>JAXDDX010000144.1:667500-1195473 GCA_034670405.1 Hoplostethus atlanticus | reverse complement strand
GTTGCCTCAGGGGCTCTAAGTCACACAAAGGATGTAAAAAATCCATGTGCTCCTTCAGTTGCATCTATTCTGCTTGAGTCATTATGATACCGTGACAAATGGGTTTTCATTGCATTAAATGACTGAAAAGTACAAATGCAATCACCATAGAGACATTGCAGAGGACAGACTCTTGAATAGTTGTTATGCTGCAAACGATAGTGCCTAAATAACTTTGACCGGGTATCTAAGGATACAGAACATAACTTGCACTTCCACTCCATTGAATCATCTGCACCCTGCAATTTAAATAACACTTTTTTTTAGTCTGCAGTGCAAAATCTATGCAGTTAATGCTTTAGTAGTTCTACAGTCTTCTTGACTGCCAATCATCCTGACACTGTGTCAAAAAACAGCCTGTGAGACTAAATTGCTAAATATACATAACTCCTTATAAAGGCTGTCACAACTGAACATTAGTTAAAACTAATGCATTTTTCCATAACGGTATAATATCCCTCGTAAGTCTCAACTGTTGGCTCCTATACAAGCAATGTAGCATTTTTATACCCAGTATGCCTAGTATCATTTCAATTAGCAAGCCAATTGACTGTAGGCATACACTGCCTAACACACAGGCAGGTTTATGTATTTAGTATTTTTCAGTAATAGAGTAATAGAGTAACATACTCTTGAATAATTCAATAAACAAATGTGACGTGCTCTCACAAAATGAGTCGGAAGTCGCAATGGACAATTTACGTAGAAACGCCTTTTAAGGTCAAAAGTCTATTTTTGACCATTTTGGTATTTTGACTAATTTTAATAAAACAAAGCCTTGGCTTTCATAATCTGTATGAATTACTTCCTATTTTAGAGAGGAAATATAACTTTGAAGCATAAAAGCAAGATATGGTATTTGGCGAAGTTGATCGCGGCAGCGGCATTTGGCGACTAGCCAGCTGCATCCGCACCTGTTGGTTGTCAAGTTAGCAAGCTAGTATCGTAATCATCAAGACTTTCAATGGCGTCTCGGAAATAAGAAGAAATCGCTCGGCAATCCAGTGTTGTCTGTGGATTCCGGCGATCGGTGGCGAGAGTTTATTGACTATTTTTTGGCACCGAGATCTGACCGAGAGACGGCTGAGGAGAGCGGCTCGGACGACACGGGAACGGACAACAACAGTGAAACCTCCGGCGACACTTCGGACTCTGACAGGCCCATTTCAGACACCGACAACGATGAAGATGTTGACATCGAGCCACTTGTTTTAACAGACCCAATATCTGCCGTCCGTGAGTCGGATGAATGGGATGAATATGTGAGCTACGGATCTGGAGGGGATATCGAGAAGGCTCGTAGCTTCAAGTGTGGCTGCAAATGTCATCAGGGAAAGCCTTGCTACATCCTCTTCTCTATGGTGGAAAAACGAGAGAGATGAGATGTGACTGCTGGTAAGCACTTTTCCACTTATCCCATAGAGCTAGCCAACATTAGTAAACACAAGTGTGTTTATCTTATCTTCTTTAAACCTTGTTCTCAGTAATAATGAACACTGTAGGTAATGTTTTGAGTAGTTCTAGCTAGCTAGCTGGTCAACAGGACCCTGTAGTTGTATTTAACTACAGATGAGTGGTCTCACACTGAAATGACAAAATTAGTTCTGTTAATTTATTTTAATTGTGACAAATTGAATGTAGGCCTAAGATGTTTTTTTGTTTCCTAGGTGAGAAACACATGTTCCTGTCAGCAGCACTATGAACTGATCCAAAGAAACTGCTTGTTCCAAAGGAAGCAGCAAAAAGAAAGGATGCACCAGAGGACCTCTTACTTTATTGATGGTGATCACATATGCAGAGATGATGAATGTCTAGATGAATTATTGAATCATTTAAGGATTTAATTAGTGATATGTGTAATATGGTTATATCTTTTCTTGCAATATTACTTTGGGGTTTAAATCAAATCAAATCACATGTATCTGTACAGCCCTTAATCACCGTTACAGTCTCTAAGGCTTCACAGTGCCCAACATGTGAAACAATAAATGGTTACTACACAACATCCCCCAGCCTTAGACCCTCAACAGAGGACAAGGAAAAACTCCCCAAAAAAACCTTTTTAGAGAAAATTGGAAGAAACCTCTGGAGGGGCTACTCAGAGAGGGATCCCCCTACCAGGACGGTTGGGCGTGCAGTAGATTTGAGATTTGATAGAGTTTGGGCAAGCAGCGTATACACAATGCATAAAAGTTTATTATGGTGGGACATCCGGATCTGATGTGTTTAATATTTTGGCACTTGGCATTTATACCAATCTATAGATTTATACCAATCTATAGCAATGTATAGGTCAAAGGGACACTTTGACCTAGACATTGCTATAGATTGATATAAATCTTCTACACTGTATAGGCTACTGTATACAATTAAGCATATATTTACAAATAAAGAATGTGTTTACATAAACACTAACGTATATCAGTATGTTTGTCTTTCTTTTTACGCAATTGAATTATGTGTAACCATAATTGTGGGGGGTTGGGGAGGGGAGTCAGATTTTTCACAACGTCTTCAAGGTGCTTTTGAAAGATTCATTAATAGTGGATAAATAGTGAAAGTGTACTGTGTGTAATATAACCTTAAAGAGCAATTTCTCCTCATTACATAGATGCCTAAATGTTATATCTGTTATTTAAAATAATCACTTAAGCATTTGTTTGAGATGTCAAAGCGGCAGCCCCCCACAAATGGAATGTTCAGAGTCATAATGGAAAGGTTTTTTTAAAGGCCTTTTTCTCAAAACCACACTTTTGTGTGTCTCGTTGTATAACGCCACATAACTTTATCATTTTTTGGAGGAGTGACATGGTTTTGGTCTCATTGGAAAGCCTACATTCTCCTCTTTCAAGTAATATGAAAACCCCACAATGTGTTTTGGGGTCAATGTGACTCATTTTGTGAGAGCAGGTCACAAATATACTACTCCTGATTCAGAGATATGCAAATACAAAACATACCTTGGATTGATGTAGAAATGACAGTCAATACTCAATTTGATCCTGCGGGAACAGATTTAACAAACAATATGAAATAATTCCTTTTATTCCTTCCAGTCAACAAGAACGTCATAATCAAATGCTGATTTTAAATATACAATTTATCTAACTCACCAATACAATAGCTGCTTTCTGGTGAGTCAGGTGATTTTGAAGATGCTGAAATGCCTTCAGCAGCACTCTCTATAGTCCTACATAGTGTGCACACAATATATGAACACAAACTTTTGATTAGTTTATAAAATAATGACCATGTAAAAACTCCTTTAACAAATGTGATAAAGGCAGGGTTTAATGTTGTGAGAAATGTATTTGTGACGTGCTTTCACAAAATGAGTCACATTGACCCCAAGACACATTTTGGGGTTTTCATATTACTTGAAAGAAGAGAATGTAGGCTTTCCAATGAGACCAAAACCATGTCACTCCTCCAAAAAATGAGAAAGTTATGTGGCGTTATACAACGAGAGACACAAAAGTGTGGTTTTGAGAAAAAGGCGTTTAAAAAAACCTTTCCATTATGACTCTGAACATTCCATTTCTGGGGGGCTGCCGCTTTGACATCTCACAAACAAATGCTGCTTGAGTGCTTATTTTAAATAACAGATATAACATTTAGGCATCTATGTAAAGAGGAGAAATTGCTCTTTAAAGTTATATTACACACAGTACACTTACACTATTTATCCACTATTAATGAATCTTTCAAAACAACCTTGAATACACTGTGAAAAATCTGTGACTCCCCTCCCCAACCCCCCACAATTATGGTTACACAATAATTCAATTGCGTAAAAAGGCCTAGGCTGGACTCAGCACAGCCTTTTTAACCTGTGGATGTGTGAGAAAGAGCGCGTCAGTGTGAGAGTGTCTGAGTCCACAGGCGATCGGGAGGATTGGGGGTCGACTGTGAGCAAGGAGTGAGTGGAGCCAGCAGCAGTGTTTCAGGCAGCCAATCAGCATCGTACAGTATTTGGTTTGTATCGCTCACCATCAGAGAGACGGTGACCAGACAAAGTTTGAGAACAGGCAAAACCAGAACACCTTATATAACCGAGGTATTCAAATGTTATTGTCTCAAAAAGTTACCGGCCAGTGTTGACCCTGCAACTCTAAATAAGTGTTTCTGAAGAAAGGTTTCATATCCACAACATACAAGTAAGATATAACCATAACACATATCACCAATTAAATCCTTAAATGATGCAATAATTAATCTAGACATTAATAGAACAGAACTTTGATTAATAGAACCGATTAACAGAACCGATTAATAGAACCGATTAACAGAACCGATTAATAGAACAGATTAATAGAACAGAACATGAATAGTGACCGAAATGTGGAAAAGTGATACAACATACATACACACTCACACACCTGGCCGGGGAACAGATGGTCTGGGACATGTAATGTCTTTGGTCTCCTCAGTGCAAAAGTCCCTGATGTTATCAAAGAGGTACCACTGCCTTTTTGCATTCAGTCCTGGCTTCTCCTGCTCACATGGAACCTCACACATAATGTTTGCGTCAGGGCGCAGCAATGCAAATTCCTCACCTGGTGAAAGATGGAATTCTCTGGCCAGGACAACACCAGGCTTTGCTCTTGTAAAGAGGAAGTGGTGGAACCGCTTGATCCCAAGTAGTGGGCGGAAACTGGGGGCAAAGAAAGTTTGCCAATCATGTGATGGCACCAAACTCTCTCCAGACTCCAAACCAACCAACTGCGGGATGTTCACACCCTTGACCGTCTTCAAGGCAGGAGACAGGTGTGCGGCGGAACTTCTGCTTGAAAAGCCCAAAACACCAGTCAGGTGCAAATTTGGTGTGACCCACTAAAAGAAAGTTTAAGGAGATGGTGTCATGGAGGCCCAACATGCAGCGCCAAGCACAGTACCAGATCAGATATTTGTTCTTGTTGTCACAGTGGAGCTGCAGATGCCTCTCTCCAAGGTCATGGTGTCCAAAAAAGTGGTGGAGGTAGCTGATGACAGCATTTGATCCCTTGCTTGTGCAGTGGGCCTCATCGATGAGGTAGTTCACCTGACGTGGAATCCCCTCACAGCAAACTCCAAACACTCCACACTTCCTTGGCACCAAAAAATACATGGGGCCTGGCTGAAGAGGGTCACTTGGGTAGTGGACCTGCAACATTAAATAAACAAATTAATCAATTGAAAAATATAGCAAATTACAATTGTGGTATCCTGGAGATTAGATTAGATTAAGAGCAGAGTACAAGATGGTGAAGGATTACTGTACATTTGTTAACTTGCTCCATAATAAAGTTATTATGGAGGTTATTATGGAAATACTTCAGCTTTATTCAGTGTGTTACCACACACCAGCACAAATGGATGATAATTGTATTACAGCAATTAAACTAACCTGCTGTGCAAAGTCAAAACTGTAATGGACAGTTATGTCTCTGCTGCATGGTGGGTTGGTGCCAAGCTCAGCAGAGAGCTCCTCCACCACCACCTTGCAGCTCTTGGTCATCCCCCTGTACACCTCACGCTCCTTTCCCACCAGGCGAAGATGTTCTTCCTGCTTTTGAAGCTTGGCCGATTTCACACTGTCAGGCAGGTTGGAGCTCCTGTAGATGGCCACATTGTTTTTCTGGCATTGCCAGCAGAGGTCAGTCATTGGTTTCCCAATGACCACATTTGGCAGAAGTTGGCGCCACAGTTTACGGAAAGTGCTGTTGCCAGCAGAACGATAACCTGAACAGAGCACAGACAGTGATCAAACAAGACAGATAAATATTGGATATGACAAAGCACACACAACATTACACAACAAATGTGATCATAATAAATCTAAATACAAAGAAAATATTAAGGCATACACACTGGTTCCATCCATAGAGGCCTTGTATTTCCGCCACACAGAGGACTTGGTCTCCGTTGACGGAAGCACGCAGATGTCTGCCCTTTTAAAGCCTGGAATGCGTCCTGGGATTGGCATGGCGCAGTCATCAGCAAAGTTATTGATGAACCTTACGATCCTCCCGATGTCATCATAACACAGCACCTTCTTGTTGGCCAAGCGACCACCACTCAGCTTTCTCCTGGGAGCCACACCATGCTCTTTATAAAATGTGATGGTGGCTGTAAGCTTGTTTTGAAAAATTCTGAAACACATTATTTTCCCAAAGTTCAAAACATGGACATTATTTTGGCCTAATGACAATAATGATTGCTTTGTTCCAATGTCTGTAATTACAAAACGAATACTTTCACATGTAGAAATTTGAAGGTTTCTCTGCATATGTGATGACCATCAATGAAGTAAGAGGTCCTCTGGTGCATCCTCTCTTTCTGCTGCTTCCTTTTGGAGCGAGCAGTTTCTTTCGAGCAGTTCATAGTGCTGCTTATTTTTCCTAACAGGAACATGTGTTTCTCACCTAGGAAAAAAAATATCAACTGTTATTCACTGATATCATAAATACACATACAGGCCTCACATGGCGTGTGCGTGCACACATACACCTGTAAAACAACTTAGGCCTACATTCAATGTTGTGACAATTAAAAATAAATTAACATTAGAACTAATTTTGTCATTTCAGTGTGAGACTACTCATCTGTAGTTAAATACAACTACAGGGTCCTGTTGACCAGATAGATAGCTAGAACAACTCAAAACCAACAACTCATTACCATGTTCATTATTACTGAGGACAAGGTTTAAAGAAGATAAGATAAATACACTTCTGTTTACTAATGTTGGCTAGCTCTATGGGATAAGTGGAAAAGTGCTTACCAGCAGTCATCTCTTGAAGCTGGTCTCGTTTTTTCACCATCTCCTCAGGAGAGAAGAGGGTGTAGCAAGGTTTTCCTTGATAAAATTTGCAGCCACACTTGAAGCTACGAGCCTTCTCAAGATCATCTCCGCTCACATAATCATCGCGTACGGACTCAAGGACGGCAGATGTTGGGTCTGTTAAAAAAAGTGGCTCCATGCCAACATCTTCATCGTTGCTGTCTGAAACGGGCCTGTCAGAGTCCGAGTCCGAAGTGTCACCGGAGGTTTCACTGTCGCTGTCCAAGCCGCTGTCTTGAGTCTCCCGGTCAGATCTCGGTGCCAGAAAGTAATCCTGGATAAGCTCTCGCCACCGATCGCCGGAATCCACAGACAACACCGGATTGCTGTTTAACAGCCGAGCGATTTCATCTTCTTTCCGAGACACCATTGAAAGTATTGATAACGATATAGCTTGCTAACCAACCAACCAACAGGTGCGTAGTGCAGCTGGCAGCTGGATAGTATCGCTACATGCCGCCAGCGCGAATCTTCGCCAATACCATATCTTGCTTTTATGCTTCAAAATTATATTTCCACTCTAAAATATGAAGTAATTCATACAGATTATGAAAGCCAAGGCTTTGTTTTATTAAAATTAGTCAAAATACCAAAATGGTCAAAAATAGACTTTTGACATTAAAAGGCATTTCTACGTAAATCGGCCATTGCGACTTCCGACTCATTTTGTGAGAGCACGTCACATTTATATTTGGTCTCCAAAATACACTTAGTTGCCAGTTTGTTAGGTACACTTTGCTAAAACTAATGCAGTCTAATCTATTTATTGCAGTCCTGCAATAAATCCTAACGTCATGAGAATTATAATGTTTAGCTTTTGTTGAAACTGTTTTAGAGAGGTGTTGATTCAACTGTGTGGTCATTTTGGAGGATGCAGTTTGTGCTTCTGTTGAATTGTATTGCGTTACACTGACAGGTGTTTCTATTATTTTGTCCACCACATTTACATCAATGAGGCCAGGCTAAATAACAGAGACACCTCTCTGTATAATGCAATACAGTTCATGAAGGAGGATTTAGATGGAGTGTAGATGTGAAACTGAAATGTGTGACACACACTTTTGAACGCAACAATTAAAGAACTGAAATTCCTCACCTATGAAAAAGTTTCATTACCACAGTGGAAAATACTCCTTTACAAATTAAAAAGGCAGTAGCCACTTCAGATGAGGCAACCATTCTCTGCAATAGGGCTGGTGTAACCCTTGGGTACATGGCTAATGAAATGAAACATTCAACCACAAACACTATTTCAGGATACATCTTACCCAGATTTCTTTGAAGCTCGAGGAAACTCAGCGCTCACCTTCCACTTGAGTCTACCTTCCACTTGAGTCTACGAGGAAAGATTACAACAGATTACAACGGATAGAAAAAAATAAAATAAAAATAGGCTACTTATCATGCAAACATATGTTAAATAGTAACACCGTTCGATATTTATATTGAATGTTTAACATTCATTACATCTATCTGAGGGTTACTGAAGTTACTGAATACAAAAAATGTGGTTTTCATTGGACATGTGGCTCAAAAAATATTACTAATGCATCCTTTCATCTTTTATCCTTGCTTTAGTGAAATTGCCGGGCTATTCCAACTGTTCTGAGAACTTGAAAATCTCCCAAACTGGAGAAATGGGGATCTTACCTACCAGTAAAACTAAGTTAAACTAACGTTTAACGTTAAGGTTCCAATTACTAGCATAACGTTACGTTACATTACGTTTTCTTAGCCAACATTAACACGCCAAACTGCCTACACACAATGATATGATCATCCAAATCCAATAATTTGTAAGACAAAATTTAAATAACACAAAACAAATACTTCTTTCACAATGCTGCCAATAAATGTGGGTTATCTCGAGGTTTGTAAATTAATTGCCTAGTTTGCTCCGTTACTTACCTTGCCTCGCTCGCCAAAGGGTAGCCATCTTGAAATTTCAGGAAACGTAAAGACCAAGCCGGAACGTTTTGACGTTGATGACATCAGATGCTGCGTCCCTCCGTAAACTCAGAAGTTATAATTTAGATATCGATATTCGCTCAGAAACATTGATTCATATAAAATTAAAACAACATTACTCGTTAAGAAAACTTAGTAGTTTCTTGTTCGGTTAACCCTCCTGATGTCTTCACATTCTGTATACACCTCGTGTCCTCCGGGTCAAAATGACCCGCCTTCACTAAACCCCCAAAATAAAGCAGCTTAATTGAATTTTAAACACCAAATCTATTTTGCCTGAAGAAACAATTTGTCATTCACCACAAATTGTGTGAATACCTGAGTTTAACCTCTTCACATGGCAGAAAGACTGCATTTATTCAGGAGACACCACTCGTTTCTATGACACTGTCAAATGTTTTCTTTGTATATTATTTTTTACTGTATATGTGGTAAGCAATATTTGTGTACTATTTCTATAGCCTAACAAAGTAGCAGAAATGGGCAAAAAGTAGTTTTGAATGCATTTTTATTTATCCCAATAAGTCAGTTATTTTATTTTATTTTTTGCCAGTGAACAATGTAATAAAATATACAAAACCAAAATGTGAACATGTGAACCAAACAACATAACTCAGTCAGCTAATTAGCACATGTAGGGCAGTATGCAAGTGCACAGCCTTTGCAGATATATCTCTTACACCTGCAGCACACAGTATGTGTTTTACAGTCCTTCTTTGGGGGGCAGAACTGACACCTCTTCCTCTTACTTGCCCCAGCTGGGGCAGTAGCGGGGACAGTGGCTGGGGCAGCTGGATCCTCAGGTCGATCATGAGATCTAGCCCTCTGAACAGCTTTCACAACTGCTGCAGAGGCTTCTGTGCGGGGGAGATGCTCCCTTCTCGCGATGTATGGAGTTACAAGTGCCTTTCCCAGCTGCTCCAGGAACACCCTCCTCTTGTTCCACTTACGAGGCATCCAGGTAGGGTTGATCTCTCTCCATATCACAAAGGCATTGTAGGAGGAAACATCAATGATGTTGTGGAAGATGACCAGGGGCCAGCGGGCAGTCATCCTTCTGCAGCTGTACGTTCCAATCACCTTATCTAGGTTGTCCACACCTCCTTTGTTGCAGTTATAGTCTAGGATGATGGCTGGCTTCCTGTCCTCACGATCGCTAATGTCAGCCTCTGTGTGCAGTGTGCTCAGAAGTACCACATTCTTGTTTTTCTTTGGGAGGTAGGAAACTAGAGTGGTGGTGGGCGTGAAGGCAAACTTTGATGAGAAGACCTCTCTCTCCTTTGATGCAAGCAGTGCAGGTGGGAGCTCAGGCTTGTTCTTTCGAACTGTGCCAACCATGGTGATCTTCCTCTTCAGGAGCTGCTGTCCGCCAGTGAAGACCACATGTCTTGTCATGTTTATGTGTGCTACTGATTGATCTTAGACAGAACTAAAGCATTCTCACATTTTTGTGGTGTATAACTGACTCAGTCAACTCATTTTGACTGTTGGGTCATTTTGACCCGAAGACAATATTAGTACATTTTTTTGTACAGCTTACATGGAAATATGAATAAAGGCAACATTTCACTTTTTCTAATGTTGGGGTCAATCTAGGAAAAGTCATCAAATTTCAAGTTGAAAACATTTATTTTAGGGGATTTTTCTCTGCTGTTAAACTCAGTGGCGGGTCATTTTGACCCATCAGGAGGGTTAACTGAATAAGTGGTTTTGATTGCTGTACCCATAATTTTTATGAGTTAGTAGTACTGTTTGGGTTTACAGTGTGGGTTACAGCACAATTTAATTAAAAATGTCCACCAAGTTTGGTGATGTTTGGACAAACTGTCATTGATTTAAGGCCAAATTTGTGCCAGGCCCACGCCCTTGTTCGACAACGCTGTCACCCCCTATTGATCAATTTTGAAAACATGTTTCAACAGCTTAATTAAAAATGTCCACCAAGTTTGGTGATGTTTGGACAAACTGTCATTGATTTAAGGCCAAATTTGCGCCAGGCCCATGCACGTTTGGAACTGGTGGCGCCCCCTATTGAGCGATTTCAAAATAACTTTACACACATGGTTCAACATTGTTATCAAACATATCCTGCAAGTTTTGTAATGATTGGACAAACAATTTCTAATTTATAGTCTGATTTGTTTTATGTCACGCCCATTTTTTGGCATTTGTAGCGCCCGCTACTGGTCGATTTTAATGAAACTTTCAGGGTATGTTTCAGGTACTTACGTGGACATATCCTGCGAGTTTTGTAATGATCAGACAAACAATTTCTAATTTATAGTCTGATTTGTTTTATGCCACGCCCATTTGTTGGCATTAGTAGCGCCCCCATTGTGGTCGATTTTAATGAAACTTTCAGGGTATGTTTCAGGTACTTATGTGGACATATCCTGCGAGTTTTGTAATGATCAGACAAACAATTTCTAATTTATAGTCTGATTTGTTTTATGCCACGCCCATTTGTTGGCTTTTGTAGCGCCCCCTAGTGGTCAATTTTAATGAAACTTTCAGGGTATGTTTCAGGTACTTATGTGGACATATCCTTGTGATGATTGGAGCAACGGTTCTTGACTTTGGTCTAATTATGTGCTGAGCCACGCCCTTTTGAAGTTCATTGGTCAATATCTTGAAAACTAAATAAGATATCAGCAAGCTTTATATAACTTTTGATAAGCTTGGTCCAATAATGATCCACAGAAAATTTGGTAGCAATCGGACCTATGGTTTAGGAGGAGATGTCAAGAATTTAGTAAGCTAAGAATTTAGTGGTTCTTGAGGCATTTTTGTAGAGCACATTGAGCTGGACTTGTGTGTCAAATTTCAAGTCAATCGGAGTCACGGTGTGAGGGGCGTGGCCTTTCCAAAATTGTGCTTTTGGGCCTTAATTACAGCGCCACCATCTGGCCGATTGGGCTCATGTTTCTTGGGAAGCATTTGCACATCATTTCCAGTTATTGGGCCATGTTTCATGGTTTTAGCTCATTCTAGCTCACGGGAATTTGAGAAACGGCATAAGACAAGAAAGAATAATAAACCGATAGGAAAACAATAGGGTTCTACCCCTCCGGGGTTTGAACCCTAAATATAGCCACAAGCGGTGATTCGCGGGTTCAAACCATTTTGTTACGGCAAACTGCATGCAGAGTGACAGAAGAAGATGAATTCCACAAACAAATCCATGCAGTTAACTGTATGTTTAAGTAAGCAAGGCCACCAGGACAGAGGCTTCCATCCTCAAACAAAAAAGCCCAGTTTAAAAATAAAAGCCCCAGAAAAATACTATACTGTAAGCCCATGTAGCACTTGTGTCACTGTATCCACAGCGTAAGTATACGACTGGACTAGTTCTAGGTTCGTGGGAGTGGCGATGATAATGTAATAAATCAGACCAGAGACACAGAGCTTTAAATATAACAGCCGGCAATTTAGTGATTGGAAAGGTAACAAACAAACAAAAATAACACTTATCATACAATAAGTCAATCTTCTTATAGGCCTAAATCACAGGTAAGTATCACCAAACCTTATTTGTTTCTCCTTTAAGTTTCCTATAGATTAGTTAGTCTAGTCAGTTTAAATCAGTTTAGTTAGATTAGTCAGCAGGTTTCTAACATAACTTATTTTAGGTTAGTAGGTTATGCCTATTTTAGCTTAATAGGTTATGTCTTATTTTATTCCCTGAGTTAAGTCTTATTATTTTTTCTTCACAGGTAAACAGGTAAGTAAACCTTAAAATCCATGACAGGTAAATCAGAGATATAACCTTTTGGGTGTAACGCTTTAACTTTCTTCCCCGACAGGTAAGATACAATAAAATTCACCTTTCTTCAATCTAAACATCAAATGAACATTACATCATCACAACAACATAACATTGGAAATTCTTGAAATAAATGTAATGTAGTACCAAAGTGGTATGTTCTTTTCAGTTCTTTTCAAACTAAGTTCTAGTTCTTTGTACTCTAGTTCAGTTCAATTCTGTTTTCAGATCCACAACACTCCTACCACACTGGCAGCGATGTATTCAGCAGTCATCAGACGTGTACATTAGTTCTATTTCATATAGGCTTTGCCCTCTAAGGCTATCGCTAGTGGGTTTATCCCTCGCGCGCATGCGCAGTACTGAAAGAACTTTAGTTCACGCCCACCTGTAGTGTGGGCCCCACCCAGGTCCTCACCCCGTCTATAACTCAGGTGCGGACCTGACAATCGGTTCCCATTTTTCTTCAGCAACGCTTTGAGCAAGAACTGACTGAACTGAACTAAGACGACGATGTCTACTTTCAAGTCAGGACTTCGTGTTTGCCCGATCTGTCAGACGGGCTATATCATGGACTTCGACCTCCACGGTTGGTGTGAGTCGTGCCTCGGTCCGGAGCACGCCGGCCTGGCCGTCACACCGCAGGCCTCTTGTCCCTACTGTGCTCGTCTCCCTCCCGGAGAGAGACAGCGGCGAGTAGACAACTTCGCCGTGGCGGCGGAGGAGGTGTGGCCCGTCAAGGACAGGTACACTGTCGAGGAGGCGGAGTCGGATGACTCCGCCCCCTCTATCCACGGGTCTCCATGTGGGTCGCCTATAACTTCCCTCCTCCCTACGGAGGAGCAGGAGTTTGACGACGACCCACCGGGTGCACGCTCAGGGAAACCTGAGGTCCCCGTCTCCGTGGTAACCGCCCTGCCGGCGATAGGCGGACTCCTCCGGGAACTCCCCGGCATCATCACGAGAGCAGCTGCATATAAAGACCTCGTCGTTCCGCCGGCGCAGGTATCTGCGCTCCCGGACGACATGGGCGGCGAGTTCTCTGCTACCCAGATGGTGAAACGGGACCCGGTATGGCCACGGTTTCCCGCTATTGTCAGATATCAGTCGGGGGCGGCTCTGGAGCCTGGCAAGCTGAGAGCGCCCGTCTCCACCTACGCGCCCCTGACGAAGGTGGAGGGTTTCACCGAGCGAGGCTTCCCTCCAGTCCCCCCACTGGAGGCTAAGCTTATGGCTTTTTTCGGGGTGAAGCCTTCCAACAACGTGGCTGGACGGCGACCGGCCCCTCCCTCCGCCAAGGACCAATTGGAGAACAGGCTCCAGGACCGGTCCCACCAATGCGCCTACCAAGCGTCAGCGGCGGCCAACAACATCACCGTGCTGGCGTACTTGATGTCAAAGATGACACTCCAACCGGACCCTTTGACGCCTGACCAGATGGCTGAGCTTAGCAAAGCGTCCAGCACAATTCTGACGCTGTGCGCCTCCATCGCCGTATCCACGGCGCGGATCGCGGCGTGGCAGACACAGCTCAGCAGAAACACCTGGCTGCACATGTCCGCCATACCGGAGACGATCAAGAAGGAGCTGTTGGACAGTCCCATCAGTCCGGAGGGACTGTTTGGGCCCCTGTTCGACTCCATGATCAGCTCAGTGAAGTCCGCGACGGAAGAGGCGGAGAGCCTCAAGAGGCACGTTCCCTGGTCTCAGCCTCCTCCGCGATCACAGCGTTCCGCGAGTCAGTGGCGGGACCGCCACGACCACCAGGAACAGAGAAAGAGGCAGAGACGTCCCGCTGCAGCTGCAGCGGCCGCGTCTCGACCTCCGGTGCCGGCGCCGGCGCCAGCGCCGCCTCAGCTTCCCCAGCAACGGGCTCCGCGTCAGGGTTACAAGAACCGCCGAGTGGCTTGTTCCTGGACAAACCCTCCCCAGGAGCCGCCGAGGAAGCAGAGCAGGAAACAATGACGGGTTGGGGGAGCTGTGTGTGAATATGATGATGTGTTTGTATTAAAACAAAAAAATCATCCCTTAAAGAGCGCTCTTCCTCTTGAGGTACAGTCTGTCCCTGAGTCTGACTCAGCGGCAGCTGTCACACACACATCCCCCACACTGTGTGAGCCGACAGCCTTTAACCGCACGGTTATCAGGCAGTACGGACTCACGTCACCCAAGCAGCACATCTCCTCTGTACACGCAGAGGTTTCCTCCACACGTATCTTTTCTAACGATACGTGTGGTTATGAGCCCACGAGCGCGGTCACTTCTCCTCGTGTGGACAGCGCACACACACACTTCTGCGCTCAGCGTCTCCTCTCCTCACCCTTTGGCGTGTGTGAGTGGGGACGCTCATCAATGTCACGTTTACGGACCTTCACCTCCTAAACGGTGACCTCTTGACACTGATGCCTCCGCTTATTGCGCACCTCCTCCCCGGCAGCGTCCGGCTGCGAGCTCGTGCGTAAAGCGCTCCCCAGAGACCTCTGCTCAGCCCTTTCGGTCCGAGCCCCCCATGGGTTGCTCCCACGCAAGCAACGGCGGCGAGGGCTCTGGCTTGGCTCGTCTCCATGACGGACACAACGCTTCAACCAAATGTACGCCCGCTCTCAGAGCATTACTCAGCAGAGGCCATACACTGCAGTTCGCCTCCCCCCGCCGCAGTTCAACGGGATTCTGGACACAGTCCTGTCATCCCAGGAACAGTACCTCGCTCTCCAATCAGAGCTGGAGGAACTCCTGATGAAAGACGTAATTTCCAGGGTTCCTCAGGGAGAGGAAAATCAGGGTTTTTACTCCCGTTATTTCCTGGTCTCGAAAAAGACGGGGGGAATGAGACCCATCCTCGATTTGTCTCTGTTCAACAAATCGATGATGGAAAGACCCTTCCACATGCTGACGATCAGACAGGTGCTGGAATGTGTTCACCAGGGCGACTGGTTCACTTCCATAGACCTGAAAGACGCGTATTTCCACGTCTCCATCGTCCCGAAACACAGGAAATTCCTGCGCTTCTCATTCCAGGGGTTACAGTATCAGTACAACCGCCTGCCGTTCGGTTACTCCCTGGCTCCACGCACCTTTTCCAGATGTGTGGAGACGGCTCTGGAGCCGTTATGCAGGAGGGGGATGAGAGTGCTGTTTTATCTGGACGACCTGCTTTTGCTGGCTCGCTCCAGAGAGGAAGCCGCCTTACAGACGATGGCTTCACGATAAATTGGAAAAAGAGTTCTCCTCTTCCCTCCCAGCTCGTGATCTATCTGGGAGTGGAATTGAACTCAGCCAGCATGAGAGCGCGGCTCTCGCAGCAGAGAGCGGAGGCGTTGACAGCTCTTCTCTGACGTGTCACGCCTCACAGCGTTGTGACAGCTCTCTCTGTCATGCAACTGCTGGGCATGATGTGAGATGCATGGTCTCCATCCCTCCCTCAGTGGGCTCCGATTTAGCCCATTGGAAAAATCCTCACACCCTGTCGGTGGGGGTGCCCCTGGGCAGAGCTTCGTCACACATCTCAGTGTTTACAGACGCATCTCTCTCAGGGTGGGGAGGAACGTGTCTGACACGAGTGGTGGGAGGACAGTGGCCAGCTCACGTCTCTCCACATAAACGCTCTGGAACTTCTCACGGTGTGGAAAGTAATCCAGCATTTCGCCCCGCTGCTGCAGAATCAGCACGTTCTGATTCGCACAGACAACAAGGCAACAGCAGCCTACATAAATCGCCAGGGGTGGGTGCGCTCTGCGCAGCTCTTGGATATAGCCAGACGGCTGCTACGCTGGGCACACACACACCTGCTCTCCATCAAAGCAGTGTATATCCCCGGCGTTTTGAACAAAGGGGCGGACATTATGTCGAGAGGAGGTCCCCGACAGGGAGACTGGAGCCTCCATCCCGACCTGATTTCCCAGATTTGGGACAGGTTCGGCAAAGCGGACGTGGATCTGTTTGCCTCACACGAGAACGCACAGTGCACTCTTTGGTTCTCACTGAGCACACGGGACAATCCCCCGCTGGGAGTGGACGCGTTTGCGCATCGGCCATGGCCCAGGATGCTCCTCTACGCTTTCCCACCTGTCCCTCTGATCCCTCGATTCTTGGATCGAGTTCGGGAAGAACGACTATTGGCGATCCTGATAGCTCCGGAGCGCACAGGCGCGTCATGGTTTCCGTGCCTGCAACGGCTGATATCAGGCCGCCCGTGGGAACTCCCGTGGCGCACCTCTCCCAGGCAGAGGGAGCGATCAGGAATTACCCGGTGATAGGCCAGCGTCTGTGGGTCTGGCCGCTGAACGGGAACGCTTAGAGAGGCTGGGCCTCTCTCAAGACGTTGTGCGCACTATTCAAGGCGCTAGAGCAGCGTCTACCAGAGCGTCTTACACAGCCAAATGGACCGCTTTTCAGCGTTGGTGTGTAGGAAAGAGCCTGGACCCGATCGCGTGTCCCCTGCCTCATGTGCTTTCATTCCTCCAACTGTTAGTGGACAGGAATTTGGCTTTCAGCACAGTAAAGGTATACGCTGCTGCTATCTCGTCCTGTCACGAGGGTTTCGGCGACAGAATGGTGTTTGGTCACCCTTTGACGAAACACTTCCTGAGGGGCGTACGGAGACACAGACCAGTGTCACGCTCCCTGGCCCCTCAGTGGGAAAAAGCTGTTTTTGGGAACCGATTGTCAGGTCCGCACCTGAGTTATAGACGGGGTGAGGACCTGGGTGGGGCCCACACTACAGGTGGGCGTGGACTAAAGTTCTTTCAGTACTGCGCATGTGCGCGAGGGATAAACCCACTAGCGATAGCCTTAGAGGGCAAAGCCTATATTCATAGAATCTGAGTTACGGTACGTAACTTAAGATTCTCACACTGGCACGTGTGTTCAGCTCTCAGATCCGTGGGTAGCTCGCCATCCTGTCTCAGTTTTCTATTTTCTATTCGACACTGTTGCTAAGCTAACACAGAATCCCTCCCCCTCTGATAGCTCTCTGTTTTCTCCAAATGATTTCATATCCTTTTTTACTCAGAAAATCACGCCTGCTAAACTGCTTAAAGAACTTTTCCCTATCCTAGGACCCTCCATTCTTTATATGATCAATTGGTCGCTCTCCACTGGCACTGTGCCCTCCGCCTTTAAAACGGCCGTGATCAAGCCATTACTGAAAAAAACACCTTGATCCCGAAGTACTTCAGAACTATAGACCAATCTAAAATCTACCGTTCCTCTCCAAAATACTTGAACGAACAGTAGCCAGTCAACTTACGATTTTTTGTCAAAAAACAACCTATTTGATCCCTTTCAATCTGGCTTTAGATCCTTTCCCTCGACCGAAACTGCACCCACGAGAGTGGTCAATGATCTTCTGTTAGCTATTGACTCCAATTCAACCTCAGCACTATTGCTACTTGATCTGAGTGCAGCCTTCGACACAATTGATCATACGATACTATTGAACCGTCTTGAAAATTATATTGGTATCCGGAGATCAGCCCTTTCTTGGTTTAGGTCTTATCTACTTGATAGATCACACCGCATCTTTTACAACAACATGACCTCAGAGTGTTGCAATATGGACATTGGTGTGCCACACGGCTGTCTTAGGACCACTACTATTCTCTATCTATATGCTACCACTCGGTGGCATTAATAGCAAATTTGGCATTAACTTCCACTGTTACGCCGATGACACCCAAATTTACATACCAGTCAAACCCACCGATAATACCCAATTTCAAAAACTAGAGGCCTGCCTATCCGAGGTCAAATGTTGGATGTCCCTAAACTTCCTACTTCCTACTTAATCATACGTTAAAAACCTTGGAGTAAAATTCGACCCTACCCTCTCATTCGAGTTGCATATTAAGGAGACCACTAAAACAGTGTTTTATCATCTTCGCAATATTGCCAAGATTCGACCCATGCTAACAGAGGATCGTCCTACTTGTCAGATTTGATTAAACCATATAAACCGCCACGCACCCTCAGATCTCAGGACGCTGGCTACCTGTCTATCCCAGCAGTCAAAATGAAAACTGCAGGTAACCAAGCCTTTTCTTACCGGGCTCCCTATTTCTGGAACAGTCTGCCTGCCTCAATCAGAGAGACAGGCTCTATCGAAGTCTTTAAGTCAAGGCTAGAAACCCATTTATTCTCTTTATCATTTGACCAGCCTTGAGGAAGTGGCTCAGTCAGAGTAAGGCTAGACCAGTTAGCGCATCCTAGCTCAGGGTCCTGCCGATGGATATTAAGCATCCTGCCTACATGTCCTGTTCTCCTGGTCTACCTGCTCCTGTCCACTGACGCTGGTCATTTCTGTCTGTGTGAGTGAGTGTGTGTATGGGTGTGTCTCCTATCTGTTCCAGGCTGCAGCTCAGCAGAGTTGGCGCCTGCGTGGTCCCCTAGTCCTATGATGACACTGACTGAGCTGCCGTTTGCTGTGATGCCGCCCCCATCAGATCTGGATGTCCCAACATAATAAACTTTTATGCATTGTTTATACGCTGCTTGCCCAAACTCGGCATCTATTGCACGCCCAACTGTCCTGGTAGGGGGGATCCCTCTCTGAGTAGCCCCTCCCAAGGTTTCTTCCATTTTTTCCTAAAAGGTTTTGTGGGAGTTTTTCCTTGTCCTCTGTGGGGGTCTAAGGCTGGGGGATGTCATGGACTAACCATTTATTGTTTCACATGTTGGGCACTGTGAAGCCCTTAGAGACTATAACAGTGATTAAGGGCTATACAAATAAATGTGATTTGAAAAATAAATATTTAAGATTCTGCACTATTTCTACTATTTCAGCAATCAAATTTAAGCACATTTGTGGCATTGACCAACTTAACTTCTTTGTACAAAAGGTCAGATTTCCTTGAGTTGTATCCCTTCGATTGAAGCATGCTGTCAGGGATAGCAGTTTGCGTAGGTCCCAGAAATGCAGACCAGGACGACTTCATCGACGGGAGACGAGGAGGGCCTGATCAGTCCCGCTACCAGGGAGTCATGAATATAACTCTCCATCGCCTCCCTCTCCGGACGAGAGAGGTTGTAGAGTCGGCTAGTAGGCAGGGGAGCTCCGGGAAGCAGGTCGATGGCACAGTCGTAAGGACAATGTGGTGGTAGGGAGAGGGCCCGTTGTTTGTTGAACACCTCCCCGAGGTTGTGATAGTCGGGGGGAACCAAGGAGAGGTTTTGGGGTTCGGGAACGGGAGCGGTCACAGACTTACTGGGGGCTAGGGCAGACAGGAGACAGTGAGAATGGCAGAATACGCTCCAGCTGATAACGGAACCCGAAGACCAGTCGACGTGAGGGTTATGGAGCGCCAGCCAGGGCCGACCCAGTACCACCGGAGCGTGGGGAGAGGAGATGACGTGGAGCTGGATACGTTCCCGGTGGTTCCCCGACAGGACCAGAATGAGGGGTGCAGAGCGGTGCGTGATCCGAGCCAGAAGCTTGCCATCCAGCGCGTTGACTGTCAACGGGGAAGGGAGAGGTTCGGTGGGGATTCCGGCCTGTGAAACCAGCGCGGAGTCGATAAAGCTGGCATCGGCGCCGGAGTCCACCAACGCGAGCACCGGGAGCGTCTCTTTTGACCAGAGGAGAGAGGCATCGAATAGAATGCAGGACTGTGGGGCTGGAGAAGGGGTGGTGGTTTGGCTCATCAGGGACCCCGCAGTCACTGACGAGCCTCCCCTTTTGGCCGGAGCGGACAGGCAGCCAGGAAATGGCCCGTCTGGCCGCAGTAGAGGCAGGCTCCCGAATCCATCCTCCGGCGGTGCTCCGTCGGGGAAAGACGGGTCCGGGCTAGTTGCATGGGCTCGGCTTCCGAGGTGGGGACAGGCCTGGTATCGTCACCTCCTCCCGGAAGATGAGTGATACCCCTGGGAGGCCTGGCTCGACTCGCCACTGTGCAGCCAAGTCGGAAACCTTAATAGCAAGCTGGATTGCTTCATCTAACGTCCCCGCGGAGCGCCACCTCCCTACACAACTCCCGGCTGAGACCGCTCTGGAACGCGGTAATCAGGGCGCTGTTATTCCAGCCGGACTCAATGGCTAGACTGCGGAATTTGCCCACATATTCACAAACGCTAAGCTTTCCCTGGCGTAGTCTCAATAGGTGCTGCCCTGCTTGCTGTCCCCTTATGGGGTAATCAAACACACACTTGAGCTCGGCAGAGAAGGCTGCGAAAGACTGCGCTGTGGGGGAACCCTGCTCATAGAGAGCGTTGTAAAAGCTGAGCGGGGGACCTTCCAACAGGTTAACAATAAAAGCGATTTTGGCTGCTTCGCTCCCATAGCGGGACGGTTGGGCATTAAAAGTCAGTCTACACTGAATTAAAAATTCATGGCAGGTGTTGGGATTGCTGGAATACTTGGCCGGGGGCGGAACGTGTGGCTCCGACGTAGAGGAGGCAGGAGGACCCAGAGGAGAAACCGCTAGGGGTGGTGAGGAATCCGTGGCACTGCTGGATCCCAAGCGGAGAGGAGCCAGCGCTGAGGAAATGTCTTTCAGTTGTTCCAGGTTGGCTTGCAGCGCCTGCTCGTGTTGGCCCAAATGTTGTCCCTGGAGGGAGACGGCCTGCTTCAGGGTGTCGTAGTCTGCTGGGTCCATTCTGGCCAGATTGTTCTGTCAGGGATAGCAGTTTGCATAGGACCCAGAAATACAGACCAGGACGACGGAGTAGAAAATAGTGGTTTTTAATAATGAAGCTGGTGAAGGGAAGGTGGGGGGTGCAGAGGCTGGGCTGGATGGAGCTGAGGCAAGCAGGTGAGGCTGGAGCGAGGGAAGCAGGCTGGAGCTGGGGCAAGCAGGTGAGGCAGGAGCGAGGGAAGCATACAGGCTGGTGGGTTACGGCGAGGAGACACAAGGGGTAAGGCGTACAGAGGATCTTGGGAGACAAAAAATCACGGTTAGGATAGCCCGGAGGCACACAAGGGAATTAAACTCTGATATTGATCAAGAGCGGCCGAGAGAGTGACTACCACGGTAGTTGGCAGAACAATCTGGCGACAAGTGGTTGAAGAGCCGGGGTTTAAGTACTGCTGGGCTGATGGCTTGATAGGCGGCAGGTGTGGAGGAGAGGCAGGGCCGGGAGAGGGAGCCACACACACGCCACACACACAGACAGACAGCGCAGACAGGGGAGGTAAAAACATAGGGAAACCCCGGGGTCGAGGCTGGAGCCGTGACACATGCGTTCAGATGACACTCACGTGGATTTAATCTATTCATCAGAGATTTGTTCAAGTAACTCAACTTGCAGCCAGTGTTCACCTGTGTTATAAATATGGCTGTGCCTCAAGTTTCCAGCAGATCATTGCTTACTAAGTAGCATTGTGATAGTGGGAAAATTGGCATCAGAACTAAGTTAAAGTTTCAGAAGTCAAATTGTTATTGTAAGCAAAGAGGGGCTTTCTCAGTGTCAAATCATGGCTAGACTAAAGGTTTCTAAGGGGGCAGTGCATGAAACTTATATGGCTTAAAACACCTTGCAGAAACTGGATCAGTTGTATCCAAAGCACGATCATCAGAAGATCAATACATCAAGCTTAGTTCCCTGAGAGATAGAAAAACAACTTCATCAAAGATAGAGAATTTGCTAAATAAAGAACCCAAGACTCCAATCAGCAAAAGTACTGTCAAAAGAAGGCTATCTTGTCGTGGTCTCAGAGGACGAGTAGCAGTTTCTAAACCACTTCTCAGGAGGGGAAACAAGGCCAAACGCTTGGGGTGGGCTAAAAAAATACCAGCATTTCACAGTGGATGACTGGAAACAAGTCCTATTTACTGATGAATCCAAGTTTGAGATTTATGGCAGTAACAGAAGGGTGTTTATAAGGAGACGAACAGGTGAGAGAATGATACCGCAGTGTATCAAACCGACAGTGAAACATGGTGGTGGGAATATTCAAGTCTGGGGGTGTTTTGCCTACTCTGGAGTTGGACACCTGCACCGAATTGACTACACCCTGACCAAGGAGAAGTACTACTCCATTCTTCAGAGACATGCTATACTCTCTGGTTTGCATCTTTGTGGAGAAGGATTCATACTGCAGCAGGATAATGACCCCAAACCAGGGGTGTAAAAAGTAGAAGTAGAAAGTAAAAGTACTGACCATGTTTTTCCTCCACCTATCCCATATACCAGGTGATTCTAATTAGCACAACTCTTCATCTTGGTAAGAGCCAGGTTGGAGCAAATACGTGGTTAGGATTTCTACTTTCTGAAGCTTTACTTTCTACTTTTTACCACCCCTGCCCCAAACACACCTCAAAGCTTTGCAAGAACTACTTGAAGACCAAAGAAGACCAAGGAGTCCTGACTGCCATGGACTTTCCTCCACAGTCACCTGACCTCAACCCCACTGAACATTTATGGGGGCACTTAAAGACTGAGAAAGCCAAGCATTCTGTGACATCACAAGAAGCTCTTTGGGACATTGTCAAATCATGCTGGGATAACATGGGTCATCAGGTTTTGCACAAACTTGTGGAGTCCATGCCAGCTCAAGAGCATGCTGTCATTAAAGCAAAAGGGGCACATACCAAATACTAAGATATTCTGAAATTCATGTACATTTTTCAAAGATTCAACTTTTCACTCAAATTGTTAAGCTGATGTTATCATTTATAATGAAAAAAATAGTATTACATTCGAAACAAATGCAAAATAGAAGTATCTTGACTAGTGGTCTCAGACTTTTGGACCCCACTGTATATAAAGCAAATAGCAAGTGTACAATAAAAAAATCTATACAACAGTGAAAGGCTTCGCTGATATAATAATATTAATAATTAATAATAATATAATATTTTCCTTCATCTCCATCTTTTTGACTAAATTCAACCTCTCAATTCAACTGCGCTCCTCAAAAGAGGCACTAATTTTCAGGTTTTCTTTTTCTACACATTCCTCAAGAAACATTACATAGTCAGACTCAAATTTGAATTTGAACAT
Organism: Hoplostethus atlanticus; assembly: GCA_034670405.1. NCBI lineage: Eukaryota > Metazoa > Chordata > Actinopteri > Trachichthyiformes > Trachichthyidae > Hoplostethus > Hoplostethus atlanticus. Next base: position 1,171,945 of record JAXDDX010000144.1, on the reverse strand, counting down.
AAATGGGTTCATCATATCTTCCCAGCCATCTTGGTCCATCGTGTTGCTGGCTTCATGGAGGTTACGGACAGCTGCTTCTCTGTCCAGTGGGGCCAAAGTGGAATAAATTAAAATCAGAGTCTACATGTATCAAATTTCCATTTCCATCCCACCCAAAACCCGACTCATTCACCTTGCCATAAAAAATATCCATCTGATTCTAATGAGGGCAACTATAACGTCATCACGGCTGCACAAAATGTAAACGGGTTACCGACCTGCAAGCATACTTGCAACTGTTTTGCTGTTACATACATAAGCTATGAAAACCTAATTTTAAAAAATCTAACCTTCTAACCTGTGGTACTACATGCGAGTGGGTGAGTGACTGACATTGATAGCTTGAAGCCTGCCAGCAGCACGATCCTACGGAGGTGATATGATTTTGGAATAACAGTGAAAATGGGCTCTGTGTTGCAACTCCGTGCTGCAACACTCTGACACATAAATACATAACGTTAAGTAGTTTTTAAGAAGCTAGTAGGCTACAATTCGAGCCAAAGCATTTCATATTGATTTAGATCGAGGTTACAACTATTTGTTCTGGTTATTTCTTTAAGCAGATCGATTCAGTTGATTTGTAACACATCAAGGCAATGAATGGATCGATACACCTCTCAAATATAACAGGCTAGTCTAATGACCCTGATTGTTGTTCAGCAGCAACAACAGTCCATAATACATATATTTATCTCATCTTCGGTCATTCCCTTCCATGATTAAATATTGCCTTCAATTTTAACGGTCATAACTTTTAGCCTGACAAAAGGACAAAAATGGCAGTCACAATGGTTTTCTTCTTTTTCTTCTTCTTCTTCTTCTTTTGGTTGTATTGGCAGTTGGCAAACAGCTTTTGGGTGAATTACCGCCACCCACTGATGTGGAGTGTGGACTCACAATGGTTTTAGGGAAGGGAAGGGCAATCCAATCACAACAGTTATAGGTCGGACATCCAACCCCGCCTTTTATCTGACCCCGCCCCAGTCCGCGTTCCGCAGCGAGGACCCTCACCATGCTTGCACTACAAGTCCCAGAGATCACTTGGCAATCAAACATGTCAGACACACCACAACAATGACTGCTTCTTACCAAAGACACACTCTTTAACACATACACACAATAGTTACTACAATGTCCGATATGCCCTTATCAGCTTTTGAATGTTTGCATAACTACATGTTTTCTATTCAGTTCTATGGAACTGTTTTAGGTTATTATAGATATTTGAAATGATGTAGTAGCTATTGTGTAGTCCATGTTTTCATATAAAATGTTTAATAGCTATTGGTGATTATCTACCATAGGTTTCAACCCTAAAATAATTCATCACCTCAATATGGTTTGAATGTACAAACTTGATTTGATTTTGAATTTACATTTTGCATTCTGCTTTGCCAGTAATGTTTCTGATAAACAGCCTATAAAGTCAATGAATTAAATTAATAGAATACAGACAGAGTAACCAATGGATAGAAAAAGCGAGAAAAAGTCAGACACACAGAATGGCAGAGACAAAGTCAGATAGAGGCAGATCATGAGAGAAATAGAATGACAGACACTTTCAAATTAAAAGTCAATTCCCCGAAAAACAAGCCTGCCTTTTTCCCCCCCGAGCCATTCTGTTTGCCTGATAAAGCTCAGCTGGGCTGAAAAATGCCAGGCCCTTGCCTTGTAATTATATGGCTTAATGATTAGGCTGCACCAATTTCATCTAGCTTATTTAGCTGATAAAGGAATTGGAATGAACACTGCACTTTCCGTATCTATAGCACACACACACACACACACACACACACACAGACTCTCATATACATACACACAATGTTCACTACCTGGGAGAGGACAGCTCCCAGCACGGTGTCGGCATCAGTCTGGAGAAGGAATGGGAGGTTGAAGTTGCGAGCAGCCTGGACCAGGTCGGACCAGGTCGCCAGGTCGGTTTCCGGTGTTCACTTCACATGATGTGGTTGCCATTTTTGGGTCAGGTTGTGAATCTGCATAACAAGGGATAAACTGTCAGTAATACCCCACCAAACCCATGAAGGTTTTTTTGTTCGGTTGTGGTTCGCGGGAGATGCTATCAATCTTCTGCTGCTGGGGCTTAACCATTCCTTGGTGTGCCCGAGATATTCGGCCTCCTCCAGGGGTTACGGCGGCCATTCCGTTCACATAATTCGAGGTCTGCTTCCACATCGTCGGCTGGCGCGAGTTAGTTAGGATGGTACCGAGGCTCCATGCTCTCCCCGACGCCGGGGTACTCCGCTGACAGAGGGTGGATATCACAGCTTGCATCTTGGCTTGTCTCTCGAGTAGAGTAGCGAGGGCGTACTCCATTCTCATGTCTGAGGAAAGGCAGAGTAATTATAAAAAAACAGGGAATTCTTGTGTGGCGTGGTACTCACTGTGCCAGCATGGCTAGCTAACAAAACCAACTGTTCAGGTTAAATGAGCTGACTGCTCTCAAGCTACAACTCAGTGTTGTAGCGGCTTGGAGTAGAGGCTAGGGCTGACACAGTAACTTAAATTTGGATACAAATCTACCTTGTCAGACTAGTAACTCTACTTTTACTTATAACATTACTGACTAAAGGTTTGAGTAGGAGCTGTTCATGCGCATATCACTTGGTAAAGTCACAAAAATAGCATAGAACACATCTGCGCTTTTCATCTGTGCATTTGATGTGGTCTGGGCAGGCGATGCAAGCACAAATCCACATAATATTCTTGATATTTACTGACATGCCCCCCGCTGCATCTCTCCTCCCACTTCACAGTGTGTCACTAAAACACCAAACAGGCGCAGTCAAGGAAAAAACATGTGCTTGATGATGTCACTTTGCCGAGGCAAAGCTCCGTCATCTGCCATACCCTGTCACAAAAAAATAGAGCCCACAACCTCATGTATACATATTTGAATGCATGCTTACACAAGCACAAGCACACGCACACACACACACACACTGGGTTGGGGTTGAAGAGGGTTAAAGAGCCACCCTTGTATTGGCTGGCTATTATAGGGCTATTACACCAGTAAATCACTGTAATGAAAACACAGGGGCAGCCAATTGTGGGAGAACAGGAATCTGTATTGGCCAATAATTGCTAGGGTTGAGCCAAATACTCGGATGAAACGAGTATCCGGTACGGATAATGTACTTTTTACGAGCACGAGTATCATCCGAGTATGATGATCGTGATGAAGGAAAATCCTCATTGGGTAGCTGTGTCCACATCGTTCCGTGATAGGCCAGCCACACAAGGAGCTCCTCCCCTACACAGAGCCTATACATAGTTCACTGCTGCTGCGCCGCGCCACACAACACAATCTTGCCATCGTCACAGCCACTCTGTCCACAGGGATTAACAGCTCGCGACTCTCACTGCTTCTACACCGGTTAGGTTTTCTTCCATCGGCTCGCTCCTACCTCAGTTTGTAAAATATCTAAAGTCAGCCGAGTTACTTGGAGAACTTGGCTCGTACCGGACGCAGTGCTTTTGACAATAATACAGTCACGGGGCTGAATGCATATTTCCATGTTGGATCGCCAACACGGGCTGTTTACATAAATCACCTGTCAGTTCATTTAAAAATAAATAAATAAATAAAACCAGAGTAAGGATCTAGCAAATAAATAACAGGCTGAATCTTGCATTGTGTCTCTCTCACTCTCTCTGTCTCTCTCTCTCACTCACACACACACACCCACAACACACAATTAACAGTTTTACTTTTTTACTTTTACTTTGTGTAGAAATAAAAAATAAATATATAAATATAGCAACTTCTGATCATCCCATATCCATGTCAGGCTTAAAATACCAACTTCCTGTTAGGCCCCGCCCATTCAGAGTACGGCTACAGATAATTTAGTTGATTGAACAGATACAGATACAGATACAAATAATGGTTTACTCGCTCATCCCTAATAATTATTAGTCCTTATCTAAACATTTACTATTGCCCAGATGTGGGCAAATTAGCTTGATCAGCAACCTTTATTAGTTGTAACAGATTCACCCTAGTGTAGTGTTCGTCAACCTATGTGTTGGGTCCTAACATGGATCCAGGGCTTATTTCTGGGTCATTTTAGGATAAAAGGACTGAGATTAGATGGGATGAACCTTAAATGATCCCCCTGGGGATAGGATACCGCAAAGAAAAATAGAATATAAAATGTGAGGGGGAAAGGTTAAAAAGTTTGACAAAATTAACTACAATATTATGAGTGTGTGTAAAATAACAGCATGAGAAAAAGATACAATTAATGAAATGTACTTATGTATGAAAATATACCAAAAACTATAAGATATAAATGTAGTATGAAATAGGTGAAAATTGATCAAAATACTGTTTTTCTTAGGTCCTGAAAAGTTGACAGCTACGATATGTAAATATGAAGAAAACAGTTATGTGAATTTACAGCATAGATACATTTTTCCCTTTACCAGGTCTACAGAGGGCTGTACATAGGCACAGAAAATGTCTGCAGATGTATGTCTGTATGGTCTAATGGCCATTAAGTACAAATTGTTAATTATTTGGTGTCAAACAAATGATTGACTTGATATAATTCACTTGCATAAGGAAGGTGAAAGTAAAAGGAAAATAACTGACAGTTTAAGTTAAAAAAATTATGCAGATTGCAAATTATGTTTAAATGGGACTCCTAACAACAAGACCTGGTAAAAATCAAGCTCCACTCTTGCTTCAGATCAGAAAAATCCACTTCTGTCATCATTATACTGTAGATCCTGAGGGTCGCTACCTTATTGCCATTGGCCTTATTTGCAATACACTTTTTATATTGGCAAATTTATAATCACCCAATTGTTTCCCCCACATTGACTATTTCTTAGTAGATAGTTGATTGTTGACATTAGTTGAGTCCTGCACCTACTGTATAATGCCAGAGTAATATCAGATCACTCTCCCCTCACAACCACTTTCAGGTTTGCACACCATACCCCTAGGCCACACTAGAAACTCAACACATTATCTTGGGATTAATTTGTACAATTTCTGACTCGTCAAATAGAATTTGAATTCCACCCAAGGTGTATCACATAATGTTCTCTGGGAGACTGCTTATTTGAGAGGTCAAATGATTTCCTATATATCTTATGACAAGACACAAATCACTGGAAATATGCTAGACAACACAGACCGTATTTTACAGTTGGAGTCAGATTATGCAGCTTCTCCCATACCAGATCTACTGACAAAACTACTGAATAAACTAACAAATTACAGAGAAAATGCTATTGAGGTCCCAACATACACACTATGAATTTGGTGGTAGAGCTAGTAGGATTCTGGCTTACCAACTTAAACAAGCAGCTACTTCACAACTAATCACAAAAATTCAAACACCTGGCAGTTGATAGCCAGGCAATCAATGGTGCATTTCTACAGATCACTTTATGCATCTGAGCAGGAATCTCATCTCAAATAATACTTCCCGACCAGACAGGGTTCATGAAAGATAGATGCTCCTTCTTCAAAGTCAGGCGACCCTGACATAATTTACCATCCTTTAGATGCTCCCACACCAGAGAACCTCCTGTCCTTGGAATGCAGAGAAAGCATTTGACCGGGTGGCGTTTGTTTTACACACTTAGTAATTTGACTTTGGCAAGTGGTTCATAGCCTGGGTGAGATTATTATTATTGGATATATTATGAGATTACCACACCTCTGTCTTCAGTCTGCACAAATCGGGTCTATTCTGAGTATTTTCATATCTCTTGTGGAACAAGACAAGGGTGCCCTCTATCACCATTGCTCTTTGTGGTCGCCATAGAGCCTCTGGCCATTGCTATCAGACAAGACACACATCTGACAGGGAGATTTAGGGAGGGGTGTGAACAGAGGGTCTCACTATACGCAGACGGCATGATACTGTAAATGTCTCTGCCCAGGGCCCTCTCTATCTTAGGTACCTTCGGATCTCAGGCTATAAAAAAAGTCAAACAATGCATCGGCTCAAGACTGCCCTCTCCATACACTCCCTTTTAAGGTTGCTCATGACCAATTCACTTACTTGGGGGTGCAGGTCACAGATAAGATGTGCAGACACTTTAAAAAAAATCTTACCCCACTTTTAGCACAGGTGGAACAGAACCTCAAATGCTGGATTCCCCTGCAACTGTCTCTTGCAGGCATAATAAATGCTATTAAGATGAATTAAGTTGAATTCAGCTACCTATTTCAATGTATTCCGGTCTATATTTCCAATTCCTTTTTTCAACACCTCAATGCGGTCATATCCAACTTTATCTGATATAATAAACACGCACCAATGAACAAAGTGAATGAACAAAGCTGCCAGTGCTGTCAGCACTGTGACCAGACAGCAGGTCAGATGGCTTTACAGATGGCATATATTCTTAACTATATTACCATGCAAATCATACAGTATGTTTACCCCTTCTTTACAGGACACTGCTTTTAATTATTTTTCAACTGCGTAGTTAATTTTTGAATCTGCATACACACATATGCATTTTTTCAGATATTTACAGGTGCAGAAACAGCCCCAAGTTTCCAGACCTCTCCCCAAATTCTGAGGTCAACTCCTTATTGATACGTGTCCTGTCATTCAAAGGCAAAATATCCAACATATATGGTAAACTGTTTGTCTTACAACCCTCCTCCCTTACTGGTATCAGACAAATATGGGAGCTATACTGAAACGGGTACATACTTCCTCTATCTGTCCGAGACATGGGCTACTATAATACTGCATTGGGCACGCTGGACCAAAGAGAGGTTTTCTAAGACATACCCAAACATCGATTCAGCATGAAACCAATGTAAAATGATCCAAAACTCCTACCTACACACATTTTGGAGCTACTCAAGGCTAACAAACTTTTGTTCTTCGGAGTTCACTCTACTGTCCACACTGTATTAAGCTTCAATCTGATGTTTTAGCCTTCAGCGTGCTCCTTGCTCATCACTTAATACTTCTGAAATGGAAGGATGCAGCACCCCCACACTCGATGGATCAGAGATGTTTTGTATTTTATGAGGTTAGAAAACATCAAGCACACTCTGCAAGGTTCATCCGAGAAATTCTATAGGACATGGCAGCCTTTGTATCTGCATTTGTTTTTTCTTTGATGGGGATAAGAGGCTGTGAGTGGATGTCAATAAGTGCTTTTATGTGAAGCACATTGAATCTTCCTTGTGTATTATTAAATGTGATATATAAATTAAAGTTGGCTTGCCCTGCCTTCAGTCAGTCCACCTATACCACTCACCATAGGTCTCCCAACTAATATGGTGGTCAGGCTCTTATGGACCTTGTGTAGGGTATAAATAAGAGGTGTTCTGGGTTCAACCTTCAGATATTCATACAGTTCAAATTCAGCTTCTCATGGACAAGTGACTTTGCACAATATGATTCCCAAAGGGAATATATGTATATATATATATATATATACAGTATATACTCTCTCAACACATTGTCACCTTATGGACTGAAAGAAGAATTGGATATTAGATCCTTTCTATGATTTATATACAGTATTTGTCTCTTGTTGTCCCTTTAACCCATGACAGTGTATGGGTACATTTTTTGTTTATTTCATTTACATTGTTTCATTACATTTCTTTCTATTTGTGTGTGTATCTTATTGATAAGATAATATTTTTAATACTTAAACTCTGACCATCTCACTCTGTATTTGTAGTTTGTGTTTATTTCCACTGACAAGGATCCATCTTAGCATCTACTTTTTTGTGGGTGGAGACAATTGGATGTACTTTGGCCTTACCCCATATACCTCCACTTTCCCCTCACTTCTCTGTATGCCTGATGAAGACCAATAGAGGTTGAAATGTTGCTGCCACAACTTTTCAGTAAACACTGAGGGAGCATCATTTCAGTGAGCGGGTATTTTCCTTCTTTTTCATTGATTTATGCTGCAATACCAAGCACCTGGCCTACTTCTTTTTGGATGTGCAGACATTATCTTCTTGCTAATTTTACTATCATGCCGTAATATTTTCCAGTTGGTATTTTTTTCTGATGTCTGCTCAATCAAACCCAAGAATCAGTGCACAACCACAAAATCGTATCTATCCTTAAATGATAGCATCAGCTTTTCTGAAAACAAACTTTTCATATCTGATTAAAGCACATTTATTCTAAGCAGTGTATGGCAGGTTTTTGTGACCCTGCAAATTAATAATGTTTTATAAAAGCTATATCCATGGTAGCTTGTTATACAATGCTTTTCCAAAACACTGAATGTTAAAACCAGTTTAACAAAATAACACCCTACACTCAAATGTATTTTATACATTTGCCATGCACAAGTAGAAATATCATATCATGGAATAATATCTATTAGTATACATATCTTTCAACAAGAACCAAAGTGTTTGGCCAAGATTAAATACTCCAACTCCAACAATTTTTCATTCACTTTATCTCTACTGTTGGATGGAAATCTTATATCTTGAGAGACTAAGCGTTTTGGAGATTAAGAAAAGAATGCATATTTTCCCAACTAATGTACTTTTACAATTTTTTTTGTATTATCCTAGATACACACCAAACCCCTGAAAGATGTGTATCTCTTCAGATAAGAAACCAGTGTAGGGCTGTCTGTAGTGTAGTGTCCTAGGAGCAGGTAGCTTTTCTTCAGTTCCATACATCAGCCATATTAGGCACCATAGATGTAATACCAGGCCCACTCTCCTATCAGTGTAGGGGGCCGCACCACCAACATTCTGAGAATTAATCATAGTGGCATAGTCACCTCATGGTCAACCTGCTGCCCTGAAGGTTCTTGAAGGGTCTTGAAATTTAGTCAACACACCAATTCATCAAAGTGGATTTATGAGATTTACACACAACAGCAGAAATATTCAAAATACAGTTCAATTAGCCAAATATAGATTGAGTAACAAAAGTTACAGTACATGTTACTGTATACTGTGCATTACATACTACATGAATTATCTGTGATGGGGTTCATCAACAGAGCCCGAAGAACCAATCAATCAATCATCTTTATTATCGCTTGGGGGATTTGTTGTGCAGTCAGGTAAAAACAATGCTAAATACATAAGGGAATATAACATGAAACCTGAAAGTACACATATCTAAAACATAAAAATCTAGCAGAGTGCTTGTTACAATGACATAGTACAATGCCAAAAATGGACAGACAGCAACTTCTGTGTATTTTAGATCAATTCTCATTGGCTATTGCCAGTCTCTTCTGTTATCGTCCATCTCACACTACAGGAAGTCATCCAGATTTGTCCAGACTTTAGTCCTGGAAATCAAACTCAAACTTTTACTATAATGTTGTGGCTTATTATTTTATTTTAATAGACTTTTATTAGCTCAAATGACTGCAGAGTCAACACCTTATTTAACCTTAACTTAATGGTAATTCTGGCCAATGCATTACGACAGATAGCTAACACAGCTAAGGTGTTATTTGACAGGAAAACTCTGACAACAACTAACCTGAACAATGAGGTTTAACTCACATAAAGCCAGTCATCTCATTTCTATAACAATTTCAACAAATTCAACATGCCACAAACAGAAGCCAGCCACTTGACCCTGCCCCCTTACCAAGAACAACATATGACTATAATGAACATCATGGCTGGTTCACTACAATAATGAAGCTATAGCAAAAGTTCAATCAGGAGTACTACTTCTCTCACTCAACTAACCAATCAGATCTTTACATGCATTCTGGGAACCAATCTGCATGCGGCTACCAAAAATTAAACTGATCCTTGCTTGTCTTACTTCTGTTAATTTCCTTAGTATAATTACTGTAAATCAATGAGACCATGGTTGAGATCTCTGGTAGCCTCTATCTCATGTCAGTGGTATTTTTAAAATCTGGCGTTTGTCAAAATTAAGACCACATTCCCTGTAAACCCTGTAAAAGGATGTTGCTACTTCGGCTTTGGATTTACTGAAGAGGACCAACATGTCTGAAGTTTTTCCATTAGCCATTCACTTCTTCCACCATCTGCCATTTGCCAGAAACTGGCTCCATTTGCACTGGAAGAACAGTGCCCTCTTTTTGTGCAGTAAAGCAATAAAGCAGATTTCCCACCAAATCCAACCCAATGAATTATCACACTGTTACTATCACTCATACTTATTATTTCTTCCATACTGATTTTATCACCCAATGGGCGTCTACAATTTTGACACTACATAGATAATAAAAAAAATCAGCTCTATGCGGAGCAAGTTGCTATTGCTTTTCTAAGCAATCCGTTTTTTAGTTTTTAGTAAAACAAGCGCACGTTCTAGAAAAAAATGTATGTGACCACTCAGGGTCTCCGTAAGTAGTGACTATAATAACTACTAGCAATGTATTGATCATCTGGTTTGGAGTCGGAGAGACCCGGTTAGGTCATTAACAAATGTTTTTTTTTGGACAAATTTTTTTGGACTCAAAGTCAAAATTGAGAATTCTCTCTACTGAAATTTCAACTAGAATCTCCCTTTCACTTCCACTTCCTCTGACTTCCCCACCTGTCCTGGTGAATGAGGCTGCATGCTGCATCCATGTCATATGAGAATATTGTTTGGAGCGACTTGATTTTTTAAAGCAACAACTTGGAAGCGTTTATTAAAATGATGCACTTAATAGTTTTATTTTTTATTTCTACTCATACTGAAAAAAAATATGAAACTACTGTTTCATATTTTTTTGTATATTTTTCATGCCATGTTTTTCATTAATTTCATTGTCTACTAAGTATTGTCTATAAGTCTATAAGTATTAAGTTTTAATGTATGTATACATACATTAAAACTTTCTTCTTTCTTTTCTTTCTTCTTGCTTTACTTTGTATATCATTTGCTCAGGCATTTCCTTTATTTTGCTTTTTAGGCATGCCTGTTTATTTCTGAATTGAAGAGATTGTGTGACTGTCTTATCTCAGAAACCCTAAAGGAAAACTTTTACATTTCAAATTTTGGTGTGTTGCAGCTAACTTGTACGCTGTTGTTGCAATGAGGAATGCTAACAATGCTAAGAACAAATATATAAATTCCCCTGCCTTAACCAAAATTCAAAAATGTCAAAATATCCCTTTAACTCAGATACTGTCCACTGGCAATGCTCACACCATTACATGTGCTCCTCTTCATATTTAGCATCTCTATTGACCCCTGTCCAATCAGGCCAGGGAATAGGCGCGACTTCAAACTTGACTGGTGTGATCGGCTGTTGCTGCCTCTGTGATGATTTACTCCCATGTGCCCTTCATCGTCGCCCTCCTCTTCCTCTTCCTCAGCGCTGGATGTGTTGCCATTGACATCTGAATCCAGCTCAGTTGCATTAAGTGTGGGACATCCGTCTATGGAATATTCAATCTCCTCAACACATGGAGGCTCATCGTCTTCAAAACAACTAGAGAAGAGAAGACAATTTTAATTAACCTTCAACCAAATCGTCGTTCTCTTCTCTGGTGTTTTCTTTTTGCTTCCCAAAGACAGTAGAACACATACCGACATTAGAGTAGTCAAGCAGAAAACAAAAGCATGAGGGAAATAGAATAGAATTGAATAGGTTAAGTACTATTGGAGTAATTTTAGTTAAAAAGACTATTTATAACAATGAGCTCACTAGCCAGGGTCCTGAGTGACCTTGAGCTGGGACACTTTGATGGACATCTGACAGAAAGCCCCAGTAACGGGTTATCTGATTATACATGCACATTATGGGATGCTGTGTGTGCGTGTGTGTGATTGTGCGACAGAGGGACTGCATGTAAAGACACAATGGGACTCCATGGGCAGTGAGAGGATGTGACACGTACACTGATCTTACTATGGGTGAGAGAGAGACAGAGAGACAGAGAGGGGGGGGGAGAGAGAGAAGGAGGTAAAGACACAGTGAGAGGTCTAGCATGCTGATCACTACACCTCATTTTGTGTGTGTGTGTTTTCTATGTCCCATGAATGACAATGAAGCAGGACACCTTGTCTGCAGTGTGCAACACATATACTGCAAATGCCCAATATATATAAGACCCAATCTGAAATTGCTGTATGGCCCACTTTTGAAACACCACCGGCTTTATTTATACAGTGATTTATTTGATTGGATTGATTTGTTTCTTTGATTCTGATTTTTCCCTGATATCAGGACTGACAACGACTACGGGTTTAGAGCATTCCAAAAAGCTTATTTTCATGAATATCAGTTGGGTATGGCAAGATGCTTTCGTCTAAGAGAGTCCAGATTGTTGTTTTGAACATTATAATGGAGAAAATTCTAGTTTCCAATCCAATTGATTTTCTTCAAAATTCAAAAACCAGAATCTTTTGAAACAAAACATCTTAATGTTCAGGATTATTACAAAGGAAGAAAGGACTGAGAATGAAGGCTCTATCATTTTCACACAAATTACACTGTATATTTACATTACAAATTAAATCAACTTAAAGTGACTTGATTTGAAAATATTAAATTTTAAATCAGGATTGCTTACTTTCAATATATTATACTAGTATTTTACACGTATATTTACAATCTGATTATTTTTGTCTGTTGTAATGGATTACTTGGGCCTCGATACGATAGTATCATGATATGGGGAGTTTTGCGATGCATTAAGTATTGCGATTACATTTGTTGCGATATATCACAATTATTTTAAGTAAAATAAAATCTAAAATGACAATTAGAATTGAAGTCATACCCCTACAAGTGCCAAAATTACACCTCAAAATAAGAAGCAGTTGTACTGAATTTAGATTGTGGCAATGTATCAAGCTTCTAATAGCAGGAGTGCTGTCACTCTGTCACAGCCTCCTTGTGATGAGGAAAAACTGGTCCTAGATCAGCACTCCTACACTTAGGCATTGCATTGCTGAGCAATGTTAAGAGCTCAACCTACAGACTGACCATGTATCAACATACTAACAAACCCTAACATACTAGGCTTTCACCACATACTGAACAGTATTAACCAAATACCTCACACACATAGACATAGACACATAAACTAATTTGGAATGTGGAATGTTGCTTAGGAACAGTAGCTGATCTACGTGCTCAGATGTAAGCATGCTCCTTTGGGCAGTGACTATATCACCAGCAGTTGAGAACACTCTTTCTGAGGGCATGCTGGACCCAGGAACAAAGAGATATCTTCTGGCCAGCTTGGCCAAGAGAGGGTATCCTGGCTTGTGAGATTCCCACCACTGCAGTGGGTCCTCAGTCAGTGGAAGTGGCGGGGCCTCTTGATATCGTTTTGCGTCCTCTTCAGCTATGGACATTGGTGACACCAATTGAGTGTTGACGTTGCTGAATGTCTGACCCAGTAGATGTGCCCCAGTGCAGACGATTCCCTTCTTCGTTTAGGTTGTGAGTTAGGAGCATGGTTGTCACTCATGTCATCAGGTTCATCCTGCTGCTGCCCTGCGTCGATCTCCTGGTCTGCATCTGCCTGTAGGGAAACATATTAGATTCATAATATAGCTTCATCAAACTCATAATATAGACAATATACTGCATATATAGCATCATAGTAACCTCCCATGCACTTGCATTGTCAGTCAGTCCATGTCTACAAGCCTACACTAACAAAAATGCAGAAGGAGCCTACATTCAAATGCGCTATATTGTTTTAAACATGCAATTACCTGCAGCCCTCCTACAGCCTCAGACACTACTCTGGCATACGTCTCCTGGATGTCATTTTGGGACAGAAATCTAAGGGTTTTAAATCTGGGATCAAGAGCTGCAGCAGTGTACAGGGTGATCTTCTCCTCCACGGTTCCATATCTTTTCAGGAGATCTTGGTGGATGGTGCTCTTGATCTCCCTGACCATTGTGTGTCAGCAACGGCGCAATGACGGAGATTGTGGGGTTCTTCTCCTCAGCACCACTTCTTCGTACCTTGTGTACCTTCGTACACTTTTAACATGAGGTTGAAAATAGAACAGAATATAAAGTTGACAAAATATGAAATATGAGATTGGAGATTGGATTGAAAATTATTTAAATTGTAAATTGTACAGATTGAATTAAACAAATATAAACAGCTCAACTGATGCAAACATTTGGTAGGCCTTTATTCAAAAGAAATTTAAATTAACAAACAAAAACTAACCTGAGGGGACAGAAGGGCAGCACCAATAGCAGGCTGGGGGACAGCATATCGAAGGCACTGTTCCAACGAACTGTGACATCAGTCTTCAGCTTGTGTGCAGGGAGTTCTAGGAGCCACTAGTTATTCAGCAAGGCTTGCGCAGCCAATGTGCTCTTGTGAAAAAAAGTTTAAATCCGCCTTATTCTTCCGAGAAGACGAGCAACACCAGCTAGTTTCAGGGCGCGCTGTGACGCTAAGTTTAAGGTGTGTGCGAAACAGTGAACATGTTGGTAGCCGGCTAGCTGGCATGCCAAAGTCATATTTGAAGCATTGTCCGTCACAATTGTCAGGTCTTTTTGTGTGAGCTTCCACTCTCCTGCAGCCCTCTCCAGAACTTTGGGCACATGGGCTCCCGTGTGGCTCTCGAGCATCACTCTCATTTGAAGGACGTGAGATTTTATTTGCCACTCGCTAGTGATGTGATGTGCGGTGATTAGGGCTGTCTCGGTAACCGCACCACCGCGGTTGTGTCAAGGCACCCGTGGATGGAAAACAAACCACCGCAACAACTGCGGTTGTTAAAAAAAAACCATTTATTAAATTAATCATATTCATTACATTTTCTACCTTCATGTCCAGCATATATCAATGAAACACAAAAGCCAGTTCTTTATAAATGCAAAGATTTTATTAACTATGTAAATAAAACACCAATAAAATGAGTAAATGTATACTAAACTAAAACAGATAATGGCAATAAAACTGGCAAACAAGATAGCAAGATAAACAGTGGCAGAGGATATATCAAATAATTTAGAAAGTTAAACAGTGGCAGAGGATATATCAAATAAGAGTGGCAAATGATATTGGGATCAAAGATGGCAAGGAAGTTTGCACCGACAAAACGACCTGAGCTGTAATACGTCTAATTGCGGCAATGTGGCAACAGCGAAAGATGGCTTGGAGGACAGCTGACAGTTTCCGGGAGACTTGGGACAGAAGGACAGAGAATAGTGGAGAGAGAGAGAGTATTCTAACCTCGCTTTCACAGTTCAACACTGCCTTTGCATCACCCGTGCATCAACAAGAAAGTTGGTTACCGTCTGGTTTGCAGGGTGTCAGCGGCGTCCCCTCTCCGTGGTAGCCGTCGCGCAGTCGCAGTGGACAGGTAAACACACGCACGTGTTGGTCTGGACCAGTCAACGTCAGGAGGGCCGTTGTGGAGTGCGGTCCGGGGGCCGTTGTTCGTCGGAGTCGTCGTGCCAACAGTTCACCTTAGTGGATATAGAGGGATAGGTCGATGTGTTGACTCACGTCGTTCAGGAAGCAGAGAAGTAGAGTAGTGGCTGGCTTCTGACGTGGTTTCGTAGTCTTCTGGATCAGGTTGAGTGAACTCAATCGGCCGTCTCGGCAAGATTCACTTTAGAGCTGGTCTGGTACTTGAGCTGAGAGAAGAGCTTTGAGCCAGGTTCAAACTTAGTTACAGGACGGGCTGGTTGAGTTGAGTTTCTTGATGTTCCTTGATGTTTCTTGATGTCTTTCCGCCTGAGCTTTTGCCCGTCCGCTTGTTGCAGGAGTTGTCCTCCTTTGTTCATTCGAGTTTGTAAGATTTTGTGTGTGATCTGAGCCGAGCCCAAGGGTCAAGAGCTGAGAGGCTTTTATGGTATGTCAGAAGTGGTAGGTGTTTCCCTCATTTGCATGCATCAGATTTACAACTTGATGACTGGTGATCACATCTCCTAAAACTGCATTTCCAGCTCAGGTTTGGAAAACATCATTTTTCTTGATCCTTTGGGGATGCAAGTGACATATTTAATCACCTAACAACAAATGGGTTTGAATGACACCAAACATCACTGTCTTACCACAAAATACTGGCGAGTAAACCAAAAGTCCTGATAACACATTCTGTGTGCCTTGAATAACCAAGATACTACATTGGGGAGTAGGGCACATCATCTGCCACAGGGAGTGAAGTTTAAATCTAATAAACATATACAGAAAGCACATTTTTGCAATACATTCCAGAGTTTCTTTGTTCTCTTATTCTGTGTCTCCCTTGGAAGGCAGATTAGGTACATTTCCCCGGCCCTTATCATCGGTCCCTTCTCCTAATGGCACCAGAGCGGGCTAGTCGAACCTGCAAAGTGTTACTTTTTGGCAGCTTTATGGGAGAAATCCACCTTTTGCTGCAAAGGGGGTTCCTTGGGTTCCTGGGAGCACAGCAGGGGTCTTGACCTCATAGGAAGACCCTGGGAGAGGAATGTGTTAGTCTTTGGGTGTTGCTGTGTATAGCATATGGTCCGAAGAGGGGGGGGAGGCCGATGTCTCCTGCATACACTACACGTGATTGATTTGAAAGACGCTTGGTATTTAGTAGGTAAGTAGTTTATTTCCCCATTTATGACAACGATTGCAAGTTAGGCTACAGTTTATGAATGGGTTTTTTTGTGTAAAAAAATAATAAATTATCAATAATAATAATAATACTGCGGCGGACTTGCCACAGTACCGGGATCCGTGGCAGACAGAGACATAGGCAGGAGGAGAGTTAACTGGCCAGCAGGCCATTTTATTTGCACACCAGCGATATAAACCCGGCCCCGGCACTGACGGCCGTGTAGAGCGCCGTCTTCCCCGCGCGGGCACCTCCTCCCTCCCGGCAGGTCAGCCGCGGAGCACCAAGGCTGCCCCAGTCCGCCAGGCTTCCAGGGGCGTCCCGGGATCCACGCTAAGTCTCACCCCACCCTCCCAGCTGCCAGAAATACTAATAATATGTTTTTTGGATAGGGATTTTTTCTAAACGTTTATGATTCAAACTTTGTGTACATGTTCACATCCCTACTTTTATCACATTTCACAATGTTGAGGGACAAATGGATAGATTATCAAACATGTTTGAAATTGTTTGGGACTCCTACGACGTTAGACATTTTTTCCTGTTCTTAGGACCCGCTAGTGTCTTACACTGAACTACACTGAACCGATCGCGGGTAAACTCGCATGTATTAAAAAAAAAAGGTACCACCGCATCCCACGGCGATGAGCCACATACACAACCGCGGTGGGAAAATTTCAAACCGCGACAGCCCCAACGGTGATTGTGATATATGATTCTGTAGCCCTCGATGACCACACGTTACATGTAAGTGCAACTCGTTCGGTTGTTTTCAAAGACTCCTCGACTTTCTCTCTCACCTCTACAGGTTTGGTATAGCCGTGTCTGTGAAGAAGCGACGTGAAGGAATGGAATAGCGTGGTTCCATAGTTTTAACCATGTTACTGTAGTGTGTTGCTTCGTTATGAACTATGAGACTATTTGGTCAATTTTGGAAAATTGACAATTATTATAGTTATTCTGTCTAATCAATATCTTGTTAATTAACACTTGTGGGGCACCACCAGTTTACACTGGAATAGCCTCTTTATAATGATATCAGTCTAATTATCAGAAGAAGTGAGCCCTTGATTTCAGCGATTTTCTACCGTCATGTCCAGGATATATCAATAACACACAAAGGTCAGTTCTTTATAAATGCAAAGGTTGTATTAACTAAGTAAAACAAATAACAAATAAAAGATGGATAAAGGTATACTAAACTAACACAAATAATGGCAAGAAAAACTGGCAAGTAGGATGGCAAGGAACATTTGGCAAATGGTATGGTACGTAACAGTGGCAGAGGATATGGCAAGTAACAATGGTGAATGATATTTCAATCAACAATGGCAAGGAAGTTGGCACAGACAAAACGACCTGAACTGTAATGCCTCTAATTGCGGTAAGAGTAAACCAAAAGTCCTAATAACACATTGTGTGTGCCTTGAATAATCGAGAGAATACATGAGGGAGTAAGGTACATCACCTGCCACAAAATGTGAAGTTCATATCTAATAAAACACATAGAAGAAAGCACATTTTTGCAGTGTATTGCAGAGTTCCTTTGTTCTCTTATTCTGTTTCTCCCTTGGAATACAAAATAGGTACATTTCCCCAGCCCGTATCATCAGTCCTATTTCCTAATGGCACCAGAGTGGGCTGGTCGAACCTGCAAAGTGTCACTTTTGACGGTTTTATGGGGAAAATCCACCTTTTGCTGCAAAGGGGGGGTTCCTTGGGTTCCTGGAAGAACAGCAGGGGTCTAGACCTCATAGGAAGGCCCTGGGAGAGGAATGTGTTAGTCTTTGGGTGTTGATGTGTAATCTGCATACACTACATTACGGAATCCTTCGTTCTCAAAAACGTTATAAGGACGTAGGTCCTTGCAGATGAAACTGGCAATCAATGTCATAATCTTTTTGGCTTTTTCCGAGTTGCTTGGTAGTTTTGTCTAATAAAGACTATCCAACGTGTGTTGATTTGAAGGAGCAGTTGGTTTTGTTTAATTAGGCCTTAACTCTGGGTGATGCCGCATGAGATGCAAGTGCAGATTTGTTGTATTGCTGGAGTATTTTAGTTTCATGCGACAAACTTTGCAAACAGCATAGTCCCTGTTGAGCTAATTTTTCCTGTGAATGCTGTAAAATCCAAAGTGGGCCCACACTTTCGACTTGAAAGACGACGGCGCGTCTCTTATTGGTTTTTCTGAATTCTCTCCGTCAGCCATGACTCCCGCACTCAACTCAGTAATGCACTTTTGCATCACTCCAGCTAACAAAATTAAGAAGAAATAGGTTTTATACTGTGCGTAAAAATAGATGAAGTATCGATACTTGGCACCACTGTATCGATATTGTGTTGCGGAAGAAAGTATTGCGATACTATGCTGTATCAATATTTCCCCCCACCCCTACTTTGCAGTCAGATTATACTTTCCAACCCTGCTTGTAAGTGATTGATAGACAGGGTTTCCGCGGGTCCTTAAAAAGTCTTAAATTCAATTATCTAAATTCAAGGCCTTAAAAGGTCTTAAATTGTATTTTTTGTTGTTGTAAAGTCTTAGATATAATTTTCAGAGGTCTTAAAAATGTGACCGGTGATGTTGACTAAGTTAGTATGTTGCCTTTGATGCACAATGTTCACTTTACCTCAGCCAGAGACTGTTTAGCTAGCTGCTTTAGCGCCTCTGCCTTGCCAAATCACAGACAGTCCTGACAAAAAAGCAATTTATGCCGCAATCCATTACAAGTCGGAAGTCGATAGTTCCAAGACGGTATTCACGACTTCCAATCTAAATGTGTTCCAGTGCATCTGCTCGGGAAAACATGGACGTCCGCAGCAAATTCATGTTTGTATGGCAAGTCTCTGAATTTCACAAGCATCTAAAGAGGACCTACATCAACTACTACAGCGCCATTACATATCAGTTAACAAGTAACGTTAACGTTAGTAGGCTAGTACCACTTGCTAGTAAAGACTTCTATCTCGTAACACTGAGCACAAATCTATGAGGGGCCGATTAGGCCAATACTACTGAGACGCTCTCACACTCACTACTGAAACGCTGTCACGTATACTACTGTAACGCTCTTACATTCACTATTGAAACGCTCTCACACTCACTACTGAAATGCTCACACATACACACATACTCTGTAAACCTATGCATGCTCATATATAAAACATTATACATACTCATCTGAAACACGCATACATGAGAAACACTCACGCATACATATATACTTCTGTCATATACACATACATATGAAATGCTTACACGCATACAAGTGAAACATTTATACGTATCTATCTGAAACACTCACACATGCACATATGAAAAGGTTGTATATATATTGTTGAACACTTTCATAACTGAATCTCTCATATGATTACAAAAATACAAAAAGTTTAGATACATGTGCAAGTGTTTCACATATATTTGTATAAAGGTTTCAAATGTGTATGTATACGTTTTTCAGTTATATGTATGTATGCTCTTACATGTAGATGTGCAAGCGTTTCACATGTATGCATACAAGTAATTTCAGTAGTATGTATAAGAAATTTCACTAGCATACGGAAGGAACCACTCAAGGTCACCAGTTAGACCGGAAGGCGGAAGCAAAGAGTGCACGTGTTGAACAGCGACAAAGCCAGACTCTTTGCCAACGGTTATGAGGGGCCGTGTAGGACTTATATTTAAATGGTCAATGGTATGGCAGCGGACAATAGGCTTGTGACAGCTGAGGCTGTATAACTTGCTTCAGTCACCTACGCTGATTAACTTGATATCTAACTCTGTAGACACACCTTCGAATGCAGCAGTTAGTTCTGAAATAAGGTCTCTCTATGAACCCGGGTCTAGCAGCATGCAACACGCATCTGCTCCAGGCAACGACATACGGAACTATTGTCCCAGCTATGAAACGAGGGCAACTTACAGCACATGGAAAGCTAAATCAAGACAAAGGTAAGTAGAATTGTTTTTGTTTTATTGTTAAAGATTAATTTGCATAGTCGCATAGTCCTCTACGTTGGGGAACCAACGTAGAGTATTGTGTTAGGGGGTAAAAGGGTTGGCTAGGAGGGTCATCTAGCGAGCGTTATAACGCTTTTATACAGAGCGATAGCATAGTGATATCAAGACCGAAAAGAAAAGATCCAAACTAACGCAAAATGGTTGAGCGAAATGGTTGAACTAACGTTATGCATGGCATATTCCCGGCCTCAACCGGGTTGCACCGCCCCTTAAAATTAGCTTGAACGTAAATTTTACGTAAAAGTTAATGCATATTAAAATAAAATTGGGTTGCACCAAATTAATTATTTTGAACCTAGCTCTAGTAGGCTCTAGTAATGACTAAACTGTTAAACATAACTATTGCGTAACTAGTCAAACGCCATTGAAAAAGACTTACTAGCCAATTTGGATAGCTAATGTTGCTTTGCTTGCTATCGTTAGCTCTAATGTGGTTGTGAAACAGTAAGATGTATTTCTTTTTGTGAATCGCAACTCTCATTCATTTGGCTCTATATGAAACGTTAATGCCACCGGGTGCGAACTACTTGACTTCATAGATACGTTCTTTGGTTACTGTAAACATGCCTGCAGTGATTCCTCTGACATGTGTTCCTGTTTACAGAGTCAGACAGAAAACGCCGTACCATCGAACGTTTAACAAGGACATTATTTTGCTGCAGAGCCCAAAAGACGACGTCGTGGTCAAGCAGCGAAAGAAGCATAAGTTATACGAAAGAGGGAATATCTTGAATGCTTTCGAGTTCGATAAAACCTGGGACAACAGAGCAGTTCTCCGTCAAATACGTGACACTTTCAAGGGGAAAATTCCCGAGGATGTGAGGTAGGTAACGTGATAGAATAGCCAGTAAGACTATGTACTATTCGAAGTCCTTGACTCATCCAATGAATAACTTATTCAATAAGGGGCTCTACGGTAAAAAAAAAATTCCAAGGAGCACAAATGCCCCTAAGGTGATTATATAGGAGCATACAAATACATCCTAATTAGTAGATGTGCTCCTAAATAAACCTGTTAGCACACATACATTTTTAGGGGCATATACCCCCAGGGGAGCACAGTGCCCTGGTTTAAGGCATATAAACAGGATGGTTTTATAATTGATGGTTTGATTGATAAATTAGACTATTCAGTGAATTCCACCACCAACACTAAAACATAACATTACACCAGCATAGTGCTGGGTGACCAAAAGCCACCAAAACAGATTTTGTGGATGTTCTTGCATACATTCTAGAAGTGTCTTGTGCATTAATGTGACATCAATCTACTTCAAAATAGTGGAAAATGGCAAATCACTGATATGTACTCAATTGGGTTGAAATACGGTGAACAAAATGAACATCAAAGCTGGCTTACAGTGTTTGTAGTCCTAGTATGCATAAAAGTGATCACTCCAAATGGTTTTGTAAGTGAGTGTATGTAGGTAATACTGTTTTTTAAATGTATTCTATCACTGATGTATTCTGTGCACAGCTGTGAACTACTGATGGCTTGTGGCAACAAGTTGATCGCACCAGTGTTGAGGGATGGCCAGCAACTCAATGCCAGTATAATCCACAAAGTACTTAAGTTTAAGGCTCTATATGTGAGGCCCTCCAGACCACTTGAGGTATGTATAAAGGTAACTTGTAACTTCTGAGTTTGAAAGTAACCCAATTGTGCATATACAACTGTTATTATTTTAGAAAGTTGCATATAGGCTATAACTTTTAACCAAACCCAAATATTGGAAAAAAGCGGTTTTAACCTCTGGGAACACATCTATTTTACAACCTGACTAGAAATAGACATGCTCTGTTTAAAAGCCGCCCATTTTTTTTTAAACTGCTGGGTTTAGTGAACCCAGTAGAAGTAACCAACATGGAAAACTAAACAGACAAGCAAGTTCGTACATTGCACAAAATTCCATAATGTAAACCACTACAGCGCCTTTGTTTGAGGTAGGCTACTTGCTAGTTGATAGAATGACTAAGTGATATTAACTGCAGTAAATTCTATCCCTTTTTAAGCCTGAAAATTTGGATGAAAGTTGCTCTGAGGAGGAGGAGGAGGAGGTAGAGATGGTGCCGTCAGTCACCACCAGAGCAAGCAGACGACGTAATCCTGTCAGCGACCCTGTCAGCGACCAGCCGGACCACCCCACCATGTCAGCGCCCAGCAGCCTTGCACCGACGAGCACCGCGCCCCGCAGCCTTGCACCGGAGAGCACCGCGCCCCGCAGCCTTGATCCGAACAGTACCCCACCATCGACCACCAACCTGTGGCCAGAAAGTAGCGATTACAGAGCTTACCTTTCTGTTATCAATCTGTCATCCGATGATGAAGAAGAAGATGAGGAACTGTATGCTGCCTTATTGGCCAGCATGGAAGACCAGATGTGAGTATTATAGAATATTGCCTTTTATTATAGAATATTGTCTTAAAAGGCATACTCCACCGATTTAGTGAAAATAAATCATTTTGTACTTACTTGGGGTCTTGTTGATTGATCCAGGTGCTAATTTTGTTGATGGCTCCATTCTTTAGCTATTGCTAGACTAAAAACCACAGTTGCCATTGTAAGTATGGGTCCCAAGTTGAGTGCCCTGTTGTGGACAAGGACTATGGAACCCATACTTACAATAGCAACAGTGGTTTTCAGTCTAGCAAAAGTGATGTGCACCAAATGTTTTCTTGGTATTGATTCAAATTCTAAGAAATGCTTAAAATCCACCCACTGACCACTAAAACCCCACAGGTTAAAGAACCATTCCCCCAAATTGCTAATTGCTTTTATACAACCTACAATATGCCAAACCTTTTAAGGATTTTAAGCATTTGTTTCACTACCTGGAATACATTTGGTGCATATCAGATGTTGGATACAACATTGAAAGAATATTGAAGAATACTGAATCCTACCCAGTAAAGACAAAATGGCTTCATTCTCTTAGATAAAATGATTATAATCCTTCAAATTAAAGTTCACGGGATGTTTGTCTTACCTGTTTTTACCTATTGAGAATTTTCATAATGATGCTGTCGTGTTGTAACAGTTTGAAAAACTGCATTCTTCCAAGCACATTGCAACACGAAGGAATATGAAATTAACCTTTCTGTTTTCAATCACTGTAGCCTAACAACTTGCAAGCTAGGGTAATGATCACACAACTATACCTCTATAATGTGACCTAATTGAGTATTCAATCAAATTCATGCCTTATGCTTTTTTTCCACATTTGTCAGCCAAAAATGTCAATCATTATGAACCGTAAGGAAAAAGACCACAAATTGTACCTAGCCGAGAACCACGCCTCTAGCGGCTGCATGTGGTAGTTCTGACAATACATTGGCCACAGAGTCGTGCATGCATAGACAGGCTAGGTCAATTAAACATCAAAACTTGCATACCCCGTGGGATCTAGCGGCGATAAACTCACCAATATTTCACATCGACGTGTTCCTTGGGTGTCTGGCTTGGTTATGCAAGTTTTGATGTTTAATTGACCTAGCCTGTCTATGCATGCACAACTCTGTGGCCAATGTATTGTCAGAATTACCACATGCTAGAGGCGTGGTTCTCGGCTAAATTGTACCTATGCCTTTTATACCTAATTCCTGATTGTGCACATACCTTCAAAGTTGCGATCAGTGACACTGTAAGGCTAATCTCACTGTTCAATGCATCAATTTGAGACGTTAATTCATGGACGGAATAACGGCGAGTATCGGGGCTAACACTGTCCTTGCCCGCAAGTGAAAATCAGAATGTGGGTGGATGTGTGTATGTGCACAAATGGCTACACTATAATTGACTGTATGGTTGGAACAGTGATCTAAACATTATGTTCCCTTTGATGTTTGCTTTCAGAAAAGAAAGTTCATCTGGAAGTGTCCCTATTCAAGATATTTTATCTGAGCTTGGTGAAAAGATCAACAATAACAAAGTCAACCGGTTCAACATAAACCGTGCTGCTGTGCTGGATGGTGCCATTCGGGGCTTCAAAAGAATCTCTTATGACCCGACACACAGGATTAGTGTGAGATTTTCTGATGACAAAGGAACAACTGAAGAAGCTGTGGATCTTGGTGGTCCGAGAAGAGAATTTATTCGACTGCTTACAGAAGCCCTTGCACAGTCTGAAATGTTTGAGGCATCAGGTATATATTGTTTTTGGTTTTCATGAAATAATTATATACCCTGTAAAATTGATTATGGCTCCCACTCCATTTTGTGTGAACCTCATAGTGATTATAAAGACCAACATTGTCACTTTGTTAACTTGTCTGGTTAGTATTTGTGTTATAATATAAGTCAGTTCACAAGCGAAATAAGCTGTCAATGCTATAGATGAGGAAATTGGCTTTGAAACTACGGTGTACCAATGAGAACCTCAGACTGCGGGTTCAGACAGCCTAGATTTGCCACGTCACTCGTCTCAGGAGCCAATCCACTCCAGAGGAAGGAGGGCTCTTACCTTGAGTGTTGTTATAGCCAATCAGCTTCAAGTATAGCTGGCCTTCAGTTTTCTAAAATGTCTTTTCTAACTTACTTTACAATCTCTCAAAATGCCACTGAGTGACTCACAAAACACTTGCTAACATGTACAATTCATGCTGATTCATTTGCTGAAATCAGTTTTCTGATTAGTTGCTCAGTTGCTGAGAAACTGTTTTTGTAAAATTGTAACGTTAGCAAGCTAGTCAGTTGTAACGTTATAGAATCGGCTGCTGAGATTGACAGTGCTGGGCCGGTTCAATCGCCAATAGCTTGTCCTGTGGGCTATTTCAAGGCAATATTTCAACAATTTATTTTGGAATAATAGTTTTAAAAACATATGACACATAGTTATTGCCTATAGACAATTTTAAAGGGAAAAATACACCACTAAATGCAGTCTTTAAAGGCCCAGTCTGTAATCTGAGTTTGGCGCCTCCATTTACTCCAATGTTTACAAAACATTGCAAATGTGAACAACCCCTTTACAGCTTCTAAATATATTCAGAACTCATATTTTGATGTGATGTAGGCTACTGTCACTCATGTTGTCAATAGTTCAGTCAAGCAATTTGTGGAAGTGAAAAAATGTCTTTAATCCTTTGAAATAGTAACATTTTAAAAAGCCAGTGGGGCTACCCTGGTACCAAAGAGGGTGCCAAACTTGGATTACAGACTGGGACTTTAAGCTATTTCCATGGCAGCAGTTGAAAAGGTATGCACACACTACCTAAATTCTACCTCTTTTTTTTCAGCTGTCAGAGAGGACTTTATCGCAGGAAGGGCTATTGCAGTCAGTCTTGTACATGGAGGGCCTTCACCAAATTTATTTTCCAAAACACTGTTTGACTGCATAGTTCAAGGGCCAGAGAAATCTAGACCAGACCTGGGGGACATCGCCGATTCTGAAATCTGTGACAAAATACAAAAGGTTTGTTGCATTTTCATTTCATCATATTCAGTGCTTATGATGAATTGAAAGATTTTGGTTGGTCCAAGCACAGAAGATTAATATTTGTAAGAATGCATTCTCTATCTGTCTTATTTGTGCCCCCCCATCTAATTAAATGGATCAGTTTATGTGCGTTTCACACTGTGGTATTATGTGTCTGCCATAAGATATCATGTTGGATGTGATTAAGAAGTGCCCAGGTTGCGTTTATTGGACATTTAACCCAATTAAAAATAAAATCATGTTACTGGCACGTTATCAGCAACTAATGTCATAGTTACAACCACCTCTAGCAAAGCAGTGGTGAAATCTGAGAAAATTAGAGCTTTGAGCGAAAGGTAGTCGCTGGAATAATGTTTAACTTCAATTTCCATTGCAATGGAATTTGGATGAGGAAGGCAGCTTTCGCTCATAATATCATTGTGCTTGCAGAGATGAAAATGGAAAAACAGACAGTTGCGCTCATCCATAACCACATTCAAATTGTTGTTACTGAGTGACCCACATTGCGTCATTGGTGGGGGACAGTAAGTTAACTGTTTTCTTTTTTAATTGTTATTAATCTGATTTAAAAAAAATAAACTGGTAATCATTCTTAGGTTTCAGAATCCACAACTATGGAGGAACTCACCCAGTCAACTGAACCACTCCTCGACTATCTCGCCAATGCAGGCTGTCTGAAGCCACTGAAAAGTGTTGACGACAGGGATAGACTTGTCGAAGATGTCTTGATGTTTCAAGTGATCAATCGAGTCCATGGACCATTTGAAAGGTATTTTAAATGTAGTTATATTGAAAGTCCTGTTGTTTGATGTCCAACACATGCAAACGAGTGAACTCTTCATTGAATCACCTTTCCTCTCATACTGTCATTTAGGTTCAGAGATGGGTTGAAAACACTTGGGAGTCCTGGAGCAGATCCAGAAGCATCCAGAGTCGTTCAGACCAGTGATGTGCTACAATCCAAAGCCCCTCACCGCTGACCAGGTTGATGGGCTGTTCCACATCCAGTGGTCAGAGGAGGGGAGCAACCAGAAAAGAGAAGAGGAAAGAGTAGTTGCTTTCTGGAGGGACTATTTACAAGATGTTGAAGGTGTGTGTGTGAGTCTCTACATTGGAAACTCATATGTGCATTTGTTCTAAGAAAAGGGAAAAAAGCTTCTGGTGTTAACATTCCAAAGTTTATGATTTAACGTATTTGGTCTGTCTCTCATTCATATTTCCACAGAGGAAGATGGATCAAAGAAGACATCCTAGCATTTGCAACTGGATCCGATGCAGTACCACCAATCGGCTTTTCTCCTCAGCCATCTCTCGAATTTCTTCAACCAAGTGGTGGAGCAGAAAGGTTCCCTGTTGCCAACACCTGCATCAACTGTCTTCGACTGCCTATCTACAGCACGTACTGTGGTTTTAAGAGCAACATGGACTTTGCAATAAGAAACACTCAGGGCTTTGGCATGCCATAGATGATGAATTTAAATTTGAAAGTTGAAAGATAGAAAATGTAACAGCTGAGAAAAAATATTTGGTAGAGAGCAGTGGTTCCCAAACCTCTCCTGGAGGATCACCTATCAGACTTGTTTTGTTCCAACCTAACTAATGGTTTTTGGTGTGTTTTCCCTGGGTTGGAACAAAGGAGTTCTTGCAGGTGGTCCTCCAGGACTGGATTTGAGAACCTCTGGTATAGAGTAAAAAAAGACCTTAAAGCAATATTTCACTTTTTTTGACATATTTTTTATTCTTACCTCAATAGGATTTCACTCCTTAAAACAGTTTTTTGATATCTTTTTCAGTTATTGAGATTTATCAGCCTAAGCATCATAAGCACTTATAAGACATCATAAGACAAACAGGGGCGAAAACATAATGTTTGCATTATTGTTGTTGTTTTTACTTGCAACCACTGTTCACAGCAGTTGCCATGTGTCTGCCATTGTTGAATGAGCAGTTGATCAGCAAATACACAGAAAGTTAAAACAACTATTGTGTGAAGTTTACTTTTTTTGTTTTTTTATTGTCAAGTTTACTTCAAGTTTACTTGTTGAATGAGCTGTTTTGGTCAGATATCAGTTGATCAGCTAATGCCCAGAAATAAAGTAGAAACCACTTTTGATTGTCAGGGTTGATTTATACAGGTAAATTTACACATCAATAAATGTTTGTTATGAAATAATAGCCCAATCTCTTCATTCACTTAGTCCTCTGGGATGTCTTACTTGCAAAAAATGTAAAAGAGACAGAAATAATTGAATTCCATGATTTCCATCATTCATTAATGGGTCAATTAATTGTTGAATTTCTTGCATGGTACTGTTGCTTACATGAACACTGTTTTCAGGAACCTCAACATTATTCCTGCTCTCTACTGCAGGTAGTGGTTCATCACCATTATCAGTGCCTAAATGTTCATCAATCTGAAACACACCACCTATAGCTGTGTTGTTGCTTCCAACATGACTGACAACACCTCTATGCCACAATTGCAATGGGGTTTGGCCTCCTTGGGTAGAGAGTCCATGGTTATTCCATTGGCTCCTGAATTCTCCGACTGCCCTTTGAACCTGAGGTAAATAAATGTAACGCAAACAAAATAAATGAAGATCACAAAGAGAGTCAAGTATGCCTTCATTTTCCATAAAGGTAAATAAGTCAGAGAAGTAGTATGAAACGACTCGATTTAGTTCTGCCCATAGCCTCTCGATTCTTTGATTATGTACGCTGCGCCCCATGATCATGCTTCTTCTATTCAACCCTCTACTGTGCAACATAAATCGGGCCACCTCTATATTTTCCCTTCCGTGGTCACTTCGTACTCTTGAAGGCAGTCCATAGTCAGATACACCCTGCTGAAACAAGTTCAAAACACTTGATGCCCTGTTATTGCTGAGGCACTGAAGGTATATGATGGTGCGACTGTACCCATCCACACAGCCATGGAACACCATTCTCCACCTCACCAATTTATGGTTCCCGTCTATGTGCCTGTATAAAAGAAAGAAGTGAGAGCTGTTACAATCCTGGAAAACAGACTCAGATAATTCTCTAGGGTCACATCATACAGGGGTCCATCTCTATGGGACAGTAATATTGTTGTGAGACCTTAATGAACCCTTAGTATAAAATGTTATATTTTTGTGTTATTTGTCCATTATTTTCAGTTATAGTGTAGCTGGCTTCCCCAACTGATGACTGACTTTAGCCAGGGAAGATCTCCATTGAGCAATAAAACAATTCACTCATGGTGAACAACCAAATATCAACAATATTAAAAATGTCCTACTTATCTTGTTAGCTATCTCCCGAGTGTGTGTGATAAACACTATCACTTTTATCAACGTATTTACATATATTTGAAAATACCTGTGAGACTATTGTGAAAGCAGGAACGAAATATCAAAATAACGATCAAAATAATCGTGTTGATCACACACAGTCGGGGATTGGCCTCATGATAGCTAACAATATAACAAAGTAAAGCATTTTGAATATGATTGCTATTTGGCCATTCACCATGAGTAAATAGTTTTATTCTGGCTCAATGGAGCTGAAGCCAGTCCTCGGTTGGGGAAGTCAGCTAGGGTATAGAAGCGAAGAGTTTAAATCAAAATTGTACAGGAATAGACAATGCAGGGATCACAAACAGTAGGCAAGCCATAACTTGTAAGAATAGACCTGTCGATGGCCCATAGCACACATACCATAACTCGTTTGGAGTTTGCACACTGTAAACCCTTCGGCGAATGGCTTGACGGCGTCTCAATGCCCGTCCGACGGGATCAATCTCCTGCAGAATTTGACGAATCCTCCAGCGCTGGATACGGATTCCTCGTGCCCGTAGACTTCCAATAACGTATCTCTCACCAGCATTCGGGGTACTCGTGGAAATCTCCCTTATGGTTGATATCAGTTCTTCATTGGTCAAGGACGTGTATTCCAATGGTCCGACACCAAGACGTTGCCTATGTCTGAACACAGTCCGACGGCTGATTCCAAAAAAAGAAGCAATTCCCTGCCAGTTAAAACCGAGTCCCATGCACTGGTTAAATTGCTCAATTGTTAAATCATATTGTGGGCGACCTGGAAGGCCATTACTGGCTGTAGGTAGAACCGGAGGAAGGCAGTTTTCTTGATCTCTTCTTCTAGGTCTAAAGTCATCAAACTGATTAATAATCCGATTAAAACAATGACATATTGACTCCAAAAAAACAACAGTCTCTCCATCAGGTCCTTCCCTAGAGCGAACCATAGACAACATAGAATTTAGGGTAATGGTGTGGTCATCAAGCTCTCTCTCTTCTCCTGGGTCTTGCTGTAGGCATTCAAACGCAGCGCAGCACCCTATTTAAAAAATCAACGATGTCATCGCGGTTGCCAATTACGAATAAGGCCTGCAGACTGATCAAAATATATAGAAGTTGCACCTTCATATTCAATTACAAAAACAAATTCTAAATTGTTATCAGACGTTGTTTAGACCTGGGCTTTACTTCCGCCTTCCGGTCTAACTGGTGACCTTGAGCGGTACCTTCTGTATGCTAGTGAAATTTCTTATACATACTACTGAAATTACTTGTATGCATACATGTGAAACGCTTGCACATCTACATGTAAGAGCATACATACACATAACTGAAAAACGTATACATACACATTTGAAACCTTTATACAAATATATGTGAAACACTTGCACATGTATCTAAACTTTTTGTATTTTTGTAATCATATGAGAGATTCAGTTATGAATGTATAAGTGTTCAACAATATATATACAACCTTTTCATATGTGCATGTGTGAGTGTTTCAGATAGATACGTATAAATGTTTCACTTGTATGCATGTAAGCATTTCATATGTATGTGTTGTGAATAATATACTTTGTACTAAGCGATGATATGCTTTGTAATAAGCAATATAATCCAGAGTGTGTGTGTTATGATAAGTCTACATAAATATAAAATATGTTTGATTAAGCATGTAACCTAAAAGATCATAAAGTAATCATAAAGTTTCAATAAAGCTTCAAAAAACATAGTCTAACAGTTTCCCTACAGTAATCATAAAGTTTAAAAAAATACAGTCTGAGGCCCTTTTTGCAATAAGGGTGTCCAAGGTCAGGCTGTAGAGGCCTTAAAAAAACCAGGCAGAGCATGTGCAGACAGGAGAGGCCCAGTGGCCATGTATAATGGTGAATAAGAATATCTCCAACGCCATGGGTTTTTCGGCCGCGACGGAGAGGCCCAGGTGGCCATGTATCCAACGCCATGGGTTTTTCGGGCCGCGATTGGACACCATTATTTTCTTGCTGACAAAGAATATTTTCTTGCTGACAAAGCTGAAATTGATGAAAAATGGGCATAGAATCAGTATTCTCCACCCAGTCTCCACCCAGTTTTTAGGATTTATAAGATTATGCACAGACAGTTGTACTTCAGTCTGGTTCCGGGACCAACTCGGGTTTTGTTTCTGTTGAAGAATAGAGCTCTATTGCATCGAACTCTGATCATCTCCAGTGACTTCTTTGAACCTGTTTGAGACTCCAGTAACTATAGAATCTACAGAATCGTGAAGAAGATTAAGTGTTGGCGTGGGGGTCCGATCTTCATCACTGGCCTGAAACCTGGACTTCTTCCTCCGACATTAATTGGCGAGCCAGCCAGGAGAGACAAGACTCTGAGAACTCCAGCCTGGGGGGACAGCCTGCATCTCAAACACACATCAGTGGCCACAAAACTAAAGGTAAGCAGAAACCTTTTCTAAATTCTGCAAATTCTGATTGTTTCTGAGTGCAGGACTCCGCCCAGGTGAGGAAAAATCAGAATGTCTCTCCTCTAAAGAACTTAGTTAAAGAATGATTTAAAGAAAATAAGCTAAATTTGTGTATCAATAAGTGTAAAACCCAGCAGGTTCACCAAAATAATATTAACCAAAACTAAGTCGCTGGCGGTACAGAGTTTGATGCAACTGTATGCATGAAAACACCATGGTGCGGAAAGAATGAATGATGGAGAAAGAGTGGATGAATGGCTATTGAATGTGTGTATTGCATGCTGGATAATTGTCTGCCTAGTGTTCAGCGGGGGTATGATTTGGATGGCTGCACATGCTCAGGCCAGGCCATGATTCAGAAATAATTACACACAGAATGAGGATAGTATTGACTGCTGCTAAGAGTGAAGATGGACGGTGTATAAAGATTGTTGTGTATCGGTGTGACGTTTGTAAGGTTGTTAAAATCTGTGAAATTGTTGTAAGCTTTAGAACCGGACAGTTTGTGTGTAGATTGTATTAGAGTTTGCCCAACTTTTGTGGATACCGCCCTCCGTCTCAGTAGTGTTTCAGCTGGGTGCTGGGGGACTCCCGGGAAGGGGGGGACTGAATGGATAAAAGTTGTTTTGCACAATTGCTAGCACAACACAGCGGATACCGCTTTTCATTTCAGTAGGGCTTCAGCGGAGTACTGAGGCTCTCCCGGAAAGGGAAGGTCTGAATAGACAGGGGTTGATTTGAGTGTACACCATCGCTGGGACCGACGGGGACTGCAACAGGGGGTCGGTTTGTGTACAAAAGTCACTAGGAGACCGTTTAGGGACTGCGACAGGAAGGAGTTTTGTATGCAAACAGTTGCTAGGGGCCTCTTAGGGACTGCGAGGCGCGCAAGTTGCTAAATGTAATTGCAACTGTTGCTAAATGTAATTGCAACACTTGGCCAAGAGAAAAAACTATAGTGCATGTAAATATTGCTTTTTTATTATATAAACAATTAGAATAGATGTGTAAATAACAAGTGTACTTATTGTAACCTAAAGAAGTAATTATATGAGATTGAATGAGTTACGGCTTTCGGAATGAGATAACGGTCTTTGCTTCTTGCCTGTGAGCAGAAGTGCTGTGCGGACTGGTGGGGGCATGTTGAGAGGGAGTAGAGGAGGGATCAAATAGGTTGCGGCTTGAAGTGAGATAAAAGTCGTAATTCTCTCTGCATGCACCCAGGAGTACTGTACAGGCTGTTGAACGTGTGCCAGGAGGAGTAGAGGAGAGATTGAATAGAATAGTATCATAATATAATGTATGTATTTTATATATAAGTTGGTAAATATTAATGGATGAGGGAGATAGTAACGAAGATGAAATATTTTCGTTAGAACATTTTGATAATATAGGAGCTGCTGACACAAAAGGAATAAGGACACATTTTTGGTTGGAGCGAACCTATATTGATGAGGAAGGTGTGGAACAGTGGCAAGACGGACAATTAATCAATCTGAAACTTTGGCAGATAACAAAATTTGTAAACCTAGAGCAAATACAGGAAGAATTTCCTGACGTACCGTGGAGAAGGGCAATACATGGGTATTGGACTGTAACAAATTTGGCTAGATTGTTGGAGCCGTTGTGCAGAGATCCTGGTGCGGTAGCAACGCTCCCTTTAAATCCAGCTTTTGGAGTACCAGAAGGGTACGGGTTACAAGGACGAAGCCGAGTAGCGGTGAATCCACGGCTGTGTGTTTCCGTAGTCCCCAGAAGAGTTAAGTGGGAAACTGGTAAATTTGAATATATTACTAAAACTCCACAAGGAGACGGGACAGAGAAACTAGAATTTGGTCATATTAAAGGAAGAAAATATAAGCCTGGCATTACTGCTGGTAAAATACTTGTATTAATAAGAACAAAAGAGTTAGACGAAGAGCCAGAAATTCCTAGATCACTGGCAAGCGACGCGCGACAGGGATACATGGGGGCAAAAGTAACAAAGGGAGGCGGTGTGTCGACACCAATGGAGATGATAATCAAACAAAATCTGGATCGTAAAAAACAGATCCAGCTGTTCATGACCGAGTGGCATGAGCGGACATCAGGAAAACTCCAGTGGCCAATAACGGGCACTTTCAGTAGAAGATGCTGCGATGAAGTGGAGGAAAATATAAAACACCATAAGGCCAAAGATAAGAGCGATCAAAGGGAAGGCAGAAGAGCTAGGGAAAGGGAAGTGTTAGGATGGTTTAGACAGGAAGGGCAAAAGAGGGCAGAAGCCAGGGAAGAGTGGAAAGAAAAAATAAAAGAGCAAGAACTGCAGCCCACCGCCCCACTATGGCCTGTCAAACCACCATCTGTCAAACCACCAGCACCACCACCACCATATGCCCCCAGCAAACAATTAATCAAAGTAGGACAGTTTCCAGTATCAAGAGTGTGTGATGAGGAGGAAGAAGAATGCAAAATACAAGGCAAGCTGCAAGGGGATTTCAGTATCACACTGACCGCACCAGCAAGCGACAGGGGAAGCAATGTGTGTCGAGAGAGCATTTTCCCTGAAGAGGAGGGGATATATGACCGCCCACGCAGCACGCCATCAAATGGCAACCCTCCCCTGAAGAAGAGAGCGGAAAGCAGCGGTGAGCCACTAAGAACTACAGCAGAAAGGAGTAACCAAACGAGCGAAGATGAAAGAGACATACAGCAATACCGACAGGCAGCACGACAGAGCTGGCAGTCAGCCAGCAAGGACAGAAATGACTACTATCGAAAGGAGGGTGAAGAAACACCGCTCCCTCCACGTCAAGGCCGCATTAGAAGGAGCCAGTCAGCAGAATGTCCCCGCTACACAAGCACCCCTGCCGATTTCACACTTGCAGCCAGGTCTGATAGAAGAAACGGCCCTACTAAAGTGTTGAACAGGGTGAGTTTTGAAGACACGGTGGAGGAGGATGCCTGCTGGCCATCATGCAGGGAAAAGAGTGTGAAAACATCAAAGCCTACTACAGCCACACAAGACGCTATGAGGCTAACAAGAATGGAGGAAGAATTGGAGGAGGGACAGTGCCCACTCCTGGAGGAAGAACTGGAGGAGGGGCAGCGTCCATTTTTGGAGGAAAGAACACAGGAAACAAGGACCCAGCCCCACAGAATGAAAGTACAGATGAGTGGCTACATGACATCAGAGGATCCAGCAACTGAAAACAGACAGCGCCTACTAGTGGATGAACTCGACGAAATAGAAGAAGAAATGTCGAGAATAGCAGATCAACAGATTTGCCAGTTGAGGAAAATAAAGTCACAACAGGAGCGGCAGAAGCCATCAGGCAGGCTGAGAAGTGGAAGACAATACCAGGCCCTAAGTGAGGAAGATCTGAGTCCAGGCGGAGAGCCGGAAGAGATCCATGATGGTTTCCAAATCACTCAGTGCCCCATAATAACCAAAGCAACAGGGCAGACCCAATATGTGCCGTGGTCATTTATGGATATGGTGGGACTGGCTAGTAGACTACCAGACCTCCATGAAGGAGCAAATAAATGGATTACAGCACTAGAAGAAAGTACAGCTGGAGTGAGGTTGGCATTGGGTGACATCAAGGCTTTGCTCATGCACATAGCTGGAAAACACATAACTGAAGAAATCTTCACAGCAGCTCATCTGCCAGCACTGATAGCTGGAAACAGAGTGGATGAGGTGGGTTTTGGCGGATTTCGCAATCCAATATGGGCTGAACTGAGAAAACAATATCCAGAAAAAATGGATCCCTCCAAATTGGACGGAGAGGCGCTAAAAGACGGTGAAAGCCCAGCAAAATTCCTACGTGACTTTCAGCGAAAGTGGAGAGATGAAACAGGAAGTGCCTGGAACGCCAACGACACCACAAAAAGTCTGTTTAAGGTAATGGTAAAGAAAGCCATGCCAAAGGGAGTACAGACACGCCTAGACAATGTCGTGGGGCTTATGAAGATGGAATGGCCACTGTTTTCTGAGCATATTGTGCACCATGTGGAAAACCACAGAAAAGACAAACAAAAGGAAGAAGAAGCAAGCAAACGCATGGCCGACAAGCTAACACAGCTACAGTTGAATGAATTAATCAAACCAAAGAAGGATAAAACTAAGACTCAGGCCCCAGTGGTAGCCATAGATCAAGCCCCAACACAACCAACAGTAACAATGGCACCCCAAGCTCCACCCATGTCCCAGACGCCAGTCCAGTCACAAGTCCCGACGGAACCACAACAGACAGCACCAGGCAACACCATGACTGCACTACCACCTATCCATGTGCATATTAATCAGGCTGGTGGGACCAATGGAAATTACCGCCCTAGGGGACGACCAGGACAGAGAGGAGGATCACTTAGCGGGAGAGGCAGAGGTCCACAGCAACCACAACGCTCCCAGTCCAACCCACAGCTTAACCAAACACAGACAGAAGATCTCGTCTGTTGGGGGTGTGGCCAAACGGGTCATATCAGGCAGGACTGTCCAACCAACCCATGGACAGGCCCAGCGGGAGATTGGCCATAGGGGGGCCCAGAGAAGCCTGAGGGGGAATTAATAACACCAGTACTCTCAATACAACCACAGGATGAGCCCACCCTAGAGGTAACAATACAGGGCCGAGAGTACTCTTTTATGATCGATACAGGGGCCACCTACTCATGTATTGGGAAATCCGGCTCAAACCTCCCCCTCTCTACATCGTCAGTCAAGACGGTGGGTTTCTCTGGGAAGCTCCAGGTAATACCCCTCACACAGCCGGTTTCAATGCTAATTGCCGGAAAAACTATTGTCGCGCCCCTACTATATTCTGACAATACACCTGTCAACCTGCTCGGAAGAGACATTTTGTCTCCACTAAAAGCCAACATTATGTGCACTAAGGAAGGTCTCTATGTAGATTTTCCAGAAGACTCATCAGCAAGAATGATGTCAGTTTGGAGAGACCTCAGCATAACTCAGCCTTTGGTATATTGGCTCCGGCTAATGCCAAAATCCAGTCTGCTCCAAGAGTGGAACACGTGGAAACCATGCGTAAAAACCCAAATGAGACAAACCATCGAACCACAACTACCACTCCATTGTACTCTTATGTATGATGAACAAAGACAACAGACAGACTATGAGGAATGCTGGGATGATCTGATTAACAGAAAACCATACTATGTGGTCAGCCAAAACGTGTATATAGGACCACAGGGGGTAGCAGCAGCCATAGAGCTCCCTTCAAAATTGAAAGACTGGTTTCAAGTGACAAACTCCACCCCACATGTCACATTGATGGTGACAAAAGGACACGAATCCCATGAACTTGGCCCAATGGTGAAGGCGGCATTGCAAGTACATGAATGGAAAGCCACCCAAAACAAAAACATTCACGTATCATCTGATGGACTTTACATTAGAATATCCGTGTGAGATGGACTCTGTTGCAGTGTTGACAGCGCTAGCACACGGCGGACACAAAGTCAGCCGAGACAAATTGCAGTTTTGCCAAGAGGAAGTTGATTACCTAGGAAGGAGATTGAGCGGGGATAAAAGGCTAATTGCCCCCTCCCAAGTAGAAGCCATAACTAACGCTCCCAAACCGCAAACGGTGGGGCAGATGCTTTCTTTTCTGGGGATGGCGGGATACAGTCGTCAGTGGATTTGTGACTATGCTGTCAAGACAGCACCTATGAGAGCCCTCATACGAGCGGCGGGACAAAATAACAGCTCAGCCCACTTACAGTGGACTGAGGATGCTGAGGGGGCCTTCTGCGCACTTAAAGGGGACCTGCAATCGGCTCCAGCACTCGGAAATCTGGACTATTCAAAGCCTTTCCATTTGTATGTTGCAGAACGAGCAGGATATGCAAATGCAGTATTAATGCAGGATACGCCAACGCGCAAACAGCCTTTAGCTTACTATAGCACCAAATTGGATAACATTGAGTCCGGTCTGTCACCCTGTTATCAGGGATTGGCTGCAGCTGCTTTCGCTTTTCAAAAAGCCTCCACACTAACTATGGGCCACTCAGTGACCCTTTATACGTCTCATCAGTTGCACGCCTTGCTCACAAGCCCACGGTTCGTTCTAACTCAGGCTAGAAAAACTGGGTACGAGGTTATACTCTCAGCGCCCAAACTTAACATCCAACGATGCAATACAGTAAATCCTGCAACTCGGATGGTATTGCCTGTGGACGGATCTCCACATGACTGTGTCCAAGCAACTCATGATTTTATGCAAGCACGTGATGACCTGCATGCTCAACCTATTACAGCAGATCTTACATTGTTTGTAGACGGCTCCTGTTTTAGAGATGCTACAGGAAATCATGCCGGCTATGGCATAGTACAATTGAATAAAGATAACACCTTTACAAACATTCAAGCAACTAAGATTGCCCAACCATGTTCTGCACAACTAGCAGAAATCAAGGCTTTAACAGCCGCATGTAAATTGGCTCGAGGGCAGCGACTTAATGTATATACAGATTCGCAATACGCATACGGTGTGTGTCATATAGACGGTAGCATCTGGAAACAGAGAGGATTTTGTAGAGCAGATGGCACCCCAGTAAGACATGGAGAAGCTGTCTCTGCTCTGCTAGATGCCATACACCTACATACAGCGGTTGCAATCATCAAGTGTCCAGCTCACCAAAAAACAGACTCTCTGATAGCCACAGGTAATAACTTAGCTGATGAAGCAGCTAAACGAGCGGCAATCAGCAACAGTATGGCGCCACTACTGTTTGCAGAAGATTGTGCGCCACTTAGACTCTCTCCTCTCTTATACTGGCACAGGAGAGGGCTGATATTTATGAACAATCAGTATGGCTAAAAAGAGGTGCTGTCAAGGTTACGCAGGACGGACCCCAAAAAGGGTTATGGAGAAGCCCCCATGGTCATTTTGTGATGCCCATTTCTTTGTTGCGTTATGCTATTAGAAATGCGCATGGTCAGGACCATCGCGCAAGGGGGGAAGTGATCAAACGCCTTCAGGCAGTCTGGTGGACGCCGTTTTTAGCAGCCACAGTAGATAGAACATTGCACGAATGTGACGTGTGTGCTCAATATAATGTAAGGAAAGCATTTTCGGCCCCAATAGCACACATTCCTCCACCAGATGGTCCCTTTAGACATCTAATGATAGACTACGTGGATATGACCCAACGAATAGGAAGAATGAGGTATATTTTGGTTGTGATTGACAGGTTCAGCAGATGGGTTGAGGCGGTGCCAACAGCGAACCCGAATGCTAGAACGGTAGCAAAAGTTTTGTGCAAAGAAGTCTTCCCACGATTTGGCATACCAGATGCTATTAGCTCAGACAACGGACCACATTTTATAGCAGAAATTACCAAAACAACCTTTAAGATGCTAGGGATAAAACAGAAGTTTGGGTGTGTATACCACCCCCAGTCACAGGGAACAGTTGAGCGAGCTAATGGCATTCTAAAAGCAAAATTGGCTAAAATATTGGCAGACTATGAGGGGAAACTTAATTGGGTGGAAGCTTTGCCTCTGGTGCTAATGTGCATGAGATCAAAAACTAACAGACTAACGCATCTAACACCGCATGAAATGTTTACAGGACGACCAATGCCTGTACCATATCTTAGAGGCCCATATGAAGGTCCTCCACTTGAGCAGTTAGAACAAGAATTAATAAGTTATGTGCAGCATTTAACCCAAATCCATAAGTTGATATTTCACCAGGTAAAAGGCGCCACAGAGGACAGACCAACTGCAGAGGGTGCGTCCAGGAGAGTGGGTATACGTCAAGGTGTTCAAAAGAAAGTGGGACCAATCCAAACGTGAAGGCCCTTTTAAAGTCATTCTAGCAACCCCAACAGCACTAAAGGTCGAAGGTAAGAAGTTTTGGTACCACCTAAATCATTGCTGCAGAGCAGATGACCCAGAAGGGACGGCTGAAGCATACAGAAGGAGAGCACGCCCTGGGTCAGAAGGGGAAGGCCTCGCCATCCCACAGTCAGAAGGGGCAGGTGGTACCGCCCCACAAGAAGAAGGGGAAGGTGACACCGCCCCACAGGAAACTAGTCGGTCCCAGAGTCCACAGGGAGAAAGACGATCCCAGAGATTGGCTGCCAGACGGGCCAGAGACAGTCCAGCAAGTAGTGGATCTTTGGCATCAAGACAAGAAAGTTAATCAGATTCAGATAATGAATCACCCACAAGCCCAACAGAAAGACCAGAAGGGGCAGGTGATACCGCCCCACAAGAAGCAGACCCAGGGGAAGGGCCATCTAGAGTATAAGGGAAAGAGAGTAAAAAGAAAAGGGTTATGGGGAATATTTACAATTATAGTTTTATGTCTACTAACATGTGAGGTTTCAGATCCTGAAAAAGCAATTACAAAACAGAGGCAGCTGATTAACTGTGCTATAACAGCTGGAGTTACGGCAGTAAAACAGGGAAAATTGCCACCACATGAACTAATTGAACTCATCTATGCTAAATCTGAGAACGAACAAATTTATGCTATCTCGGCCACCCATGAGATCATTAAATTAGACAACCTTCCTGCAAATAAGCAGTGTAAGACCAAAGGGGTGGTGAGAGTAAGGGCCACATGCTCTAGGAGCCAATGTATAGATATCAATATAGAAGAACCTACACCCAAGAGGGCAGCTGTCGGCTTGGTAGAACCATATGGCAAGGAGCGTACACGTAGAAATGTGCGAGACGGATTTCATGGGATAAGCAGAGAATTAAGAACGTCAAAATGGGAACAAAACATGTTCTATCAATGGATGCAATTTTCAGCCAGGCAAGCAAGTTCACATTCTTGCGTAACGTGCTATAATGCCAAAAGAATTCCCCAGATAATGCCCGTAACGGGTTATGGTAAAAGCGGGTGTTATAACATCAACACCTGTTTTGCGTACTGTGTAATACAAATGGCTGGAGGACGAAGAAGATGGTCCAACGATGGGCAGGTCTGTCCATGATGGCAATCAAATGAACTCAAGTCCTGGTTACCACCAGTAGTCAACATGGAAAAGGGGACAACGTTCCCATATTGTATAGCACGTGGTAATGATATGATGGGTGCCATACGCCTAAACAAAGCAGATCCTCGAGTACGATGTAGACACATTGGGATAAATGTCCCACAAAAACGCAAAACCCAAAGAGTAAAAGTCTGTAACACAACTGACAAAGCAGAATTTCAGTGCCATCAGATAGTGTTAGATGGTAGTTATCTTCTCATCAAACAAGGTGGCACACACCCCCAGGCATATCGTATCCCCTACCTTGCAAACGGCTCAGAGCCATTGGCAGATGTGTTTTGGATGTGCGATAACGATAAACAAGTAAAGTTGGTATTACCGTCAAATTGGACAGGGATTTGCACGCCAGTTATGCTAACAGGGAAAATGACGGTACTAGGCACCCCGCCATTAGAGAATAGAGTCAAAAGAAGCACCGATAGTGAATGGACGGCAGATGCACAAGTCTATATCACTTGGAATCAGGAACCGCATGGCGTGCCATCAGACCACAAGGCCATAGGAGAGGATTGGATCATCTCTGGACAAGCAGTGGGAGTGGTCCCGCTTGTAGGACAAATGTCAAATGCACAATACATAGCACGCAACAGCAGATGGGTGAATTACTTATGGTACAATCAGCAGAGGTTTATTAATTGGACTTTATCAGCACTAGGGACTGTACATGAACAGCTACACTACACCTCCATGATGACACTGCAAAACAGGTTTGTCATAGACACCCTGCTAGCAGAGGATCAGGGAGTGTGCAGCCATATCGGTGATGAGTGTTGCACTGTCATACCAATGCACACAGGAGAAGAAGGTAATCTCACAAAGATATTAAGCAAGCTAAAAACACTAAGAGATGAACATGTAAAAAATTCCAATTGGAATACCAGGACAAAAGCACTGTGGGACTTCTTCAATAAACTATCCTGGAGAAGGATCCTGCAAGTAGTAGGAATGGTAGTGGGCTCGCTGTTGTTGATTGCCATGGTCGTTTTGTGTTGTGTGTTTCCACTAATCCGAATGATGATCAGCAAGATGATCTCACTGATAACCGGACAGTTTCCTCTAGTGGTTCACCAGGACATAGACGTTGGAATAGAGATGACACAAATGAATCGCGAAATACTGTTTGAACCTGAACCTGTAGATGACATCTACATCCCAATGGATGCACGGAAATGGCAGCTTGATGTATAAAGAAATCATCCGATAATGACAGAACAATCAGCAGAACAAAGAACAAAAAAGAAAGAACGACGAAAACATAAAGAAACAGCTGATAAACGGTTTAACAAAGAACTTCAACCCGTGTTAGATCTCCTGCCATATGATCCTATTCAGCTGCATGCTTCTAAAACTTTCCTACAATATTCAGCGTCGGTGTGTCGGATTCTGATCGAACCTAGACGCCAACTCACATTTGGACTGAAACTGACTTGGAAGATACCCACACTAACATGAACGACGAGGTTCTAGTATCCTCTCATGTTAGTGACCCTCTACGACACGCAAAGTGTCTGGGTTGAAGACGACTGATGAAGATGACGGACGACGACTACATGACGACTTATTTTTTAGAAATACAGGTTTCTTAACACCTATAGTTCACATAGATGTGCCATAGATTGATGACAGATTGTTTGACATTATACTGTTTGAACAGAGTTGTTGATTGTAATATCCACACAAATTAAGTAATCTACACTGGAGTGGTTTACACTGAAAATTGATTGTTAATATAATCTCACAGAGTGACAGTATAATATAATCTCACAGAGTGACAGTATAATCCATATATTATTTCTGATTGCTTAAGACAATTTATATTGTGATGAGTATGAGCTTAAGCTCTTGATTCAGTAAATTGATTTACTGAATTTGCTCATTTTATGTTTGTCTCTTTGTGTTGGTTACCCAGGAGCCATGTTCGGTATGTGTATTCTGTGCGCTTTAAAGAAACATGTTTGAACCTGATAAGCAGCATTGTAGTGGGACTTTAGTAAGTCCCAAAGGGGGGAAATGTTGTGAATAATATACTTTGTACTAAGTGATGATATGCTTTGTAATAAGCAATATAATCCAGAGTGTGTGTGTTATGATAAGTCTACATAAATATAAAATATGTTTGATTAAGCATGTAACCTAAAAGATCATAAAGTAATCATAAAGTTTCAATAAAGCTTCAAAAAACATAGTCTAACAGTTTCCCTACAGTAATCATAAAGTTTAAAAAAAATACAGTCTGAGGCCCTTTTTGCAATAAGGGTGTCCAAGGTCAGGCTGTAGAGGCCTTAAAAAAAACAGGCAGAGCATGTGCAGACAGGAGAGGCCCAGTGGCCATGTATAATGGTGAATAAGAATATCTCCAACGCCATGGGTTTTTCGGCCGCGACGGAGAGGCCCAGGTGGCCATGTATCCAACGCCATGGGTTTTTCGGCCGCGATTGGACACCATTATTTTCTTGCTGACAAAGAATATTTTCTTGCTGACAAAGCTGAAATTGATGAAAAATGGTCCACCCAGTCTCCACCCAGTTTTTAGGATTTATAAGATTATGCACAGACAGTTGTACTTCAGTCTGGTTCCGGGACCAACTCGGGTTTTGTTTCTGTTGAAGAATAGAGCTCTATTGCATCGAACTCTGATCATCTCCAGTGACTTCTTTGAACCTGTTTGAGACTCCAGTAACTATAGAATCTACAGAATCGTGAAGAAGATTAAGTGTTGGTGTGGGGGTCCGGTCTTCATCACTGGCCTGAAACCTGGACTTCTTCCTCCGACATATGTGTATATGACACAGAAGTATATATGTATGCATGAGTGTTTCTCATATGTATGCGTAAGTGTTTCAGACGAGTATGTATAATGTTTTATATATGAGCGTGCATAGGTTTACAGAGTATGTATGTATGTGTGAGCGTTTCAGTAGTGAGTGTGAGAGCGTTTCAATAGTGAATGTAAGAGCGTTTCGGTAGTATACTTGAGAGCGTTTCAGTAGTGAGTGTGAGAGCGTCTCAGTAGTATTGGCCTAATTGGCCCCTCATACAAATCAACTGAATTACGTTACAAATGGAAACTACAAAGTTGTTTCAACATATTTTCATAACAAAAACGACATATCAAGTAAAAAATTTATGCAAAGTGAATTGTTGAGTTTATATCGGTGAACTCGGACCAGTTGGATCCAACTGGGAATTCCGACTTGAATGACATTTTTCTGTGTCGGAGGTCAGGAGTCAAGTCAGCTGAGGCCAGTGGAGTCAAATGAGTACAAAGCCCGCTGTCAAATACTACTGTTTGGTTTTTTTGCATTCATTTTTGTTGCAAAATTGGTCTTAAATTGCATTCTTAGTGGCATTAAAAAGGTCTTAAAAAGTCTTAATTTAACTTTTGATCTATAGTTTAAATCATGTTATTAATGTACAGTATGTTTTTTTCTGTTGTACTTGAGATGAGGCCACTTGATTTGCCACTTCGCACCTATGATTCACATCTATTTCACCGTCAAAAACATTAGACTATTTGCAGATTCACTCGTCAAAGGAAAAATAAACAGCTGAAGGTAGAAATTGCTATTTATGTCCTGACATCCAACTTCACTGGGAAGCATGAATGAATCACAAGTCCATGTATACATATGGTTTATTTTCACAAGGACAGATACAACATTGTTTGCATCAAACCATTTTAGGGAATGTTCACTAATTTTGATACCAGATACGGAAGCTATATCTAAAAAAAAAAATCAGTGAAGAATTCAGGAC
This sequence comes from Hoplostethus atlanticus, assembly GCA_034670405.1. Lineage (NCBI taxonomy): Eukaryota > Metazoa > Chordata > Actinopteri > Trachichthyiformes > Trachichthyidae > Hoplostethus > Hoplostethus atlanticus. The sequence continues at coordinate 1,127,413 of JAXDDX010000144.1, read as the reverse complement.
CAAAGTTCCCTCTAAGTTTGGTGACATATGTCTAATAATTTAACACATTCCCCAAATAATACTGTGGCGGACTGGAGGGAGGGTGGGGGAGGCTTAATTGGATCCAGGAGAGAGGTGAGTTAGTGGACTGCTTCTTTCCTGGATCCGGTACCAGCTGCAGCCAGTTGGGACTGATTGCAGCTGGGGCCTTTTTAACGTGTGTGTGTGTGTGTGTGTGTGTGAATGTGTGAGTGAGAGGGACGCGCCAGTGTGAAAGGCTGGCGGCGTGTATGGAGGAGCCGGCAGCGATCGGGAGGATCGAGGGCTGGCAGACTGGAGGAGCGGAGAGCGAGCCAGCAGCAGCCGCGCCTGAGCGGGGTTCGCGGCTGGAGTGCCAGGACGGAGCGGGAGAGGGCGGGTCGGCGGAGGGAGACGGCGTTATCAGCTGCCGTCAACACCGGGGCCGGGTTTATTGATTGTTGGTGAATAAAACGGCCCTGCTGGCCAATTAACTCTCCCCTGCCTATGTCTCTGTCTGTCACGGACCCCGGAAATGTGGCACCTTGCCACAAATACATTGCTGTCAGTCATCAATCATTGCTCCGCTTTGTCACCAGCAATTTAATTGATTTAAGGGGGATTTGAAGTTTTGGTGGCAAATGGTATTAGATAGAAGGACTTTGCCATAGCTTAGGGTTTAGTGAATGGACACCTCTGTATGGGGATCAGTGCCCCGACTCAGGGACACTCCATTTTTTTTACATGACCTATAGAGCTCTGCTTGGCGCAGTTCAATAGCTGAAATAAAATCTCAGGGCAAAGCTAAGTTCATTCCATTCAGCACAGCAGGGTACGCCCCCTGGCAGGCTGCCATAGTACCATAGGAATCATAGTGCTAAGCAAGAGTTTTAAAAGTATATTTTCAAAGGCGTAGAGCAGCCCCTGTGGGTGTAATGAGAGAGAAACAGAGAAAGAGAGAGAGAGAAGCAGGGTGAGAAAGGGTAAAGAGAGGACAGAAACACACACAGAAAGTATTTGGTAGAGAAACAGTGAAAGAGTGTGCATGAGAAAGAAAGAAATCCAGAGAGACAACAAGAGAGAGTCAGTGTCGTATGTGGCCGAGTGAGAGTGTGGAAGGCGAAGCCACTGGAGGCTCGGCCCTAAACTTCACACTCAGACCCAGCTGAGGCTTTTAAAATATATCTTCCTTTCACAAAGACCTCTTTTATAACCTTGGGTCTGCCTCCCCAAAAAGTTTCCCAGAGATCAATTCTCAGGAGTAATTTTGCTGCGCTGAACTCCTCCTAGAGAAAAAGGTATTATACAGAAAAGTTGTCTATAGAAAATTTGAGTCCGGTGTTATTTGAATAGACTTAAGGCAATGAAGTAGGCTTCCCCATTCCCTTTTCTCACTGTCATATTTATTTTCATTTGTCTCACTCCATCCCTCTCTTTCTCTCTCTCATTTTGGAAGGTTGCTGGTTTGAATCCCTGGACTACCTAGGAAAATGTGGATGGGGAAAGTGAATGAGTAATGCTCTCCCACCCCTCGACGGCTTCCAGTGATGTTCCCTTGAGCAAGGCACCGAACTCCCTACTCCTCAAGTATAGCTGCTCAGTGTCCACCAGTAGAACTACTGGGCAGCTCCCAGTGACCAACAATAGAAGACTGTAATGGTACTGGACAGCTTCCTGTGGCTGACTTTAGAACATTGTGGTCATACTGGGCAGCTCCCAGTGGCCAACAGTAGAAGACTGTGGTTCAGACTGTGAGCAGCTCCCAGTATGAAGGTGTGGAACTGTATGAATAAAAAGCAATGCTGTCTCTGAATGCATGGTGCTTCATAAATTTTCCCTGGATAAATAAAGGTTAAAAAATTCTCGTCCTTGGTTTTACCAGCTGGATGTGGGCTGATAGACTGGTTTTGACAACTAGATGTCTGACTGTATGTTTTGGGTCATTGTGCTGGTGGAGGACCCATGGCCTTCGATTAACACCCAGTTTTTTGACACTGGATAGCACATTTCGCTCCAAAATGCCTTGGTAATCTTCTGATTTCATAATACATTCAAGACATCCAGTACCTGAGGAAGCAAAGCAGCCCCACAGCATTATGGAACCTCAACTGTATTTGAGGGTGGGGTAGGGTGGTCCTTTCTTTAAAAGCTTCATTTCATCATCTGTAAACAAAGCACTGATCTGCATTGCCAAAGAGCTCTAATTTGGTTTCATCAGTCCACAGAACATTTTACCAGAAGGATTTAGGATTGTTCTCATGGGTCTTGGCAAAGATAAATCAATCCATCTTGTGTTTCTCTCTCAGCAATTGGGTCTTCTGTGGCCTTTGACCGTAAAGCCCATCTCGGTTCAGTGTCCAGCGTATGGTACGGGATGAAACCATTCTCTAGGTCAGCTTTGAGATCTTTGGATATCATGCAAGGTATTTCTCCAATGGCTCGCATCAACCTTCGATGATAACTGAGATCTATTTTCCTCTTACCACCACGTCCAGGGAGATTCTTAACAATTCCAAACAACCATAGAAGCAGAACAGATTGTTTTATCAATTTAAAATGTATAATTGGTTCATTTATAAAATGTGTGTTTCCTCCAAAAAATTGATTTGAATTGTCTAAAGGGTGCCAAAAGTCACGGCCATGGCCACTTTTCAATTTTGAAACCATATATATATATATTTTTTAAATTGTATTTTTAATTCTTATTGTTTGATCATGTGCTGTTGTAAATTGATAGGTTAAATGTGTGAAGACTGAAAGTTATTTCAATTTCCAATTATTTCAGACGATATTGCACATTATCTGCGTAAAATTCAAGGGTGCCAACAATCTTGGCCAGATCTCTATCTATCTATCTATCTATCTATCTATCTACAACCCATCAAAACTGATGAATCTCTCCCTTTCTCTATCTCTCCCTTCCTCCGGCCTCCAGGTCCTGACGTGGAAGCCAAGACAGTGTTTACATCTCAGCTCCTATTAACTCTACTATCAAAGAACATGAGTGCTAACTGATCAGCTGTGACGATATCATTAGCTCAGAGGCAAGGGAACAACACAAAAAAAAAAATCAAACAAACAACACAGCAGCAGGAAACAAGGCACTGGATTTTCTATTAAGGCAGGGGACCTACAGCTCTGGAAAAAATTAAGAGACCACTCCAAATTTTTCTTAAATCAGCATCTCTACATGTATGGAAGCCATTCCAATCCAATGTCTGTTGAATTCCAACACAGGCACAACTCATGTCAGTAGTTTATAGAATAAAACAAAAATTTAAATTTTACTCAAACACATACCTATAAATAGTAAAACCAGAGAAACTGATAATTTGGAGTGGTCTCTTAATTTCCAGAGCTGTATGTGACTTCTGACCAATTGACTACTGGCAACATAAAGGGCTGGGTTGTGGACTGAGTAGAGTGGAGAATATAAAATGTACACTTTTGGAAAATAGCTGACTATCTTATCCAGAGTGACTTAGAATGAGTGCAACAGTAGAATGTGCTTAAATTCTGAGATTACCAAAATTTGGGGGGCAAGCAATTGTTGAGTCATTGGTGTTGCTCAACAACCCTATCAACCCCCCACAGATATATTATGGTCGATTTGTGCTATGGGATAGTAAATATCTTATTTATTGCACCTTTGATGATCAAATTGCTCTCTGTGGCCGAATGAGTGTCTATTTGGGGGGCTGTAACATGAAAATGTTTGTGAACCCCTGCCATATATTCCCTATTGTACACATCTTGCAGAAACCTTACATACAGTAGCCTTTTTTCCTTCTTTTTGCATTGATATTCTTCTTTTTCTTCTTCATCATCATCATATTATCATTATAATTATTATTACACTACATTATTATTGTATATTGTATTTGACACTTGTCCTTGTCTCTCCCGTGTTTTCAGATATTACAAATAAGCTAAAGCATTGCAAAAAGCTTTGGATGCTAAGCAGATAATCAGCCAGTTTTTCTCAAATCCCAAAAAAGGTCACCATATGAAACTAAATATGCAGCCACACCAGATTTGTAGAAGGAACTTCTTAATAGCCCTATAGGGTCAACCACAGACCCCCAACTAATTAATGGTCAATTTAAGGTTTTTTATAGTTCCCTATACACGTCTGAACGAGTCTCTGACTGCTCACTATTCAAAACCTTCTTTAAGCATTTAAATATTCCATCTATTGACTCCGATCAGAGGGCAGCACTAGATGAGGATCTAACGATAGAAGAAATGTTTACTGCTTTAATATCTATGCACAATGGGAAGTGCTCAGGGTGGATTCCCAACAGAGTTTTATAAGGCCTTCTCTGGGAAGCTGATTCCACTCCTTAAAATGTTCAATGAAGTAATCAAACATGGACACTTACCAACAACTCTAGGTAAAGCAAACATTTCTTTAATTTTGAAAAAAGATTAGAACCCTCTCTAGAGTGGAAGCTATCACCCAATCTCCTTTCTCTCCAGTAATTAAATTGCTCACTAGGGTCCGAGCTCACCGACTGGAGCTGGCCCTACCCAATATCATTTCAATAGATCAGACAGGGTTTATTGAAAAAAATATTTTTCATGTACTAACAATAATTACTTTTCTCCTGGGAGAGAAACAAGACAGGGGTGGCCATGGCCATTGAGCCATTAGCCATAGCATTAAGGTCCAACAAGAACATTACAGGCAGCACTAGAGGTGGTGCCATACCGAAAGTTTCCCTTTACGCAGATGACCAATTATTGTTTATTTCTAATCCCAAGAACTCAATTCCTGGCTAAAAGTGTTTCAGGCTACGAGCTAAATCTGGAATTTAAATATTTAGGAATACACATAAACTCTTTTAAGGACCCGTTTGAGGAAAATTAATCTCTTATTAATCGTATGATTCATGATTTCAATCGATGGTCTCTACTCCCTTTATCGCTGGACATATAACCTGTTGAAGATGAATGTTCTACCTATGTTTGTCTATTTATATCAATGTATTCTTGTTTTTATGCGGAAATCATTCTTCTATCAAAGTATAATTTTAAAATGTATTGCGAATGTAACGCTATCGTGCCCTTTAATATCCCCTAAAGAGCAATGCCCTGAGTTCAATATTAATATGTGACAAATAAAGTTCTTGAATCTTGAATCTTGAATCTATACATATATACAGTTATTTTACCCACATTAACTATCCTCAGTAACTACTGTCCTAATAATAAGGAGGAGCACCACAACGGTGAGTATAGTGTAATAAACACAAGGGGTTTAATAGACAAAAGCAAAAGAAGACAAAAGAAAATGGTCAGTATTTTAAAAAGGTGAGTATTTTAAATGGCAATACACCAGTAATTATGTCCTACTATCCTGACCTATCCGGTACCTCTAATCTTTTTTATATTATACTATTGCAATTGTTCACTGTTTACTTTAACAGATTTAGTATTTTCTTTCACAGGTAGCGGAACACTAGTTGGCTTGGATAACAGCTAAACAAGCTTTTCACCTACATAAAACCAATAAGGGCTGCAAACCACGGTAAATAGGTGAACTAAGTTACCTCTTATACCAGTACCTTTGAAACACACCTCCGCAAATGCAGTCTCATTATTTACCATCCATAAACATAGTATTGAGTGGGGCCCACACTCTAAAACGACACTTAAAGGTCCCATATTATGGAAAACGGTTTATTCCTGGCGCTTATACATGTTCCACAGGAAATTACTTCCCTAAGCAGCTGAGAAAATTTGAAATCTGGAAGTCAACCCGTTTTTCTGTATTTTCCTTTTTCCCAAAACGGTGCCAAAGATAGGAGAAAAACAGCCCGTTTCAGAAAATGGTTCCTTTGGACGTCATAAGGTGCAAATCCAGCCCCTCTCAGAGCATGCCCACGCCCAGTTGAACAACCAATCCCATTTACGTCGTCGCAAAATGCAGCTCACGGCAGTGCCGCAAGCCGTTGCTTATGGTGCATTCCATTGTACTCGGAAATCGATAATTCCGAGTCGGTATTCCTAACTTCCAATCTAAATGTGTTCCAGTGCATCTGCTCGGGAAAACATAATCACCCGCAGCAAACTCATGTTTGTATGGTAAGTCTCAGAATGTTACAAGCATCTAAACTCAACATCAACTACTACAGCGCCATTAGTGAAGAGAATCGGCGCATATCACATTCGGACGCCGTTTTTTCCGAGTACACTGGAATGCACCATTACTTTGCGACGACTGAAGCTAAAACAACATATCAGGAGATATATCAACTCTCCAGTTATTATTTTGTAGGATGCAGGCAGCAACATAGATCCCTGCACAGTCTCCCAACACGCGAAAATGCCAGGACAGAGTGGATTAATGTGTGTGATGATCACTCCTCAGACTGCTTGAGCAACGGCAGGATTAGCATCTAAATTGAAGCTTAAAGATGGAGCAATTCATAAGGTACGTGACCCATCTGCAAAATTGGAATCTGTAAGTGTCACCATGTTTTGATTTAATTTACCAAATTAGTCTGGTTAGTATATTCACTGCTGGTTAGCTAACAAGCTAGCGGGGCTAGCCACGGGCTTGTTGGGCATGGAAGAAGTAAGAAAACTAAAGCTGGAGTCATTAAAAGTAAAGTAAAGTAAAAGTAAAGTTATTGGTTGGAGTCAGGACTCATCTTAAAGTTATTTGTTGGGACCAGTGTCTGTTTTATAAGTCTGTCGAACGTGTCAGGCTTGGTAAACTTTAGCCACCATTAGTACAATCGTGTTTGGTTGCTTGGCTGCGCTGTTTGGATGCAAATAGATTGCATCCAATAATATATTGGTTAACTAGCTCAACAAAATTGTCAATCCTAGCTTGTCTGCAAGTTGTATTCAATAAGCTTATGGACATGAGCCATAAATAGACCGGCTACAGCAGAGAGTGTCGCTCACACATCCACATACACAAACACAAGGCACGAAAGTACAATATTACACAGAACTGTTATCATTGAGAAACTAAGTGGAACCGCCTCAGCTGCCTCTTCCCATTCTGGGTCAGACTCAGTGTTGGTTCTGGAGCGGCCGCCATGGTTATGGTAGATTTCTGCATCAAGCTTATTTGTTTACCTTGAGCAGCATGGGCGCTCTGCTCTCCGCCTCCGCCAGGCCATTGCCTGCACGCCCTCAAAACAGCCTGTTCTTTACAATGGAGAAAATGAGAGACTGAAACACACACCACAGAAGCTGGTTTTAGGATTTTTTTTGATATAGACTTCACAAACGTCTTGTAAAGACCCCCAGGAACAGTTTAAATAGCCCGAAATGAGTACAATACCCCCCCACTATAAAAGTAGCAAAAGAAAATAAATCCCCTCCCCGTTGCAGGCCTGTTGTGAGAGATGAGTCCAAACCCACCGAGTGAATGTCCAGTTGACGAACGATCCGGGCGATGCAGTCCTCCACCCAGCGATCGTCAAGAGGAGCTCCCTTCACAGCGCCTCGCCGTACAGTCGCTGTGCAGTCGTTACCGAGCAACCCTGCCGGGGCCGGCCACTCCTACCGTCAACGAACGAAACACGCACCCAGTCTGAGTGCGTTAAAATGTCCTCTTGATCAGTCTCTCTGCTGACCAACAATTGTCCGTGTGCAACTCGCACTTAAAAAAGACAGGAGACACTACAAAACAACAAAACTCCACAAAGCTAGCCTTTTCGGCTAACTCACCGGAGCTGTCCCTTCTCTCCTCTCTCTCGCCTCTCTCTGTTTCTTTTCCCTGTCGGTCTCTAGCTCCACCCTCCTTCCAATTAGGAAGTAGAATACCTTAATTGGCAGGTGTGACCACCACTATAAGCAGGAAAAACCAAACTAAACATTAGAGGTAGGTTGTACCACCACGTGGAAACTATGGCTTCACACAAACTATATCCGACAATGTCATTCTTGACAATTGACACACCACTGGAAACCAATACTCTGCCATACTCGGCCAGGTGCACACATATATTAAGAGTCGTTTTGACTTTTATTAAACTTTGTGCATGTAGCCTATATTTCTAACTACTTTATTCACCACTGAGGCATTTGAATGTACATGAATTATAATCAGTCTAAATTATAAGTAAATAATAACTATATAATTGAAGGAGTGATTACTTTTACTGTTGTAGTAAATGGTTAAATAATGCAGGTTTATTAACCTGGGGTTACAGGAATAAACAGAACGCACAACTCTTTGGGTGGTATCTTTGTCTTGTACCCAATATTCACTGCATTCTCAATTACTAACGTCAGTGGTAAACCTAGCACTCAAACCTACTAAATGTCATTGATAACAACAGTATTACAATTTGGCATCAAGACAATCTGTTTCACATTTGCCTCCTTTGAACAGCTAACTGAAGCAGCTAATTGACTGATTGTTAAAGATTATTCCTTGTCTTAATGGTGCTATAACTGAAACATGCAAGTTCCTGTTGGCACTGAAATCACCAAACAAAGACTCTACACAGGAAGCATGGCCAAACAAATTAGTTGTGGACCTGGATAAAAAAAAACCTCATTTTGTACAGTCCACCACTCCTCCATTTAGTTCAGTTGTTGTTCAAACCAAACATCAGAATGGGGAAGAAATGTGATCTAAGTGACTTTGACTAGACTAGAATGATTGTTGGTGCCAGACGGGGTGGTTTGAGTATCTCAGAAACTGCTGATCTCCTGGGATTTTCATGCACAACTAGAGTTTACAGAGAATGGTACAAAAAACGTAGCAGCAGTTCTGTGCGTGAAAACGCCTTGTTAATGAGAGAGGTCATAGAAGAATGACTAGACTGGTTCAAGCTGGCAGGAAAGTGACAGTCAAATAACCACGCATTTCAACAGTGGTATACAGAAGAGCATCACTGAATGCACAACACGTCGAACCTTGAAGTGGATGGGCTACAGCAGCAGAAGACCACATCAGAAAAACGCTGCCTGGTCTGACGAATCTCGATTCAATATGTTTGTTCATATTTGGTCCTAAATCTGATACATATCTGATCCATGGCCATGCAACCGCAGTGATCACTGTCGTCATAAATCTGCGTCCATATGACCGGAAAAACATGGAAGACAACTTTTATTACTTATCTTAGTTGTGTTATTGTTGTTCTGTGTTACTTGGCTGCTGTGACTAAAAAATTTGCCCTCAGGGATTAATAATGTACCTACCTACCATGACAGACTGTCCATTTCAGGATGGAAAATCTGATCTGAGAAACAAATCTGGAGCACTACAGCCTGTGAATGTAGCCATAGAGATACACTGAAATGCAAAAAGTCTGGAAAGAAAACCTGACACTTTATGGAGTCTGGTGATGCTTATAGGTTGCAACCCTGTAGAAGTCATTGCATACTAGAAACCTCTGATAGATGACAATTTTATCATTCAACCTTAATTTGTATATACTTTTGGTACCCTAAAATACGGGGCATGTGTAGAAAAAGTATCCCCAAAAAATTGCTGACAATCTAATCTAAAAACTTCACTTCATAATCTTTGTTTCATTCGATATCCAAAATTATAGTAATAAAAAGCCAAAACATCAGATTGTCTAAATATAATGGAGCAAATTTTTCACTAACTTTGCTCTATATTCTGACAAATGCATTGTTGCACTACAGTCCCATTACCAATTTGAGCTACTTGGTGAACCCCATACTAAGAAACTGGGGCTCATTTACACACACACGCACACACGTAAACACATAAAACACATGTACTTACAGTACATTTCAACCATTCTGGATGTTATCTTGCTAGCTCTTAAAAATTGAACTCACTTCCATTAAAAAACAGACACCAATTTTATCAAATCACTGCAATTTTCCTACAATGAGCTAGTCTGATCAAAACAAGATCGACCAATTTTGTCATTTGACTGACACTAGTGAACACACACAGACACTCTTGCACACAGTTGTAATACCCTCCCAATATGAAACCTGTTATTAATGCAGTAATCAGGACCACACAATGAAATGTAATAGGATTATTTATCAGGACCAAATGAAGTGACTGTGTAATAGGATTATATTTGTCTGACAGTAAAACCCGCCCTGTGGTCCCTTATCAGCTATCACACATCTGTGGAAAAACAATATTACATCTTCAACACTGTAGGCCATACACATTACAGAGGCAGACATGAAGATAATGAGAGGAGAAATCTCCACCAGTGTAGGGTACATGACAACATCCCCATCTATTCAGACCTGTGGTCCCTTATATTCAGTATGCAAGGCATTGAGTTGCATCGGTTTTACACAACCTACTCAAATTTCATTTTGGCACTATATTTACAGCGGTTCCAGCAGTCATATCAACATCTACTCAACATCAAAATGCTGGGATGTTTCAATTGCCTCAAGCCTTAAAAATCCTTCTTTAACCTGTCTCCTCCCTTTCGTCTCCTTCTCCCGTTCATGATATAAGTGAATTTATTAGGTGAATCCAATAAATATAAGTATTTCAGTGCATATCAGCTGTCACACAGATGCACAGATAAATAAAATAGTTTTTTTGCACACAATGGCTTGTCACAACGGCTGGCTTCATCATGGAGGTTCATTGGTGAAAAAGCTGTGTGCAAATAATATCATTTTTTTTAACAACCAGGCTACAAAAATAAAGTTACCTGAAAAAGATTGTTGTGGTATGGTTGTAGGTCTATGATATAAGTAAAAGTGAATAGTGTGATGAGGTAGATTTGTTTCCAAACTTTTGGTTACTGTGGTTAAAGGTTACCGTGACACAGTAAAAAGTCTTTAGCCCAAGTCTCCAAAAGTACTCCAAAATACTCTTGAGTTGTAGCTTGAGAAGAGTCATGTAAGTTAACCTGCACAAAGAGAAGCTGCCAACAGAAAGGTGCTTATTGATGGTTACAAGACATTTGTAAGCAGTCATCTTTTCCAAAACCTGTGCAATTCAGTATTAGAAAAGGGTGCCAATAATCTTTTCAATTTTGAAGCCGTATGAGAATATTTGTATGCTTTGATTCGTTTTGATCATGTGCTGTTTAATAAATGACAAGACTAGTAATGCCAGGGTGGTTCCAGACAGTGGACTGGTACTTCTATAAGATGACTAGTGGTGTCAATTTATTGGTCAATTTATTTTGATTTCTTTCTTGTTTAGTGAAACTTTATAAATAGTTCTTAAAATGATGCATACATTGGGACCCTGTCCACACAATGTTTCGCCCTTATAGTCCCCCCACCCCAGAGTCTGGCAATAATAATCATAATAATAATAACAACAACAACAGTGCTGTGCTTGCCCTCAGCAAGCACACTAATAAGAAAATGTGCTAATACAACAAAAAGAGTGGTAAAACAAGGAAGAGAAGTAGGAAGGAAGAAAGGGACAGGAAGAAAGAGAAGTAAACCAAACTAAGGAAAGAATTATGGAAAGAAGGCAGGAATGGAGAGAGAATGAAATGCTTTGTGTACTTCTATGTCTACATATCCTAGAATGCCTTTAGACAACCCACAGAGAAGGGTGTTCTTGGTGTTGTTTACCTGTAGGTGGAAAGAGCAGTAGCATAGTCACTTTTTTCCAGTCGAGAAAAAGTTTGAGTGGAGAAAGAACAATGCTGTGGTGCCATGCCTGGTTTTTCAAAAATTATAAAACAACCTTTGTTGTTTTTCACATGCTATTGATGACAGATCCATAAACATCCTGTGGCTGTGTTGTATTTTGGTCTGTTGAGGTTAATTGGTATCTCTGGCTCTTCTACGATAGATTTGTCCTTGTATGTGTGTTGGGTCTGGTGGGTCTGAAAGAAGCCCTTGCTCGTTGATTCTGAGGCGCGCACACCAAAACTGATGTTTACCGCTGATGTTTTAGATAGCAGAAAAAAACTTCTGCTATCGAACTCCATTGTAGCTGGGCTGGAAATATCACAACATATTTGGCCAGTTGTCCACAAGAATATGAAACATACACCACCAATTAACAAAATGGACCTAAAAATGCAATGCATCACAAATAGCTGTTTTTAACAGTGTTAGGGTGGATTTTTTTCTTCAAAGTAATAATCTACAGTATTTTCATATCAATACATGCCAGTTTTGCTGCTCTATATTGCCAACTGATATAACACAATAATGATTCAACGACAATGATTCTCTTCTAAACACTTTGTGTTGGGTAGGTCTTTCCTAAGAAACATCTGCTGCACAGGAAGTGATGTGTTTTACGTTTTTGGTTTGTCAGGAGTATATAGAAGAGAAACTGGGTAGTTAGCATGAGCAGTGATAGCAACCATGGCTGAACAGACAAAGAAAACCTACAGAAACTCAAACTTCATCAACAGAAGAAACAGAAGGTCAATAACACAACTTTCAGTCTTTGTTGCACATTTTTTTTTAATAATTTTTTATTCACCAATATGTTTATCTGTTGCACTCGGGGTGGCTACAGGCACCGTTGGAGCTTTAGGCGGAATGTGGTCAGGGTTGTGGATGGAGCACAAACTGGGGGCTGTGGAGCTTGTCTGTCTGTTATTATGGGCTGTTTTTATCAGCTATTTCTGCTTAAAATAGCTTAACACACATTTAGATAATTTTTTCCTGTATCCACGTTATATAGGATAAGGTTAGCAAACTGAATGCAGTTGAAAAGTGATGCATTGAAAGTAAAGGCAGTGAAAGTAGTTAGAATATTTATATTAAATATTAACAAAAGGCTCATGTAAGGTTATTGCTCACACGAGTTTCAGGATGCACTGTTTTACTTTGACCGATCAGGCAGGTGGAGAATAATAATTTATCAGGCGATGTAATTTTGAGCTTTGAGATTTAAAGATCTGTCTGAAATGCTGGGAAGGATAACTGCTCTTCATGATGTAGACATTGACGAAGAAATTGTCGATACATTAAGAGTGATTGAACACAGAGTTTGATGGAAGATGTCAATGTGGATGTCTCAGAAGTTGGTCTAAGCAAGTAACTTTCTCTTCTCTCCTCCAACCCCCACCTCCTCCCTCCGCCCTGACGATTTCGCCAACTTCTTTGACCAGAAGGTTAACGATATCCGATCCTCCTTCCCTCACCCCCCGGCTGGTGCCCTGCGCACCAACCACACCTGTCTGCCTTCCACCCATCCCTCTCTACCACCCTCTCCACCTTTTCCCTCCCCACCTCCCTCCCTATCCCATTTTTCTCCCCTCTCCCCAAACGAGGTCCTTCACCTTGTTACATCTAGCCGCCCCACCACATGCTCCCTTGACCCGGTCCCATCCACTCTGCTGCAGTCTACTGCACCTGAACTCCTTCCCTTCCTGACCCACCTCATCAACACGTCTCTGATGTCTGGATGCTTTCCCTCTGCTTTCAAGACTGCCAGAGTCACCCCCCCTTCTGAAGAAACCAACACTTGACCCCTCTGAGGTCAAGAACTACAGACCGGTTTCCCTTCTACCCTTCCTATCAAAAACTCTTGAACGTGCTGTCTTCAATCAACTGTCCTTGTACCTCCACCAGAACAACCTCTTGGATCCCCACCAGTCTGGGTTCAAAGTGGGTCACTCGACCGAGACTGCCCTCCTGGCAGTGACGGAGTCGCTCCATGCCGCTAGAGCGAACTCTCTCTCCTCCGTCCTGATACTCCTGGACCTGTCTGCAGCGTTTGACACGGTGAACCACCAGATCCTCCTCTCCACCCTTGAGGGGATGGGTGTCTCAGGCTCTGCACTCTCCATGTTTGCATCCTACCTGACGGATCGCTCCTACCAGGTGACGCTGAGAGGGTCTGTGTCAGAACCACGCAGGCTCACTACTGGGGTTCTGCAAGGCTCGGTTCTGGGTCCTCTTCTTTTTTCCCTCTACACAACATATCTTGGTTCTGTTATCCACTCCCACGACTTTTCCTACCACTGCTATGCAGATGACACCCAGCTGATCCTGTCATTTCCCCCCTCTGACACAAGTGGAGGCACACATTGCTGCATGCCTGGCTGACATCTCGGAGTGGATGTCGATGCACCACCTGAAGCTCAACCTGGACAAGACTGAGCTGGTGTTCCTCCCGGGGAAGGGCTGTCCGCACCGAGACCTGGCCATCACCATTGATAATGCTGTGGTGACGTCAACTCGGACTGCGAGGAATCTGGGTGTGATCCCTGGACGACCAACTGTTGTTCTTGGCAAACATTGCATCAGTGACACGCTCCTGCAGATTCCTCCTCTACAACATCAGGAGGATTCGCCCCTTCCTCACTGACAAGGCAACGCAGGTGCTCATCCAGGCTCTTGTCATCTCCTGCCTGGACTACTGCAACTCCCTCCTTGCTGGTGCCCCAGCGTCTGCCATCAGACCTCTGGAGCTTGTTCAGAAAGCTGCAGCTCGTCTGGTGTTCAACCGCCCCAAGTTCTCCCACACAACTACCCTTCTCCGTTCTCTACACTGGCTCCCTGTAGCGGCTCGCATCCAGTTCAAGACCCTGGTGCTAGCCTATAGGGCAGTGAAAGGAACAGCTCCTTCTTACCTCCAGGCTATGATCAAGCCTTACACCCCCGCCCGACCACTTCGCTCTGCTGCCTCGAGGCGACGGGTTGCCCCGTCGCTCAGAGGGCCCTGCGGCCGATCTACACGGTCACGGCTTTTCTCTGTTCTGGCCCCGCAGTGGTGGAATGAACTCCCCACTGATGTCAGGACAGCTGAGTCGCTGCCCATCTTTCGCCGCAGGCTGAAAACCCACCTCTTCAGGAAACACTACCCTGACCCTTCCTCTTAGCCTTGCCTATTTGTCGTCAATTATTTGTATGAGCTCTTGTTTATTGGCTCTTGTTTATTTGATACACTTATTTGTCTTAGCTCTTGCTCATTTGATTTTCCTATTTGTCTCATTTGTTTAAGGAAAGTAGGTAGCTAACTTATTGCACTTTTACCTTAGCACTAGTTATGCTCTTAGTTGCTTGTTTAGGAAGGAAATGCACTTACGATTTCTGGTGACTAGTAGTTTTCTTGCCTACCTATGTTGAATGCACTTATTGTAAGTCGCTTTGGATAAAAGCATCTGCTAAATGCCTGTAATGTAATGTAATGTAACTGACTCGGCTAGCTAGTAAACATGATCCTTATACTTTTTAGTTGCTTTTTTCTGTTTCTGATTTACTTTTATGAGAGTGGATGTTTACTTCACTTTTACTGTAAATTGTCGTAATAATTGAATAATTTATTTGATTTCCAGGCATTCTGTAGTCAACTATTGAAGATCATTATTTGGATGCCTTGGTATTGGATATTCAATCAAATGCTGGCTACAAATGATGCTGGGACATGTCCGGTCCAGGGGCATATGTATTCAAAGTAAGATGGAAGTCATTTGTAACCTCTCCTCAGCTTGTTTGGTTTACTCCAAGATTATCAATTACTGATGGTATGAGTTCTGCTGTTAGCATATATTCTGTGAACATGCATATTGGTCTAAATGGCTGTTACTGTAAATCTACATGCCACAGGATTGTGTGCAGCTACCACAACCTCAAGTACATCCCCTACCAAACACACTTTACCTCTACTCTACATTCCGTCTACACCAGTGGGAGAAAAACAAATCCAGCAAATTAAGTTCCTTGAAAGCATACAAGTGAATAGAAATGGTTGTCCATCCAGACTGCAAGGCCAGACTCCAAGTAGTCTATGACATATATATGGAACTCACAAGCTGAGCCGGGTGTCTGTTTCCTTTTTGATACTCTGATGTACATTACTAATGTAAGAGTAACATTATAACGTATGAGACTTTAACGTAAGCACTGTAACACTTCAAGCTTATCTGTTAAATTGTGTCAGGCTTATTTTGTGAATCAAATGGTTTCAAATTATTCACCAAGCTAAATATGTTATCAGGAAATAAAACAGATAAGCTACTGTCGGGTAGACTAAATGTATCTGTCTTCTATTCTTGTGGTATTTGTAACTTTTTTCCGCTGCAGATGCAGAATCATTGTTCATGGTGGCATTGATGGATTCTCTTGGCTAATTGTGTATCTTATCGTTGTCACCAATAACAGAGCTACAACTGTACTTGATGGATTCTTGTCTTTAGTTGGTCAATATGGGATACCATCCAGGGCTCGACAACAAGGATGGCCCGGGCCAGTATGAGAGAGGATCGGGACAGTTGATTGATCTGTCACTTGCATTATCGGGCCAGTGCTGTTTTGTCGTTGCAGCATTGTCATTGGTTGCACGTCGATACGTCTTCAAACATTTTTGATGCTTGTCACTGGATTCCCAGCGTGAAAGTTTGTAGGCAGTACAAAGTGCAGGCAAGGTAGGCAAAAGTGAGGCGAGCGAGCGGAAAAAATAAATAAATGACCTGCGCCGGCCAACAGAGACAAGCTGGAAAGCGGAAGTCAAGATCGGGTCGCCTTTTTATACAAATAAAGGGGCCAGCAGCCAACTCTCCTCATCCTGTCTGTCTGTCACGGTCCCGGGATAACGAGCCTGTAGCGGACAGAATGTCTGAAGCCAGTGAGCTCAAGGCTAAGTCCATAGATAGATTTTGATACTGTGATTATTCTGATGTATAATTCCCTCTGTGACAGAGGCTCTGTCAGTTGCCGCGGCAGCACAAATAGGTTCAACCCTACACATAATTTCACATAACACTTTGCCAGTTACGCTAAGTCCGGGGTGCACACTCGGCCACAGCGAAGGTTTATCCAGTCACACACTCGACACTCACACTGATGTCGGAGAAGAAGCCCAGTTTCAGGCCAGTGATGAAGCCCGGGACCTCCACGCCAACACTTAATCTTCTTCACGATTCTGTAGATTCTGTTGTTACTGGAGTCTCAACAGGTTCAAAGAAGTCACTGGAGATGATCAGAGTTCGATGCAAGAGAGTTTTATTCTTCAACAGAAACAAAACCCGAGTTGGTTCCGGGAACCAGACTGAAATACAACTGTCTGTGCACGATCTTATATATCCCAAGAACTGGGTGGAGAATACTGACTTTTTACACCCCTTTCCCAAACCAACCTATTGTCATTCACAAACCAATGGTGTCATATCTCTCATAACTTCCAAATTTGGGGCCCCACCATTATATAACACGCTTTGGGCCTATCTGCGCATGTCTGGGTCGGTGACCTCGGCCCTCCAGGTGGCCGCTACATCACCCTGGGTGCTCCCCCCTTACGATTGCAGGCTTCCCCCCCCCACGATTGCAGGCGCTGGGTACTGTTTAATTACACGATTACAATGCTTTCCCAGCTGTGGACTCTCTAGGAATATTCTGGGCATATTCAGCCTGTCCTCTTGACACCCTTATCTTGTGAAGACTCTAGACTGTATTTTTTAAAGACTTTATGATTACTTTATGATCTTCAAGTTACATGCTTAATCAAACACACTCTTTATATTTATGATCTTCAGGTTACATGCTTAATCAAACACACTCTTTATATTTATGCAGACTTAATATTTTGATATTGATAATATTGCTTAACACAAGGCATATTATATCTTAACTATAATTATTTACAACAACACACAAGCTCTAATTCCCCGGTATCACCGTAATAGCGCTATGTGAAGAAACACACACACGCAGTAACTTTTGAGTTTTGTACTTTAGTACTTATTAATTACTTAGTTATTACTTACATGTATATCTCACTGGAGAAGTGATTGGATCCTGTTTGGCAAATCACTACTTCTGGTTCCAAGATCCAAGCCGAGCTATGCAACATTGGCTGGCTTTGTAGTGCCTGACCCATAGTGTGCATGCGCACAAATGCCATAGGATGGGCAATACTATTATTTAATTGTGTATATGGATAGTAAATGGTTGAATGTTGTAGCCTTGGTATTGTTTGTTTCTGTTATTAATTGCATTATGTAGATGCCTAATTATTTTCAGATTTCTTCTGTCAAATGCATAAATTACTATAAGGTATATTATATGAGAAATAAAATTGCATTCGTTTGTTCCGATGGAGGGTCCACGGTATAAGGTAAGCTCTAAGCCAGTGAGGGGAAGTGTGGTATGGCTATGTAGCAGCATCCCCAGAACTGGTGTACAGCCCGTGAGTATGAATTGGGTTTTCTTTTGGTTTCTTTGGTCTTTTGTTTTCTTTTGGTTCATGGTTTTTGTAAATACTTAATTCTTCTTAATTCTCACATTAAATAAATCTTCTTGCACGGACGTTCTGTTGTGGTTGAGCCAATTATTTTTTCAAAAGGACTCAACAACACCACACGGTCATCTCTACCTAACACCCTCCCAGTCCGTACAATTACAGTCATTTAGCAGACGCTTTTATCCAAAGCGACTTACAATAAGTGCATTCAACATAGTAGGCAAGAAAACTACTAGTCACCAGAAATCGTAAGTGCATTTCCTTCCTAAACAAGCAACTAAGAGCATAACTAGTGTTAAGGTAAGAGTGCAATAAGTTAGCAACCTACTATATCTTAAACAAATGAGACAAATAAGAGAATCAAATAAACAAGAGCTAAGACAAATAAGTGAACCAAATAAGCAAGAGCTAAGACAAATAAGTGTATCAAATGAACAAGAGCCAATAAACAAGAGCTCAGACACATAATTGACGACAAATAGGCAAGGCTAAGAGGAAGAGTCAGGGTAGTGTTTTCTGAAGAGGTGGGTTTTCAGCCTGCGGCGAAAGATGGGCAGCGACTCTGCTGTCCTGACATCAGTGGGGAGTTCATTCCACCACTGCGGGGCCAGGACAGAGAAGAGCCGTGACCGTGTAGATCGGCCGCAGGGCCCTCTGAGCGACGGGGCAACCAGTCGCCTCGAGGCAGCAGAGCGAAGTGGTCGGGCGGGGGGTGTAAGGCTTGACCATAGCCTGGAGGTAAGAAGGAGCTGTTCCTTTCACTGCCCTATAGGCTAGCACCAGGGTCTTGAACTGGATGCGAGCCGCTACAGGGAGCCAGTGTAGAGAACGGAGAAGGGTAGTTGTATGGGAGAACTGGGCGGTTGAACACCAGACGAGCTGCAGCTTTCTGAACAAGCTCCAGAGGTCTTATGGCAAACGCCGGGGCACCACTAGGAGGTAGTTGCAGTAGTCCAGCGGAGATGACAAGAGCCTGGATGAGCACTCTGCGCTGCCTTGTCAGTGAGGAAGGGCGAATCCTCCTGATGTTGTAGAGGAGGAATCTGCAGGAGCGTGTCACTGATGCGATGTTTGCCGAGAACGACAGTTGGTCGTCCAAGGTCACACCCAGATTCCTCGCAGTCCGAGTTGACGTCACCAACAGCATTATCAATGGTGATGGCCAGGTCTCGGTGCGACAGCCCTTCCCCGGGAGGAACATCAGCTCAGTTTTGTCCAGGTTTGAGCTTCAGGTGGTGCATCGACATCCACTCCGAGATGTCTGCCAGACACGCAGCAATATGCGTGCCTCCACTTGTGTGTCAGAGGGGGAAATGACAGGATCAGCTGTGTCATCTGCATAGCAGTGGTAGGAAAGTCCTGTGAATGGATAACAGAACCAAGAGATATTGTGTAGAGGGAAAAGAGGAGAAGGGCCTAGAACTGAGCCTTGCGGAACCCCAGTAGTGAGCCTGCGTGTTTGTCTGACACAGACCCTCTCAGCGTCACCTGTAGGAGCGATCCGTTAGGTAGGATGCAAACATGGAGAGTGCAGAGCCTGAGACACCCATCCCCTCAAGGGTGGAGAGGAGGATCTGGTGGTTCACCGTGTCAAACGCTGCAGACAGGTCCAGGAGTATCAGGACAGAGGAGAGAGTTCGCTCTAGCGGCATGGAGCGACTCCGTCACTGCCAGGAGGGCAGTCTCGGTCGAGTGACCCACTTTGAACCCAGACTGGTGGGGATCCAAGAGGTTGTTCTGGTGGAGGTACAAGGACAGTTGCTTGAAGACAGCACGTTCAAGAGTTTTTGATAGGAAGGTAGAAGGAAACCGGTCTGTAGTTCTTGACCTCAGAGGGGTCAAGTGTTGGTTTCTTCAGAAGGGGGGTGACTCTGGCAGTCTTGAAAGCAGAGGGAAAGCATCCAGACACCAGAGACGTGTTGATGAGGTGGGTCAGGAAGGGAAGGAGTTCAGGTGCAGTAGACTGAAGCAGAGTGGATGGGACCGGGTCAAGGGAGCATGTGGTGGGGCGGCTAGATGTAACAAGGTGAAGGACCTCGTCTGGGGAGAGGGGAGAAAAATGGGATCGGGAGGGAGGTGGGGAGGGAAAAGGTGGAGAGGGTGGTAGAGAGGGATGGGTGGAAGGCAGATAGGTGTGGTTGGTGCACAGGGCACCAGCCGGGGGGTGAGGGAAGGAGGATCGGATATCGTTGACCTTCTTGTCAAAGAAGTTGGCGAAGTCGTCAGGGCGGAGGGAGGAGGTGGGAGGAGGGGGGTGGGGGTTCGAGGAGGGAAGAGAAAGTTTCAAAGAGTTTTTTAGGGTTGGAAGCAGAAGTTTGAATTTTAGTGCAGAAGAAAGCAGCTTTAGCAGCAGATAGAGAGGAGGAAAAAGTGGAAAGGAGAGATTGGAAGGTAAGAAGGTCCTCCGGGAGGTTGCCATTTCTCCATTTGCACTCAGCCACTCTCAGGCTCCGTCTCTCAGTACGCACTGAGAATGAAATGATGATAGAGATGTTCTAATATACAATTATGAATATCTGTAATGATTTACGGAGGTCTGTCAAAATACAGATCGAGGCCAGTTTCCTAACCCGGTTGGAAGATACCGTACTTTGAAAAACAAGGTAATCATGTGCTGGAGTTGTATGCTTAGAGTACTGGACAGCCATCCTAGAGTACTCCCAACACAAAGTTATCAAAACCGTCAAGTAATACAATGGACCAGATTAAAAAAATACAAATTGCATTAAAACAACTGATATCTGATAAAACAAAGGTATCCTGCCACTCTGCATTTGTCTTCCAAAGAGCATTCTTCCTCTTCTTCCTCCATGCCGTGCCACGCAATCCTTTGTAGAAATGACTGCCAAAAAAATGTTGTGTTGGAAAAAGGTTCCAAGAAGTATGTTTCGATTCATTTAGAAAGTGTGGATGGGATATTTTGGGGAGCAGCCTCCGAGTCCCTTGGGAAGAATAGAGGAATGATGTGATGAAATGAGCACATATGGAATAATTAAAAGAAAAGTTGTATGGAAAAGTGATACACAAAGTGAGCACAATAAATAATAAATAAATCACTTAATTTAGATAATGTTTTAGTTTTATTGAACCTAAGAAAATCAATGTCCACATCTTCGATTGGTTTTATTGACACAAAGCAGGTCCAAGGACAGAACAAGTTCAAGGACACTTACCTCTTCCTCCTCTGTCAATTCAGGATCACCTTCAAGCTGGAAACAAAAAGTAACATTTGTAAAAGTATAAAAATACCATGGAAAGTGCAATTTTGTGATAAGAGGTATTTCCCACTTCTTTCAGCTGTAGGTAAAATGTCAAGGCAACACTAGACTCTTACAGTTGAGTACTGGTCCCTAATGCTACTCCTTTTCCATGTCTTCATATAACCGCATAAATCATCATGGGCTATCAATAAAAATATATATTTCAATATAATAGTAAAAACATGGTAAAAAGATGGAAATGGAAATGGTGCTAACCACATTTCATACCAACTGAATGGTGCTGTAGATATCAAGATCTTGTATTTGCTGCCAGACGATATTGAGCTAACGTTAGCTAGTTAGTTTAAATTACGTACCTAGACTTACCTTGGGGTTCTCAGGCTTTGTTCCAATATGAGCTCGGGCCTGGGACAGCTTCAGTAGTAACAGTCTGCTGTAACTGTCTTTGATGTCGAGGACAAGGTGTACGTATAATCGTAAAACGTATAATCTGATCGGTAGTTGCTGTGTTGTTGCTTTGGTCTGAATATGCAAGCAACCAATGATCATGACCGAGCCCGCCCCATTTGTGTTGATTGAGATGGCCACGTCGTTATGAAAAGAGTCATTAAGAAATAAAATGTGACATAATGAAATGAAAAGTTTCATGGGGACACTTGGAAATGTGCCAATTGGAAATAAAACCTGCAATTATTTGGCTCAAAGCCATATGACTTTGCCACCTTGTGGCTTAAACTTTTTGTACATAAATGTTGCCCTTCTCTCCTTGAGAGATGCACATTTCTCAATGACTCTCTGGCACCACAGAACTTGACAGTTTATTATTTTAGACAGGATGTGCCTGTTTTTGTCAACCTCTTTATGCTTACAGATCCTATCCTGTAGCCTTCATCAAGCTGAGCAGCTATGTTTACTTTCCCAAACATTTGCTTTTGATTTTTCTGATGTGTGGTTTAAATCATTCAAACCTGTCTGAATCCATGCTGGGTCTGAGACCTGTCGTTTGAAAAAGGATGCAGGGAAAGCAAAATAAAGCATTGGTGTCACTACATACAGTTAGCCAAGCCTTCCTACTAAACCAGCTCCTTGAAAACGACTGAGTATATTGTCTCATTCTGGCGCATTTTATGTCAGATGTACCACGAGCCCCTTGCTCTCTGCTGCCAACCAGTGGTTGGTGGTGTGTAAATCAGCAGCATTCAGATAAATGCTGTTTGTACATGCGCAGTTCGTTGGTGGGGCGCAGGAAAGCTGCTCCTATCTCTTGTATTGAGAGGAGCGAACTGCGCATGTACAACTTATAACGAGAGTCAATGGGCAAAGATTTTTGCGCCCCAGGCCGGAAATACGTGACCTAGCAGTAACTTTAGACAACGTAGAACAATTTTAATCTACATTTTATTGCAGATTATATATTCTACTCACTAACTATATAATATTTACATCGCTCATTTAAAAAAAAAAAAAAAAAGAAAGTAATTTTTAAAGTCTTATTCAATGAAGTCTAGGATGTGGGGAGTGGTGGGGGCGGCGCCCTAGCGCCCTCTATTGGCCAGCCGCCACTGACCATAAGGGTCCTGTGTGGAACCATTTGGCCACAGTGCTATAGAGAACCTATCTAAAAGGGTTCTTTACAAACAATAAAGGGTTCTGCTTTGGTACATGCACAATAACCATTTTTCTGGTGCTATATACTGTAGAACCCTTTTGTTGAGCGTGTATAGACACAGGACAGGGACACACATACACATAGATGTCTGTATTACAATACTTATGAGGACCTTTCACTGAGTACATTCATTCCCTAACTCTCCTATCCTAACTTTAGAAGCACATTTTTGTGTTTTTATTCTATTTTTCTTTATTTCTTGCTGAATCATATTACTTTTGTGGCTGCAACAACCTAATTTGAGATAAAGTTTCATCTAATTGTATCATTTTTATATTTATTTAATCAATTTAATCTTAATTCTAACCCCTAGTCTAATTTTGACCTTAATCCTTACCCTAATCTAAACCTAATCCTGACCCTAAATAAAGAGCCTTAAAGAGGTGGGGAGCAGCAAAATATTTTCACTTTGGAGGATTTTCATCATATTTCTGTCCCTGTGAGGACATTTGGTTTGGTAGAAATACAAGAACACACACGCATGCAGACGCATGTGTGAATGTACACACAGACACATATACACACACTCCGACGCCCACACCGAAATGGCATCTTACTTGTGTGATTTGTGGTCCAGGTCGATGTGGTTGATGAGTTTCCTGCTGTAGAACGTAGTCACATTTCTTCCCACAGAGAGCAGGCTGTGGCAGAACTTCACTCCCATCTCCTCCAACTCCCTGGTGCCTGTCTGCAAGCCCTGGACACACACAGAGACACACAAAGTTTAATTGAATTTGTTTCTTCTCAGAGCGGAAAAGGACAGAAGACGGTGTGCAAGTCCTCGTGGATGCACCCACGTGAATATAAGTACACAAACACACACATTTATATAGATTTTTTCAATTTATATAGAGAACAATTGGCAAGTCGACCAATACATTGCATGTTTATTTTCTCTGATTCAGAATTGATACTACAAATCATATCAATACTTGTAAAAGCCAAAAAAAAACTACTTTACACAATCAATTTATATAATTTGCTACTTTACACAGTATCAAATCAAATTGTGACCTATAGTATTTATTTATTGAAAATTCCTTGATAATACCCACACACATTTACACTAAATTTTAGGCATTTAACTATTTATCCAGAATGACTTACAAAAAGTGCAACATTTGCATATCAACATTTCACTATGTTTAGATACTAGGGTTTAACCAATATGACATTTTGAAGCATGAAACCGGCATTTTTGCAAATCTTGAAATTTGACCATTTTCATGACAAAAAAAATCCAAAACATTACAAGTATTCAGTGTTTCCCCCAGAATTATATTCTGATCAGGGTGGGAAAAGCCCCTGAAACAGCATTAAGACTATGGGACACTAAATTCAGTATTTCACCCAGAATTTAATTATATTCCTTGTTGCAGTCACAGGTTGGACTTTAATACTACCACACAGCACTGTATTGCTCTCTTTTCTCGCTGTCATTTTTCCAGTATCCATTGTTTCATTGTTTTATTCAGGGTTTCTGCTTTTTCCCTCCCTCTATCTGTCCATCCATGCGACACCATATTACTTCTTCTCAGTTTACCCTTCCATTTAATGCCCTGATGCTCTCTGCCTATTGTTTATTATTCTCTTTCTTTCTCATCAGCACCCATCCCTCCCTTTCTTTATTTTTCTTTCATTTTATAGTTTAGAGTTTCCATCCAGCACCCCATTACAGCCTCTCTCTCTCTTCCACCTCAAGCCTTTATCTCTCCTCTCCTCTTTTCTCTCTCTTTGCTCTCTTTCCATCACCCTCTCCCTCTCCAGAGTGGCATGCAGCTCCATGGCCTGCATGCAAAATGACAGAGACTGTGTGTGTGTGTGTTTGGTGTCTTCATGAAATATTTCCTCTGTAACCCTAATGTATTGACCCATTCAGCTACGTTGCTGTATGGTGGGAGTGTGTATGCATGCATGTTTGCGTATCTGTGTGTATGAGAGAGAGAGAGAGAGAGAGAGAGATGGGTGTTTTGAGCTTGTGAAAGGTTTACATGTGCGACATGTATAGAGATCCTGCCTGTCTGCCTGTCTGTGCTGTGTGTGTGTACGTGTGGTCAAGGCAAACACACAATTCCCATTACCTTTCCTCTCTTTGTCCCCCTCCTCTCCTAAGTTTCCCTCTCTCGTCTTCCATTGTTTTCCCTCTTTCTTCCTCTCATCCGCCCAGAGTTGGGTGGTAATGCCTTTTAGTAATGTTATTGTGTTTTCCAGTACAGAGTACTGGAAAAAAAAAAATACTATTTTAATGTCAGTAGTAGTATTACAGTCAGGAATCAAAAATGTGTTACTTTTATCTGATATAAATATCAGATTGACATTGAATTATTATATACAATCTCTGAGCCAGTCTAGGTGAAAAACTGATGCGTGATGAGTGAAGTTGAGGCCAATTCAAACTGATTTTTATACATGTTTTTACTCTGAGCATTAGGCTGAAACAACTTAATTCATCCATTGTATTTCTACAAGAGACATGTATGCGAATTAAAAAAGTGCACAGGACGTAGCCTGTTCCAGAGGAGTTATTGTGCTTATTCACAAATCTGTTTCATTTCAGGGTAGATAATATTGAATCAGATGCAGTTGGTAGATATCTCGTAGTACAGGGTAGTCTTTTGAAGGAACATATTAATGTAATTAATGTCTACAGCCCAAATGATGACTATCCCACATTTTTGGAGAAATTGATTGCCTCCTTCCCTGGTAAAGTACTGATGGCAGGCCATTTTAATTGCACTCTAGACTGAAGTGATCTTCTTGATCACTTCTCGGGATTAGACACTTCTCACTCTCAGAGTAGAAAGAAAATACATCAGTTCATTAAGGACTTAAAACTTATGTGACCCCTGCAGGAATCAGAATCCAAGTAAAGGGAGTATTTGTGTTTTTCAATGGCATTTAAATCCTGCTCTCGAATTTGTAAAAAAGGAGAGATATTGAAGAGGCACTGAGAACATAAAGCTGCTGTATAGAGTATAACCTGTAACTTGTATGTTGCATTTTGGCTGTTTGATTCAACTGATGAGTGTATTGTGACTCGGTTTAAGCCATTCTGTTGTAGATTTTCTTTTGTGTTTGGGGTCATTGTCATGCTGCATGACCCAACCTGTTAAGCTTCAGATCACAGACCGTTACCCTGATATTCTCCTGTTGAATTTCCTGATACAATTTGTAATTCATTGATGCGATGAGGGTTTGCTGTCGATATGCATCGTTTTTTTCTCCTCCAAACATAGTGCTGTGCCCTTTTGCCAAAAAGCAATTTTTTTGTCTCATCTGTCAACAGAACATTGTTTTAGTAGCTTTGTGGAACATCCAGGTGGTCTTTTGCAAACTTAGACGGGCAGCATTTTTTTAGTGGAGAGCAGTGGTCTCCTCCTTGGTCTCCTCCCATGAACACCACTCTTGTTTAGTGGTTTTCTTATTGTGGACTTGTGGACAGTGATGTTAGAAAGTTCAAGAAATGCCTGCAGATCCTTAGTCTGTGTTTTTGTCACCCCCCTTGATCATTATGTGACGTGCTCTTGCTGTAATCTTTGCTGGACATCCTAGTCCTCTGAAAATTCTTTTGAGTAGGATCAGACCATATTTTAGGAGTCATTTATGTAGGAATGCAGGTAATTCAAAAGGGTTCACAAACTTTTTCACAACTGTAAATAATAAACATGTTACATATCTCACAATGCAGAGTAGTAAGCTAGCTAATTGTAGCAGAGATCCAACATCTTGTGAAGAGGTAATATATCACCATGCAAAAAACTGCAATAATAATTCTGCTGTGCCATTTGCTAGTAGCACCGTCCACGATTGTTGAGCAGTTGAACCTGCCAGTAGGAGAAGTGGGAGTGGGGGGCAGTATTAGGAGTGTCTTAGAACTCCAATGGGAGTCTCCCCCACCACCCTCCCCGCAGATATATTATGGTCATTGCTATGATGTAGTAAAAACCTTTCTTATTGCACCATTAAAAGGCCACTGAAATAGGCCACCAGGGTTCCGGACTGAAAAAACTGAGTTTCTCATCCTGGGACCCAGGATATTGCTAGTCTTGTTGTCTGGTTGTTGACATGTATAGAAATGTGCCCTCAAATTGTTAAGACTTGTAGCAGCCAATGAGAGGTGCTGATGTCTGAATGTTTGGCCTATAAAAGGGCGCATGCGTGGAAATAAAAATGGAGGCGAAGTTCCAGTCAAACGAAAAACTGAAGTCCCACTGTGTTTATTTCTCCTTGAATATCTTCAAGCTAGTGCTGGGTACGTACGCAGAATCGCTGCATATTTAACCTCTGCTAACAGGTTATGGGCCCAGAGCTACCCAGAGCTACCCAGCTATTTGCCACCGAGAAACATCGCAACGTACAGCATGTCCGGTGAGAGTTAGCATTCTATGCTAGCACAATGAGTAGAAGTAGTAGTAGTAATAGCCACTGGTCCCAGTTAGTTTTTGACGGAGATGAAAAGAACTATGAACTGTGGGAGACGAAATTTTTGGGCCACCTTCGGTTGGAAGGGCTAAAGGACATTATTTTAAATGAGCCCGCCGACGATGAGGAAGAAGATGACGAGGAGGAGAAAAATGCATACGCTTATGCAGAGCTAATCCAGTTTCTGGATGATAAGAGTTTGTAGCTGATAATGCGAGAAGTGGCGGACAATGGGCGGAAAGCGCTAAAAATCTTGAGAGACTATTACGCAGGGAAGCCACGTGTAATAAGCTTGTATACAGAACTGACTTCACTTCAAAAGTCGAGCAGTGAGAGTGTGACTGAATACGTTATACGCGCAGAGACAGCCAACACAGCATTGAGAAACGCTGGTGAGACATTGAGTGACGGGCTGTTAGTAGCAATGGTTTTGAAGGGACTGCCAGAATCATTCAAACCGTTGGCTATTCATGTCATGCAAAGTGAGGTGGCAATGCCTTTTGCTGAATTCAAAACTAAACTACGGAGCTACGAAGACATGGAGAAGATGAGCGCAACAGCATCCAACGACAACGTCATGAAGACGCAAGAGTGGCCGAGTGCGAGACCCGTTTTGGCAGGTGCAAGTGACCGGGGAACCCAGAGTGCGGACATAGTGTGCTTCAGATGTGGCCTGAGCCAGAGCATGTCAACGCAAGCAGTGGTGTAATCAGTGTAAAATCGGGACGCAACCTGCAGATGGAAACGGCGGCGGGACAATGCACGAAAAGTTTCAGAGGAGGCGAGCAGCAAGGAGTATGCATTCCGGGTGAGTGACAAGGACGCGGAGATCCAGCCAGGGCGTAGTGTCAAGGTGACAAGTCTGATGGTGGATACGGGGGCAACTTCGCATATCATCATCATCTGTTTTTCCTGTTTCCTGTTTGCCGTTCTCGCCGCCCGGTGTTTTGCAAACAGCTCCGCTAAACTTCGCTCCATCTAAAACTTTAGATCACCGAATCCCACCAGACAACTACAGATCCGGTTTATTTTATTTGTTTTGTCTTTGTTTTGTCTTTGTTTTGTTCTTTTTGCATCCGACCGTGTCAATTTTTCCACCAGCGTATTTTTCGATCTCAGCTGCCGGCTCCCCCATACAACCCGACCTAGTCTCCCAACCATACCAAGGGTAAGCATGGCTTCTTGTTCTCCGTGCCCCTCTTGTGTGCTCGTTTTAGAGAGGTTGTCTCTGTTAGAGAGACGTGTCCGTCAGTTAGAAGCAGATAGGCCGATTACCTTAGACGAGACGGGCACCCCAGACAGCCTAGATACGTGGCCATCTAGCCGGCTCACGAGCGCTAGCAGTAGCCCGAGCATTAGCGAAGATAGTGTAGCTCCATCGGCAGTGGGTGACGAGTTTGTCCCGGTCTCCGGACGTCGGAGAGCCCGCCGGTTCCAGCCGCCACTTGTGCGGCCCGATTCGCCACCGGTGCCACCGATGGCTAATCGTTTCACTGTTCTTGCTAGTCCCCGTGGTCGGCGCGTCTCCCCGGCTCCCCGGACCCGCCGACTGTCTCGCACCCTAGTTATCGGCGATTCCATCACCCGTAATGTTAGGCTTGAGTCGCCGGCCGAGGTTTTCTGTTTACCTGGGGCCAGAGCTACCGACATTGAGGCTAACTTAAGGGTGCTGGCGAACAATAGGTTCAGACACAAGGGTAAGAAAGAGGCAAACGGTCCACCCAGTGAGTATAGCAACATCATAGTACACGTCGGCGCCAATGACATTAGGATGAGGCAATCGGAGGTCACCAAGCTCAACATAGCCAGGACATGTGACCTCGCTAGGAAGATGTGTCGGCATCGATTAATTGTCTCTGGCCCCTTACCTTTCGCGAGGGGCAATGATGAGAGTTATAGCAGATTAGTCTCCCTCAACCTCTGGCTGGCGAAGCACTGTGAAGAAAAGGGATTAGTCTTCTTAGATAACTGGCCCTCCTTCTGGGGCAAACCCGGCTTGCTGAAAGCTGACGGCCTCCACCCTAATGGGGTAGGCGCTGCTTTATTATCTAGCAACATAGATAGATGTTTAAGGGAAAGCTGACATCTGTCCGTAGAGCTCGCCGGGATGCAGGTGATTAGAGAACCTGCTAGGCCTAGAAAGGGTGTGGAGTCTGCCAGGTTAGAGCTTACAGCAGAACAGACTGAGACTGTGCCCCCCGCTCGCCATTTTCCCCCCATATCTACCGAGTTTTACCAGTCTGCTTTTACTTTATCCTCTGGCAGCGGCACCTCTCGATTTGAAAATTACAGTACAGTCCTTCCAATTAAGACTGTATCTTTCTCCCACCGCGCCCGTCAAATTTCCTACCGACCCAGAGTAAATTACAGCAACTTAATTGAAATTCGACCCACGCATACTGCCATTAACATTGATAAAAACTCTAGCAGTATTGAACGCCTCACTGTGGGCTTCATCAATATAAGATCATTGTCAACAAAAGCGTTACTGATCAATGATTTGATTACTGAACATAGTCTAGACATGATGGATCTCTGTGAAACCTGGCTAAAGCCAAATTAGTTTTTGCCTCTAATTGAAGCTTCTCCCCCAAACTTTCTTAGTTCTCAGGTTGCCCGGGAGACGAAAAAAGGAGGGGGTGTTGCCCTGATATTTAACCCTATCCTTAGTCTTACTCCCAACACTAACAACAAATTTACATCCTTCGAAGTCCTGATTCTGCGCCCTACAGCTACGAATCTCCCATCATTCTACTTAGCAGTACTTTACCGCCCACCTGGGCCCTATTCGCTCTTCTAAGTCACTAAGTCCTATTCGCTCTTCTAAGAAGAGCGAATAGGACTTAGTGACCCGAGCTGATAATATTCTCATTATCGGTGATTTTAACATTCACCTGAATAATTCCACCGATCCTCTCAGTAAGGCCTTCCTAGATCTTATTGATACTTGCGGCCTCACTCAATTTGTTAATGAACCAACCCACCATGGCGGCAACACCCTTGACCTGGTTCTGACCCGTGGCATTCCTGTTTCTGCTTTAGTGGTCTCCTCTTATGTGCCCGCCTTATCTGATCACTATCTCATTAAATTTGAAATCAAATTGTTCTTCCCACGCCAAAAATGTGAAGATACTTATATTAGTCGTCGTATTAATGCCACTACGGCCTCGTTACTATCTGAAAAACTGCCCAGTTTTCTCGCATCACTCTCTGGTCATGTTGGCTCACTCGACAATTTTGCCAACAAACTAAACGCTAGCCTTACCAACGCGCTTGACTCAATCGCCCCGTTAGTCACTAGAAAACACCACGCTAGGAAGTTTGCACCGTGGTTTACCCACGACACTCGTGCACTTAAACAAGCCTGTAGAAAACTAGAACGTAAATGGCGATTGACCAAACTCGAAGTCTTCCGGCTTGCCTGGAATGATAGCTTGCTAAATTATAAATGTGCACTCTCGTCAGCCAAAACTGCACACTTCTCTAGGTTAATCAGTGCAAATAAAAACAACCCAAAGTTTCTATTCGACACTGTTGCTAAGCTAACACGGAATCCCTCCCCCTCTGATAGCTTTCTGTTTTCTCCGAATGATTTCATGTCCTTTTTTAGTCAGAAAATCACGCTGATTAGAGATGAGATCACCAGTACACTCTCTACTGGCGGTGCCGTCTCACCCCTGAAAAGTCCACTTGGTGTTCCCCGGGCTGAATGTCTTTTCTCACAGTTTGATTTAGTTTCCTTAGACTCTCTCACCAAGCTAACTCTGTCTTCAAAACCCACGACCTGCATGCTTGACCCTCTACCTGCTAAACTGCTTAAAGAAGTATTCCCTATCCTAGGACCCTCCATTCTCTATATGATCAATCAGTCGCTCTCCACTGGCACGGTGCCCTCCGCCTTTAAAACGGCCGTGATCAAGCCACTACTGAAAAAACCGAACCTTGACCCCGAAGTACTTCAGAACTATAGACCAATCTCAAATCTGCCGTTCCTCTCCAAATTACTTGAACGAACAGTAGCCAGTCAACTTACAGATTTTTTGACAAAAAATAACCTGCTTGATCCCTTTCAATCTGGCTTTAGATCCCTTCACTCGACCGAAACTGCACTTACGAGAGTGGTAAATGATCTTTTGTTAGCTATTGACTCCAATTCAACCTCAGCACTATTGCTACTTGACCTGAGTGCAGCCTTCGACACAATTGATCATGCGATACTCTTGAACCGTCTTGAACATTATATTGGTATCCGGGGATCAGCCCTTTCTTGGTTTAGGTCTTACCTACTTGATAGATCACACCACGTCTTTTACAACAACATGACCTCAGAGTGTTGCAATATGGACTTTGGTGTCCCACAAGGCTCTGTCCTAGGACCACTGCTATTCTCTATCTATATGCTACCACTTGGTGGCATCATTCGCAAATTTGGCATTAACTTCCATTGCTACGCCGATGACACCCAAATTTACATACCAGTCAAACCAACCGATGACACCCAATTCCAAAAACTAGAGGCCTGCCTATCAGAGGTCAAATATTGGATGTCCCTAAACTTCCTACTCCTTAATGGCAGCAAAACTGAGATGCTGATTGTGGGACCGGCTAGACATAGACACTTATTTGAGAATAGTACTCTTAACTTTGATAGTTGTGTAATCTCCCAGAGCCCATACGTTAAAAACCTTGGGGTAAAATTCGACCCTACCCTCTCATTTGAGTTGCACATTAAGGAGATCACTAAATCAGCGTTTTATCATCTTCGCAATATTGCTAAAATTCGACCTATGCTAACAGAGGCAGACGCAGAAATTTTAGTACATGCCTTTGTATCATCCAGAATCGATTACTGCAATGTCCTTTTCTCGGGCTTACCTACTGGGCGCACTAAAAAACTACAACTGGTCCAGAATGCTGCTGCTAGAATCCTGACCAAAACTAGGAAATTCGACCATATAACTCCCATCCTGTCCTCATTACACTGGCTACCAATTCAGGCCAGGTGTGACTTTAAGGTGCTTTTACTTACATATAAATCATTACATGGGATGGCACCGTCCTATTTATCCGATTTGATTAAACCTTATAAACCGCCACGCGCCCTCAGATCTCAGGACGCTGGCTACCTGTCTATCCCAGCAGTCAAAAAGAAAACTGCAGGTAACAGAGCCTTCTCTTACCGGGCTCCCTATCTATGGAACAGTCTGCCTGCCTCAATCAGAGAGGCAGGCTCTATCGAAGTCTTTAAGTCAAGGCTAAAAACCCATTTATTCTCTCTGTCATTTGACCAGCCTTGAGGGAGTGGCTCAGTCTCTTCTCAGAGTAAGGCTAGACCAGTTAGCTCATCCTAGATCAGGGTCCTGCCGATGGATACTAGCATCCTGCCTACATGTCCTATTTCTCCTGGTCTACCTGCTCCTGTCCACTGACGCTGGTCATGTTTGTCTGTGTGAGTGAGAGTGTGTGTATGGGTGTGTGTGGGTGAGTCTTCTATCTGTTCCAGGCCGCAGCCCGGCAGAGTTGGCGGCTGGTTGGTCCCGCCTCCTAGGACGATGCTGACTGAGCGGACGTTGCGTTCTCCTATCTGGGCAGAGTTGGCGTCTGGTTGGTCCCGCCTCCTAGCACGATGCTGACTGAGCGGACGTTGCGTTCTCCTATGTGGGCAGTGTTGGCGCCTGCATGGTCCCCTAGTCCTATGATGACGCTGACTGAGTTGCCGTTGCTGTGATGCCGCCCCATCAGATCTGGATGTCCCACCAAAATAAACTTTCATATATTGTGTATACGCTGCTTGCCCAAACTCGGCATCTATTGCACGCCCAACCGTCCTGGTAGGGGGATCCCTCTCTGAGTAGCCCCTCCCAAGGTTTCTCCCAATTTTCCCAGTGAGGGTTTGTGGGAGTTTTTCCTTGTCCTCTCTGAGGGTCTAAGGCTGGGGGATGTCGTGTACTAACCATTTATTATTTTCACATGTTGGGCACTGTGAAGCCCTTAGAGACTGTAACGGTGATTAAGGGCTATACAAATAAATGTGATTTGATTTTGATTTGATCACCGATATAACAAAGTTCAAGAAGTTTGACGACAGCTTCCAGGCCGAGAGACACACTGCTTGGAGTTGGCTGATGGCACAAGGTGCAACGGAGTCGCGGAGCGCAGAGGAGACGCGGAGGTTTGCTTGATCGACAGCAGAGGGCAACACCACAACACGACGCTGAGACAGACACTGTACATCCCCTCGTACCCGCAGGACATCTTTTCTGTAAAAGCAGCTACTTTGAGGAAATCTAACATGACAATCTAAGGGGTCCCTTAATCAAACATTAAAACGGTGAATTTGTGAACATGATCAAAGAGCAATAACACTAAGCAGCGACCGTAATCTTCAAGCAAGGTAAAGACGTCCTTCAACACAGAGACAGTACGAAATTTCATATTCATGAGTATAACAGACTATACTACTTACACATAGGGATGCAACGATTATAGATTTTGATGGTACGATTATAGTCTGAGGAAAAACCACGGTTTCACGATTATTACGCGTAAATTTATTCCACAACACTATGGATGTATAAAATCACATGAGCATTCATAAATTAGAGGTTTTATTGTATTTTCCCCACAGAATTTCTTTGTTGGCTTTTTTTTTTTTAACAGTTGCTGCCTTTCAAAACACAAATAATACAGTAGCCAAATAATACATACAAAATAATAAATAAAAATAAACAAAAAGTATGTCTCTTTGGAATTAAATATAAACTACATCTTTAAACATCCATGTCAGTATTTCCCTTTTGAACAAAACCGAGTCAAAGGCTGCAGGACCTCTGTCTGCAAGGCTCTTCTGATCAACTATATTACAAAATAGTATTTTCAGTTCTACATTTCTTTTGGACCTGAGTAGAGAAGTTTTTTTTTTTTTTACATTAACAGTTGCTGCATTTTGAAACATAAATAATACAGTAACAGTGAAAATAAATACAAAGAAACAAAGTCTATATCTCTTTGGAATTATAAGCTACATATTATCTATGCATTTCCCTTCTAAACAAAAAAAAAAATGAGCAGACAGGGCTGTTTTTTTGGTGGATACAAATCGCTTGGTCCCTCTGCCATTGTTTGGCAATGTAGCGTAGCATGGACGGACGTAGCCCCCCCTCGAACACAATGTCGCTCTCGTGACACCCACACAGATATACAGGTACGGTCTAAATTCCTGTCTGTTTTATTTGTTTCACTTAACTGAGCTAATAACGTTACACAGACTAAAGCTATCTCTCTCTGTCTCGCGTTTCTCTCTCGCTCTCTCTGACTGTCAACAGTGTCGCTTGGCTTCCGCACGGCATTTTAAGCTGGCGCACGCACCACTGGTGTAACGTTAACTACGTTCCGGTCCCTTTTTTTTAACCGTTATTTATTCGGGGGAGTTTCGCTGAGAGCCTTTCGTTCCGGCAGTAATTTACCATTAATGCCCCTTTTTTTTCTGAGAACAGAAACACTCAGTGTTTTGTTTTTTTTATACACTCGGTGTTGCTGAGCCTCTACGGTTATATAACCGTGACGTTTTAAATCGCGGTTAATAGTAAAATCGGTTAATCGCTGCATCCCTACTTACACACAGTAAATGATGAATGTGATGACCAATGTAAGGGGTGTTATGATGTGCAGACATGGCATGAGATTCTAGGGCACTGTAATTATGATGATATTCAGAAAGTACAGAATGTTGTTGATGGTATGACAATCAAGGGTAAAATAGACAAACCTGCCTTACATTGTGAAGTGTGCACTCAGGGAAAGTTTATCCAAACTAGGAACAGGGAACCTGATGTAAGAGCCAAAGCAGCTCTAGAGTTGGTACACACAGATATAGCAGGACCAATAGACCCAGAGTCCAGAGACGGGTATAGGTTTGCGTTATCATTCACTGATGATTATTCCAGTGCAGTGTTCGTATACTTTCTGAAAAATAAGAGTGATACAGTGCAAGCAACAGAGAAGTTTCTTGCAGATACAGCCCCATATGGGAAGATTAGATGTATCAGGTCTGACAATGGCACAGAATTCATGGGAAGGAATTACCAGGCACTACTGAGCAGAAATGGGATTAGACATGAGACCTCAGCACCATACTCACCACACCAGAATGGTACTGCCGAGAGAAATTGGCGCACGCTGTTTGACATGGCTAGGTGTATGCTAATAGAGAGCGGTTTGACAAAGAAGTTATGGACCTATGCAGTGCAGACAGCAGCTGTAGTGAGGAACAGATGTTTTAACAATCGCACAAGACAGACGCCTTACTTAATGCTGACAGGAAGACGGCCTAACCTTTCTAGGATGCAAAAGTTTGGGTCAGTGTGTTATGCCTATAAACAGGACAAGAGAAAACTAGACTCAAGGTGTGAGAAGGGAATCTTTGTCGGGTACGACAAGAACAGCCCAGCCTACATGGTCTATTATCCTGACAATGGGAAAGTGCAGAAGCACAGACTGGTGAAGTTTGTGACCAAAACAGTTTTAGAGCGGCAGACACAGACTGACATGACGGACGATGATGATGACTTTAAGATGCAGAACAGGGCTAGCAAGACCAGGCAAAATACTAATGTGAGTACAGGACATACCCAGTGCCAGGTTCCAGTAGCTATGCCTGAGGTGAACAGCCAAGGACAGACAGGTGAAACTAACCATAAGCCTACGCGATACCCTTCTAGGGTGAGGAAGAAAAAAGGTTATTTAAGTGAATATGTATCTGATGTAGAGAGTGATGACCAGGTACAGACTAACATAGATTATTGTTACAGATTAATGTGTAGTGTACCCCTAACATTCAGGGAAGCTGTAACCTCATCTAACTCGAAGGAATGGGTTAATGCGATGGATGATGAAATGCAATCACTGAGAGAAAATGACACATTTACCCTAACTAACTTGCCTGATGGTAAGAAAGTAGTGGGGGGTAGATGGGTATATGCAATTAAGAACAATGTTGATGGATCTGACAAATACAAGGCACGATATGTAGCCAAAGGATACAGTCAAAAGATGGGTGTAGACTATGAGGAGACATTTTCTCCCACTGCTAACCTGACCAGTGTCAGGGTGTTGATGCAAAAAGCAGCACAGGAAAAGCTAATTTTACATCAGATGGATGTCAAAACTGCCTACCTACATGCACCAATAGATTGCGAGATTTACATGGAACAACCAGAGGGTTATGAGGTGAAATCTAGCACAAATGAAAAGTTGGTGTATAAGCTAGAAAAATCACTACATGGACTAAAACAATCAGGCAGAAATTGGAACAAGATGCTGCACGAGTATCTGAGTGAAAATGATTTTGTGCAAAATCCAGCTGATCATTGTGTTTACACAAGGAAAGCCGAATATGAGAAAGTTATCATGATAATATGGGTTGATGACTTAATCATTGCTGCCAGTGATGAAAATGCACTTAAGGTTGTGAAGGAAATGCTCGCAGAAAAATTCAAGATGAAAGACTTGGGTAAACTGAAACATTTCCTTGGTATCGATTTTGACCAGAGCGATGAATATGTGAAAATGTCACAGAAGAGATATGTGGAGAAAATACTTGAAAGGTTTGACATGCAAGATTGTAAATCTAGAGCCACACCTTGTGAACAAAAGTTGAACTACATCGATGATGCAGAGATGATGAGTGATGTCAGAAAATACAGAGAGGCAGTAGGTAGCCTAATCTATCTGACTACATGTACAAGACCAGATCTAAGTTTTGTAGTAAGTAAACTGTCACAGTACTTTACTGAGCCAACGGAAGAGCAATGGACTACTGTAAAACATGTACTGAGATATCTGAAAGGCACAATTGAGAAAGAGTTGTGCTACAGGAAATGTGACAATGAGAAACTGGGACTACAAGCATACAGTGATGCAGATTGGGCGGCTGATGTAACTGACAGACGTAGTACAACAGGTTATTGTGTAAGCCTAAATGTAAATGGTCCTTTGATTTCATGGAAAACCAAAAAGCAGCCCACTGTTGCATTGTCCACTTGTGAGGCAGAGTATATGGCGTTAGCCGCTACCACACAAGAGTGTATGTACCTAATACAACTACTAAAAGGCATTGACGGATATCAGTACGCACCACCTAAGGTTTATGAGGATAACCAAGGTACAATAGCGTTAGCAAAGAATCCTGTACAAAGACAGAGGTGTAAGCATGTTGACATAAAGTATCATTTCATAAGGTCAACTGTGAATGATGGAAAAATAAGTTTGGACTATTGCCCAACAGACCAGATGAAAGCAGATGTGATGACGAAACCTGCAACAAAATTTAAGTTGATGAAGTTTGCAAAGTTTATGTTTGGAGATTAACCATGTATGTGGAAATTTACATGATGCAAGGTAGAGAACCTTATGATGATGTTTTTTTTGTTTTTTTTAAGATAACAATGTGAGCGCAAGTGGGGGTGTTGACATGTATAGAAATGTGCCCTCAAATTGTTAAGACTTGTAGCAGCCAATGAGAGGCGCTGATGTCTGAATGTTTGGCCTATAAAAGGGCGCATGCATGGAAATAAAAATGGAGGCGAAGTTCCAGTCAAACGAAAAACTGAAGTCCCACTGTGTTTATTTCTCCTTGAATATCTTCGAGCTAGTGCTGGGTACGTACGCAGAATCTCTGCATATTTAACCTCTGCTAACACTGGTGACCCATGAAAAGGCCAGTGACCCATTTTGAGTGCTGATCCACAGTTTAAGAAACATCGGTCTACACCAGTGTACAACCATTAGCAACACCTTTCTAATATTGGGCTGCACCGCCTTGTACACAATCCATTGTATGTCTGAATTCTGTGACAACCCTGTAAACTAGTGATGCACAGGTCGACTTCTGACAATTCTGCGATTTCCGCAATTCGGGTGAATTTGGGTTAGAAAAATCAATCTGAATAATCAGGAGTGGGTGTGGGTAGAAGAGATCATAAAATTCTTAAAAATACCTCATATCCTTGGATAAATTATCATAGTTCCCATATTTTTCTCTCAGGCATGTGTGACGACCTCTTGCGGGGTCCTTAGGCCAATCGCACTCACTGAACTGCTACCAAGAGGCAGCTAGCTAGCAGAGATAAAAGTGAAAAAATGTCACAAGACTTGGTAAAGATTAGAAAATTTAGAAATGGGGAGTTGAAAATCAAGAGAAAGGAAGGGCAAATTAGCACAGTATGGGAGAAATTTAGTGAACTGGTTCAAGAGGAGGCCGTTGGTACCGGCTATGTCATCTGTAACGACTGAAGCACTGCCTAAGCAGCAAAACAAAATGTCCTCCTACGTTCTTACAGATGGCACCAAAATACCTCTGGAGGCTAAATCCAAGTTTTTGGCCGACTATGTGGACTTGTTTATGTTTTATGTTTTATGGACATGCGTTCATTTAATTCTGTCATGGGGAAGGGATTTACCCAAATGGCTCAAAGGCTCATAAATATCGGAGCGAAGAATGGTGCCGTTGCTGCCGATCCAGTGTCTCTCACTGATCTCTCACTGACAAACGATGTGTGACAGAGCAAAACAACAATTGGCAACTGAGAAAATAAAACTAGAAATCATGAAATAACTTTTGAATGGTTGTTTGTATTGTAGATATTATAATATATATTCCATTTTAAGATAAGCTATCTAACAGAATGGTTTTTTTTGTTCCAAATCACTTTCACTATCCCCCTATTCACTCTTCCAAAATGTTAAATCTTTTACAAAATAAAAGCCTTTCTTTTTAAGATGTCATGTCATACCCCTGTCATGAACTGGATATATTAATAAAAACATTTTTAGTAGGTAGAAAATAGAATGAATGAATGATTCCCCACACCTAGTACTATAAGTGAGATGCAGTTGGTCTTGCTTAGATTAGTCTTGTTTGGTTTAGAAGGTAATGCATAAAGTTTTCAAACTATATTTTTCAGTGAGTTATTGAATGGTCTTTTCATTGAATATTGCTTAACTTTGATATTGGGAGAAAATGAAGAGAGAAAAATAATACAAGTATTAAAAATTCCCAATATCTCTGAACACCTGCCATGTACCATCATCCCTTCCCATTTGTATCTTGGACGTGGGAGTTGGACTCTGATGTAATATTGTACTTTCACCACTAGATGATATCCCAAGTCATCTGCAAGATTGAGTGTATTTTCAGTGACTGAGCTAAGTAGTGCATCCATTTGATGTACATTGCATATTTCAAACTGAACTGAAATGAACAATTTTATTTGTTAACATGCAACATAGACCATTGTCTACCTGCTTAGAACTTTGACTTGAAGAAGTTCCTGAATTTTTTTTTACAAAATGTCCTTGCTATCAAAAAAGCCTTTTTTTCAAGCTTTCTTGCTTCCTCTACTTGTGGCCTTATTTCTTCGCCTTCTTCCAAAGCAATTCTTTGGTCGATCGGTTGGCTATGAATCTCACAATAATAGCTCTACTTCTGTTCCCATCCTTTTTTACGACCCTGTGGTTGATGTCTAAGTGATTATGAATCAGCTCTTTTGCTTCAGGAAGGACGACACAGCAAACCTCAATCACTCTTTGCTTTACGTTTTATAGTCTTAAGTTTCAACTTCTTTGATATTGTTTGGCTTTGTTCACTTGTTTATTAAATCAGCTTTTTTTTCTCATTTTCACTGAACGTCTTTTTCAGTGTCAGCCTTCATGTAACAGACTTCTTCATATGGGAATTCTGAATTTTTCTTTAATGCTTTGATATTCATAGTCCTGTTGAATCAATTTCTCCAATCCATCTACACATTGGTTTGTTTGGTGATTTATTTGGTTTATTGTCACCCGGCCTCTTTAATGTCACCTGCCCGTTGACAATAGAAAGGCAAGCTCTATCAAGCTCTTTAAATCTAGGATAAAATGTAATTTTCTCTATCATTTGGCCAATCGTAGCTTTGCACAGTTACCTGACAACCTGACAAGACTGGACGTCAGTAACTAACTGACTAACTGGCAGATTGGAGACACAAGAAAAAATTTGCTTACCAGTTTTTTAATTTTACAATTCAAAATCAAACTTGAAAATTGCATCCAATTTGCTAAATTTTCAGCCCTTGGATGAATGCTAAAATGTCAATGCTGTCCTTTATCAGATCAGATGTCCAGTATTATGATTGTGCTGTATAACGTGAGCAAGTCTTTCACACAGAGCTGCTGAAAATTGGACACAATTGTCTGATTTTCCATTTTGAATTGGAAAATTAAACTAATAAGCATTACAGACCATTTTGTTTACAATAATCCAATATTACATTGACTGTAGCAAAAACGTGAAGAGTTGAGTTTAACTGTAGCTTGTAGGTATCTAACCTGAAGTTATCAGCCAGGTCACGTGTCAGTCCAAGCTAACATTAGCAGGTGTCACAATGATCACATGTCACAATGCACCAATCCACAGAATTCTATGCTCAGCCAAAAGGTAGATTAAAGACCATAACGAGACGGCCAACATATTTGGTGTGGTGTCTTGGCAACGATCTGTACACAAAGTAGCCCAACAGATATGACACTCCTTGGGCCGGTGTTGGCCAGATATGTCTGCACTATTGGGGAATAATCATAATCATCATAATCATAGTAATAGCAGCGCGTTCAGAAGGTTATTTTGACAATGTAACCTGCTATAGATTACCTGTTAAAGGTGTAATCTGTAGCATTGTATATTAACATAAAATCATAGTTTTGTTTAAATCAAAAAGAGGTAGTTTACACTTTAAAATGCACTGTCTCAAGGCTTATGGGAGGAAGACCTGGTGTGTAGCCTGTCAAAAACAGTGTTCACTTTGACTTTTTGTCACTTTCATTTTCATCTAGTAAATCAATCACTTTGTTTTTGTGCCTCTGTGGATTTTTGCAATGTTGTAACTGTGGATATCTCAAGTAAACAAAGCTACACCAAAACAGCTGCATGTCAGTAGATGAAGGGACATTTCAGAACCAAAATAACCCAGAGAAACCCAACTGTGGACTTTACTACAGATTTTCCTGTGCCACCGAAAATGATAGGGTTGCCTGCACACTGCATGAAGCCATAACATTGATTTGTGCAGCATATGTTGGTCAGTACTGTAAACACTGTGGCTTTACTGAGCATAAGCTTTGAAACACTGAAACATTAATGAGATGGGAGGACGTGGATTTGATTTGTTCTTTATCTCTCCCTCTGTCTCGTACACACACTCTCTCTCTCTCCCTCCCTCTCCCATTTCATCAGTTTTGATGGACAGCTTAATAAGAAATGGACTCCTCATACTGTTTACATCCACAGCCCAGTATGACACACACACACACACACACACACACACATTGATGTAAACAGACACACATGTATGCATACACACCCACATACGCACACAAACTGATTTTGATTTGAAATTTTGTTCAGATGTTACATGGGTACTGCTGCTTGTGGGTACTGTCCTCATCTTTCCATGGCCCATCTTCTAGTACACTTTATTAGCAAGTTTATAAAAGACAACTTTCCACATATCCCTCTTGGTTGATAAAATACATCTTCAGATGCACTGGTGACATATAACCAGTGATGCAACCTGGGGTCACTGGGTGTTTCGGGTTTGCCAACATCAGACACTCTCACCTAGGCAACCCAGTCGGGGTTGATCACACTCCAGCCTCTGTCAGAGTGGATTTGTAGCCCACAGATCACTCCTTCTGATCCACAGCCGTCTAGAGGCCCTCTCAGCAGCCTCTGTGGTAGTTCTGATGGCTTTCTTCTTATGCGCAGTTGTGATGCCCAGGAGCCTGTAGGCCTTGCAGACAGAACAAATCCTATACAGCCTACTTCAATGGGCACAAACCATGTAAACCACTCCTTCCTGCGACACTCGTTCACCAGTGCTGCATCCCCACCATCCTGCTGGCACGATCCTCCTCCATTCCTGCTCGCACCTCCTCCTGGACCAGCTTGCGTCGGTCTTCGCCTTGGGTCTTGTCATAGCGAGTTGTTAGGATGCTACCAAAGTTCCAACCAGCATGTTGTGCTGCTGTAGTGTCTCAGCCTGCTTAACTGCAGCCTCCGCCCGCCTATTCCTTGCAGTCCTCACTTCTATGCCCCCCAGTGAGATATTTGGGTCGCTGGACTCCCTGTACTGCAGCACCTCTCACAGATAACTATGAACTCTTCACCCAGGCTGCTAAAGGGGAGCTTTAGCTTGTTCTTTTTGCCAGGTTTCGTGGTACACCCAGTCACCTGTGGAGGTAGTGGCTGATCTTCCTCTCGAAGCTCTCAACAGTGGAAAGTGGGACATCATGGACCAGTAGGGGCCAAAGGATCCTTGCCTTGAACTTGCCTGGCAGCCCTGATTTATCCACTACTACCAGCCATGACTCTAGCTCCCGACTGGTGTGGATGGATGCTTCATCCCTCAGGGTACAGTCGAAGGTCTTGCCCAAGCTTCTGACCATTTTTTATGAGACGGAAGGAACGGGCGTATCTCCCAAGGAGAAGCAGAACTTCTCAGCCACCTTCCCTCTCTTGACCAAAGACCAGAGACCTTAATTTAGCCAGCTTAACACACATCCGTGCCCAGGTGACGAGTTTGAGGGTTGTTGGATGCCAAACAGTAAAATAAGCTTAATTTCCTAGATCACCAAAAATTACCCACAACAATGGGACTTAGTGAGCTATGGTATTCCAAAGTGCTAGAAAAGAAAAAGATAGGATTTTTTTATTTTATTTTACATAGAGAGTAGAGAGGGGAAAACATTCAGTGGGAAGAGGGCGACATGACTTCTTACTGAAATGAGTTGGAATTTATTTTGTTTACGTGATTTATTAGTTCAGTTAGTTTCTCATTGCACCCGTGATTCCCCACTACCTGAGCCTGTCCACTCGCTATAGTGGCCAGACCATAGTGATCACTTACATTATCCCACAAAAATACGAACAAGAGGATATCCTTGAAACCATTTGCATTTATTGAAATATCATCATTTTGAGTGTCATTTGACCAATTAATTTATCATTGCGTATCTTGCAGCTTACCCGACATGAGGCGGCTTCCTGGGTACGGTGAGATGGAGCGCGCACCCCGGCGCTCCCATTCTAGTAGCGGGGGACGTACGTTACCATTTACTAGTTTAAAGGGGAGGGGTGTATTATCTCAAGTAACAGTTACATTGCATTATTGTGGGTGAGGACTTGATCAACCTTTATTTGCAAAATTGTGTCTAAACTAAAGATGACAATGTTGAATGTTGACATGTTGAAATGAACAGTTACACCAGTTGATTTTTGTCTGCATTAGTTACATATAATTGTAGAACTAGATTTATGTATGTGATTGTAGTTGTATGTTGATGTTAAATTAGCTCGGTTAATGCCTTTTTTCTCTCATTATCTTTCATGAACACAACAGCCTGCAGGTGAATTGCTTTACTTTGAGCTTAAACCCAATTAAAGCCCAAAATGCTTAAGGAATTGAACAGCACTTTTCAACAATGTTTTTGGATATGATTGTCAAGCTCTAAATTTCTAGACATACTCTATACGCTATAATTCATTGTTTTTTGGCAGGAAAGGATAAGAAGGGACGAAAGGAAGATGGAGGAGAGGAAAAGGGGTGGATCTAAATTTAGAATTTAGAAAAATAAAGCACTGATCAGAGTAAGAGAGATAGAGCGAGACAGCGCAAGCGAGATAATAGCAGAGGGAAATATATTTTAGCTTTCTAACACCAATGGACCTTACGAAGTTTATTTTGGACTCTTGCACGCATTCACACATACACACGCATACACACACTTACTTTGTATATTCCCTGGTCACAACCATTGTAAGTACTCTCCATGGTATAACTTCTCAGTACACCTATCTCTCTCCATACAACCACCCTGGCTGTGGCTGAACGGGATTTCTCCACCTGACAGGTTAGAATTAGAAATGAATAAGAATAGAAACCGCTCCATTAAGAGATGAATAAATTAAATACATAAATAGAAAACACTTATAAAA
This sequence comes from Hoplostethus atlanticus, assembly GCA_034670405.1. Classification (NCBI taxonomy): domain Eukaryota; kingdom Metazoa; phylum Chordata; class Actinopteri; order Trachichthyiformes; family Trachichthyidae; genus Hoplostethus; species Hoplostethus atlanticus. The sequence goes on along the minus strand of JAXDDX010000144.1, from coordinate 1,082,975 downwards.
AAAATGAAAAGTTAATACTATAATAAAAACAAAAGTATTGTAAAAGTATGATGATGGTGATGACGACAATGATTATTATTGTTATTACCAGATAGTTGCAGCTGTTGAAAGAAAAGGCCGGAGCGATACGATCCAAGGTCTTCGGGATGGTCTGGAGAGAGAGAGAGAGAGAGAGAGAGAGAGAGAGAGAGAGAAAGATTGACAATCTACAGCAGAGGCACTTGCTGACATTTGTTCAGTGGTTTCTATGGTTTCAGAGCTGCCCACTGTGACTGTGTTATCTATATGTGTGTGTGTGTGTGTGTGTGTGTAAGATATGTGTTTGTCCTACCCTATACCCAGGGTCTTCTTTCAGTCCTACAGTGTCAACAGCAGAGCCAGACTGCCAGAGAGTTTCCTTAACACTGCAGCCATAGAGAAAGACATTCTTCTTTCTAGAGTGACCATGGTAGTCACAGAAAACCTATCAGAGAGATATAGGAAAAGAGAGTGTCTGTAACAACAAATCAAAAAATAATCTGAGAAGAAAACACATTGCTCAAGCATAACTTCAGCTATTTTCAGCCTGGGCACTATTTTCATGTCATGGATGAACTGAAAATTAAATATATACGTCTCAACACAGACTGTGTCACAGAGTGTCAATATGTTGAAAAGAGATGCTTGTTGGACTTCTTCAGTGTAAGTGGGTTTAATCCTTTTTTTAAATTATTTGTTGTATTTTCCTTTGCCAAGATGCTCACAACTGGATAGCACATAAGTAGCGCTAAGCTAGTTAAGCAAAACTAGAAAACTATTGTTTCTTTTAGGATTTTTCTTATTTTTCTGCCTTAAAACAAATCTTCCCCACTACTCAGCTAAATCAAATAGCACTGATCGGCCAGATGGTGGCGCTATAAAAAGCACCTTTAAGTTTAGGCCAAAAACTATTTTTTGGTTTTCATTTTTGCCATGAATGTTATCTAAAACAATCTTTTGCTATTTCTTCCACACCTTATTGAATCTCAATGAAATTTTGTACACAGCAAATTTGGAGTTCCAAGATTACAGCCCTTACAAAAAATTTTGAAGCAAAAGTTTGGCTGTGACGCACTAACAAAGTTGATGGCGATGACACCCAAACAGGAAGTGAGGCATAATTCCTGTGCTTGATGCTAGATCAACCAAACTTCAGATACATGTTTGGGATGGGCACCGAAGTGCATCAGACCACATCTGATTGTGCTCCAAAGTGCCACCATCAAGCCAACCTTGCAATAGGGCTGTCAAAATTGGCCAAAAATGACATTAGATTATTCCTTCTAAAAAAACACACAGGTTCGAACCATTCGAATATCTATTTTTGCGCAGAGAGACATAACTACTTGTTTAGGTATATTCAACATAAACATGTCTTTTAAAATATCTACATACCTACACATTACAAAATAAACTAATAAAATAATGTCCTATACCGTAAAACTTAATTTAAAGACCGTAGACCTCTCCAAATGGGGCTTTTTAAATTGCCCAGAGTGCAAATCACTCTCTCTGCGGAGTTGGGTTGTGAACTCTCTGCCATCATCACCACATGGTTGTTGTTGAATTATTCGCTCGTTTCAGCTTGACCTACATTTCATTTTCAATCAATGAAAGTGACGCTGTGTGACACCTGTCCGTCATGCAGTGCATTCAGTGCAGCGGCCCAGGCCCATGCGAGGCGCTAGTGCTCCTTTTTTTTTTTCCACAATCGAATATTAATTTTCACAATCGAATGTCTGTTGTTTTTTTTACAATTTGATTATATAATCAAATTTAGAATATTCGTTGACAGCTCTACCTTGCAATAGGATCTATTTTTTAAATTTCTCCAACAAAGTTTGACTCAATCTCCACCAAATTTTACACTCAACATATTTGAGCTGCTCATTTCACCCATTTTGTCAGAATTAACTGTAGTAATTGCAACAGGAAGTAGATGCAGGGACTGGTTGATGCCACAGTTTGAAGCCATGCAGTTCTAGTATCCTATCCTCACATATGTGAAATCTAACTGTAACAGTCCCATGTTGTGTTGAAAAAGTACCAAATCTCCTGGATGTGAAAAGGTTAACACTGCATGTGTTTTTTGTCTTATGGCTTATGTGCCTTACCACAGCAATTGGGAGTTAATTGCATGAATTAGCCTGAAAAAACATTCTTAACACTTGAATCTTATTTGGAACAATTAAATAAGCCAATCAAGGTCAATTCATTACAGGCCTTTCTCATTAAAACCACATTAGAGTTTCAGTTTCCAAGACACACACACAAGCACGCACACCATAAGCAGATGCTTACACAACAGTCACACACATGCTCTTTTCAGCTTTCCATTGTGTTGAATAATGGAGTGCAGATATTGTGAGTGATAATTGGAATAATCAAGCTTTAATTTAGCTGCTAATTAGGTTTCTACTGATTTGAAAACTATAATTTGGACCCTCATTCCTTCTCTGGTTTTAAAAAACTGAAGGAAGAAAAGGAAATAAAGAAAAAAAATGACAGAATGATGGACAGATTGGCGAAAGGAAGGAAAGAAGTAAAGTATAAAGTAAAGAAAGAAAATCTCAATTATCTTATTTTATGTCATCTTTTCTCCTCACCAGGGGAGTTCGTCCTATACTGCTGAGGTAGTAGAGGAAGCCCTTGGTGTGGTAGATGGTTGGACTGAGGACCGGGTTGGGTTTACACCACTGACGATTCAGATCTTCACCATTCAGATCGCAGCGATGCCTGGGGATTGACAGAACCACAGAGAAAGAGGAGGACATTTGGATTATAAATGCTAAAGCCGCGCTAGGCATGATTTTTACGTAAGAATCAGTCTAAATCACAAAGTGGGGCTGCAGCAGATAAGAGCAACTAACTGAGGCGCTTTGCCCAAATGAAATTCTGTTGTCAGGTATGGACACTGGAGGGGAATTCTTATCTACCCACAGGAAGTGATGAATTGAAACTTAAGAGTGAAATACAAAGTGTTTCCTAAACAGCAGTGAGTGCTCCATCCAGCAAGCCAATGTGCAAAGTTGCCTATTGCAGTTTTATATTTTTAAGTTTTTTTAAATATTGGCCCTTAGCTCTTAAGTGATAAAAAATATTGACCCATGTGTTTTAGTGTCAGCATACAGTGATGGTAGTTTCCATGCTAAAGAAGTAGAACTATTTGACCAAAAAGACATGTTCAGAACAAGAAAAGAACAAAAGGACCCGGTGATATGGGTTCTTTCGGTGTTTTCATGTGCAAGCCCCCAAGGCGAACTTTGTCTTTTGTCTTTTTCTCGCTCTGAGAGCTCCCCTTCTCCCCTTGATTGGTCCAAATGCCGTTGCGTCATGGCAGGGGGCGGAGTTCAACTTCCTTTTCCAGTTCATTCACTGTACTGGGAGCAGTTCTCTTTCTGTTTTTCCTTTTCTTCATTTTTAAATACACCAAAGTCACTGCCAACTCCTCTCGCTGTCACATTTGTGCGTCTTCCACCACCGCCATTGCTGTTTTGCTTTGTTTTGTTTCCGTTTCTGGCAACTCGCTCTGGAAATAGGTGCCACTGAATCACTCTGCGCCCCCTAGTGGCAAGGAATGACATATAGAAGTAAACAGAGTTCTTATTGAGTATACTGACAACGGTGTTCAGGGACATGTTGGCCAGTGGTTCTTTTGCCTTTTTGAGTATACCGTCGCCTTAACACTGAGCATATATGAGGAGTGATACTTATTAGGTGCTGGCCAGCTCTGCTACAGGTCCCTCTTGGATTTCTATGTATTCTTCAAGTGGGTGGGCCTATAGGCCAGGCAGCCTGTGCGAGCATCCCCCTCCCTCCTGTCATCTGCCCTGAGGTGTTTGTGTGTGTGTTCTTGCCAACCAACATCCTTCATTCCTGCCAGTCATCTGCAGGGTCAACCGACTATACCGGATGGTCGCGATAGCAGTCATCTCTGACTCCTGTCGTTAATTTAATCTTTTATCTAGCAGGGTTATATGGGAATATGTCGTGAAAGAAGGATATAGTGTAGGACATCAAACTTGGCTATGTTGCTGACAAATGGGGGTTAGTCTGGGAACCGATGAGTGTAAGAGGAGATTGTGTGGGAATAGGTTGTAGAATTGGAGCCTGAAGGACAGAAAAACTGCCTTTTCATTCAAGAGACTAAACATTATAAACACGTCTAAATGAATACAGTTAATTCCAGCTAGTACTGTCATAAACACAAGCATTTTATCTAATATAAATATGTGGACTTATTTTAAACAACATTTACTGACATTCACCCCCTTTAAAGCTCCAATGCTGGTTGTAGTAGAAGTGAGTAGACATGGTTTATTGATGTATGGTTTGAATGAACCATTTTGTGAAAAAAGTGCGATGATTGGCCAGAATTACAAGCACTATGTTGCAGTTCGCAATTTGCAAGTTCTTGCAAACGTTGCGGGGATCGGTGGAATGTGCATTAATTAAAGCGATTGCAAAATTGCTGGAGGGACTGGTGAATATCATTTTCATCATAGCAAAGGTTGAAAGTATAGACACACATTCAAGTGCAAGCACATGCCTATACATATGTGCAAAATATATAGTACACAGACAAATGCTGTATTTGCAATCATGCATACACACATTCACACAATTTAATGAAGTACACTTACAACAAAGTTACCATTCTCTCCACATTTTTTCTATGATGAACCCAAACAGTGTAGTTTGGGTTAGGTCCAGACTGAGTAATGGACATTCTATGCAACAGAAAGTTATCATTGTGATGAAGCCAGACAGGGTTATTATGTCAGTTAAAAACAATAAATATATATATATATATAAAACACTATAATATAATAAAGTCTAACTCATTCATAAACCATTCAACCTAGAGACTTCACACCTGTTCGGACTGTTCACAGCGTTATAAGACATGATTTAATTCATGTTGCTGGCATTTACAGAACTTTAACAGTTCTCAACATTCTATCAAGTTTGACATTTCAACCTAGAGACATCAATGCTATCTGAAGACTAAAACAAAGAAATGCACTTGGCAATAATCTAGTGCACCAACTAATGGTTATTCAACCACAATGGAGACTTATACATGGGAGTAACGGTGGGTATGACACATATGGGAGGTTGTGGTGGACAAATATTTTACAGACAAACCCACTCTGACCCTAAAACATAGCCGTAGATCAGAATTAAGTGGATATCCATTCATCATTAATATTAACAAGCAAGCCTTATATGTTTGAAATCACCTAAAATGTAATTTCCAGAGACCTTACATATTAAACTCACCCAAACCCTCAAAACTGCTGAGGCACTGAAACATTTGCGGGCACACAGACTAGAGGTCTGCATCGGGCTAGAAATTAAGCCCTAGCTCGCCTGTACCCGACGTCTTTACGGCCCTATCTGAAAACAGCCCGACAACGTCTAGTAAAATTCGGACCCGAGCCTGGCAGCTCCCAAAGGCAACAACAACACATACATGGAATAGCCTAGTAGTAGCCTATGTCCTCAGTAATCACAATAAAAACATGTATGTTGCCCAATGAACAAAGCAAATAGCCAAAACTGCTAAAGCATTCTGAAATAGGCCTATTGGCTCGGCGGCCCTACAGCACAGCACACACATACAAATAAATTGTATCTGACTTTATGAAAACAATGTTACCATGCAATTAGAAATAAAAAAAGCAGTTTCTATCCACTAGAATTTAGTCCTAATTCTCACCAAGGAGCATGACTTGACTATTTGAAAGAAAAGTCCACTGAGCAAAAAATATTTCCGTTATAGGCCTACGAAGTGAACTATTACAGTCACAAAGTCTCTCAATGAGCGCTATGGAGGAAGAGCATCACGTCCACAGTAGAAGGTTTCAGCGCTGTCCACCAAACCAGGCTTGAAGTAACGGTCCCACATTCGACATAACCGGCTGGTTCACTTTAATTTGTGACCTCAAGATCAAAGTGACTCTTCCCCGATTAATTTGGGCTCAACATATACTCCACGTCCTTACTCTTCTTTTTTACCACAACCATTTTAGCTAGCATGAAAACTGACCGCTACCTGACCTCAGCGCAACTTTCTCACAGTTAGTTTGAATTGTGCGACCCATGTGACACACTCAGGCACACACACACACACACAGAACAGGCGTAAGAACAAAATAGGAGACAATGGATTCGATTTGAACGGGCATTATTAGCGTAAATATATCAAAACAAGTTTATGGCTCACAACTTCAAGGACATAATCCAATCTGACCCAATATACTAGAAACAAGAAATATGCCCGACCCGACAAAATCAAAGCATACCCTGTCAGGCCCTAGTCTAACACACACACACACACACACACACACACACACACACAGGCAAAAGGATTTAAAGTTAAAATCTGTTTTAATGCTTTGGCAATATTGTTCCAATTTCATACAATTTCAAGCACTTTGATTTGAACTGAGTAAGAGAGAAAGTCAGAGTAAGAGAGAGAGAGAAGCGAAGCGAGAGACCTGAAGACGAGATGAGGAAATCCCTGCGCTGTCCAACTTAATTCCTATAAAAAGTCAGACTTGTGTTGCAACGACTTAAATCACACACACACACACACACGCACACACGAGTGTGTGTGTGTGTGAGAGCGATGTATCACGTTGCTTAAAGTGGTAGTCTGTGAGATCCTTGTTTAGTGTTTTTTATTTATAATTTATTTTTAAGTTTCTGTCAGTGGTGCTCTTTTCTTTGTCTGTTCAGCCACAGTGGCTATTGCTGCTCAAGCTCACTAATCAGTTTTTCTATTTATTCCAAAAACTGCTGTTGCTGCTGCCAGTAATGTAAAATGCTTCACTTCCTTTTTGGAAGTTCTCCAAGAAAGGCCTACACCCCACAAGGTGTTTAGAACAACAAGCATGTAAGTTGTGATGAGCTGCGATCTATTTGGCTCCATGAAACCATTGCTGTTTTGATGTGTGCTTTCAGCCTTTTGTTTCTATTTGTTGGCAATTGCGTTCTGAAACCACATCTCAATAGATAGATGATCAAAAAACAGCCAATGGACAGGAAAAACTCCTGTCCAGTTCAATGAGCCATCCTACATCGCAATGCAACTTTGGGATGAAAATAACCGACCATCAGATAATGAAAAAACAGCAAATTGGAAAAGAGTGAGTAAGTCCAATGAGCTATCACTCAATGCAACATTGGGATCAATACATATAGACAATCAAAAGACAATCAAAAAACAGCCAATCAGGAATGGGGTTTAAATGACACCACCAATCAATAGGATACTCAAGTCTCAAGCCACCACACATCTCCGACAAGCTGTCACTCATGTAAATGCGACTTTGGGATCAATACACTCAAACAGGAAAGGAGTAGGAGCTTAAATGACATAACCAATCAGTAGGAAACTCAATAGATATAGAAGATGGACCGATGGACCAACCTAGCTGCTGTGTTGTGTCAACTGCCAATAGAGAGTTGCAAAACATTTATTTATATGACAGTGTCAGGGATTATTACTTCAAGCTGGAAACTAATCACTGCAGATTTTCTCCATAAAATCCATTTTGCCATACCTATTGTATCTTACCCAGCCATCGTCTCTATCTGATATGGGTAGAGTGTAAGGTGAATGAGTAACACTCTTCCATCCCTCAACATGTAGTGTATGCAGGAGACATCATCTTTCTCACTCTCCCTCTCTGGACCAGACAGAATACACATCAACACCCAAAGACTAACACATAGCTCTCCCAGGGCCTTTCGATAAGGTCAGGACCCCTGCCGGGCTCCTAGGGAGCCAAGGAACCCCTCCCTCTCTCGGCAAAAGGTGGATTTCCCCATAAAACCGTCAAGAATAACACTTTGCAGGTTCGACTAGCCCGCTCTGGTGCCATTTGGAGATGGGACCATTGATAAGGGCCGGGGAAATGGACTTACTTTGCATTCCAAAGGGGGGGACAGACTAAGAGAACAAAGAGTTCTGCAATACACTGCAAAAATATGATTTCTGTATGTGTTCTATTAAATTTGAATTTCACATCCTGTGGCAGATGATGTACCCTACTCCCCAATGTATTATCTTGCTTATTCAAGGCACACAGCATGTGTTATTAAGACTTTTGGTTTACTTGCCAGCGTTTTGTGGTAAGACAGTGATGTTTGGTATCATACAGACACATTTGTTGTAAGGTGATTAAATATGTCACTTGTATCCCCAAAGGATCAAGAAAAACAATGTTTTCCAAACCTGAGCTGGAAATGCAGTTTTAGGAAAATGCTAATCACCGGGCATCAGGTTGTAAATCTGATGCATGCAAATGAGGGAAACACCTACCCTCCTGACTTGCCATAAAGCCCTCTCAGCCCTTGGCTCTCACTCTCTCACAAAATCTCACGAACTAAGAACTACGAAACTAAGTTTGAACCTGGCTCCAAGCTCTTCTACAAGCTCAACTACCAGATCAGCTCTATGGTGAATATCGACAAGGCGATTGAGGTGAACTGTTGGCACGACTACCCTGACGAACCACGGCCCTCCTGACATCGACTGGCCCAGCCCAACACGTGCGTGTGTTTACCTGGCTACTGCGACTGCGCAACGGCTATCCCGGAGACAAGGACGCCGCCGCTGACGCCCCGCAAACCAGACGGTTACCCCGGAGACGAGGACGCCGCTGACACCCTGCAAACCAGACGGTAACCAGCTTTCTTGTTGATGCACGGGTGATGCAAAGGCATTGTTGAACTGTGAAAGTGAGGTTAGAATACCCTCTCTCTCTCTCTCTCCACTCTTCGCTGTCCCTTTCCTTTGGTCCCAAGTCTCTCGGAAACGGTCAGCTGTCCTCCAAGCCATCTTTCGCTGTTGCCATGGTATCACCATTAGACGCATTACAGCTCAAGTAGTCTTGTCAGTGTCAACTTCCTTGCCATCTTTGATCCCAATATCCTCTGCCACTGTTTAGCTTTCTACCTTATTTGATATATCCTCTGCCACTGTTTATCTTGCTAGCTTGTTTGCCAGTTTTATTGCCATTATCTGTTTTAGTTTAGAATCCATTTATTCATTTTATTGGTGTTTGTTTTACATAGTTAATAAAATCTTTGCATTTATAAAGAACTGTTTTTTGTGTGTCATTGATATATCCGGGACATGAAGGTAGAAAATCACTGAAATCGAGGGCTCATTACATCTGATTATTAGACTGATATCATTATAAAGAGACTATTCCAGTGTAAACTGGTGGTGACCCACGAGTATTAATTGACAAGATATTAATTACTAGTTCATAAGTTGATAAGCTTGCAGCAAATTTGCCAACATTTCAGTGTGAAAGAAAGCCTGAAAAAACAGAATCACGCAGTGATTGTGAGTCAATGAATCAATATTTTTTGGAGTAATTTGGTATTGACACCATGGCCGCACTGGAACCATACGTTAATTTAATTAAAGACTTATTTGAAACTGTCAAGACGCATGCAGAGATTTCCACCACGCTGCAGCAGATGGGTATCCAGCGATGCTCTGAAACGCACAAGCTTCATAGCAACGCTAGCGGACACCATCGTCCCCACGGTAAAAGTTAGGTCCTTTCCTAACCAAAAACCGTGGGTTGATAGAACCATCCGCGACGCTTTGAACGCCCGCACTGCTGCCTATAACTCCGGTCTTGTATCCGGCAACATGGACGAGCACAAGGCAGCGTCCTATGGACTGAGAAGGGCGGTGAAGGAGGCCAAGAGGAGGTACAGAGACAGAGTGGAGTCGCAGATGGAGCAGCGCGACACCAGACGCCTATGGCAGGGGCTACGGACTATAACAGACTACCAGGGCAGACCCCCCGCAATTGTGAGTGCCGACGCATCCCTAGCGGACGACCTGAACTCATTTTATGCACGGTTTGAGGCTAGCAACACCAGCGCTAGCTCGCCAGCTAACAACAACACTGTTAGCGTAGCCGAAGTGAGTTCTACCGCTGGGGATGAACACACACTCTCTGTGACCGAGCACAGTGTGAGGAGGGCTCTGACGAGGGTGAACACCAGGAAAGCTGCTGGTCCAGATGACATATCTGGGCGAGTACTGAAGACCTGTGCTAATCAGCTAGCTCCAGTGTTCACCACTATATTCAACATCTCCCTGGCTGAGTCTGTGGTCCCCGCCTGCTTCAAGAGATCCACTATTGTCCCTGTGCCCAAGAATGCTTCTCCAGCATGCTTGAATGATTATCGACCGGTGGCCCTCACCTCGGTGGTCATGAAATGCTTCGAGAGGCTGATTAAGGACTACATCTGCGCCTTCCTCCCTTGCTCCATGGACCCGCTGCAGTTTGCTTATCGTCCAAACAGATCCACGGATGATGCTGTCTCCCAGGTACTGCACACCACACTCTCTCATCTGGACAGCCGGAAGGGGGGCTATGTGAGACTGCTGTTCATTGATTATAGTTCAGCTTTCAACACCATAGTCCCCACCAGACTGGCTGGCAAGTTGATTGAGCTGGGACTGAACACCCCCCTGTGTGCCTGGATCCTGGACTTCCTGACCGCCAGGCCCCAGGTGGTCAGGGTGGGCAGACACACCTCCAACCCCCTCACCCTGAACACAGGATCCCCCCAGGGTTGCGTCCTCAGCCCCCTACTGTACTCCCTGTACACACATGACTGTGTGGCCAGGTTCAGCTCCAACTCCATCATTAAGTTTGCGGATGACACAGTGGTGGTGGGCCTGATCTCCGACAACGACGAGAAGGCCTACCTGGAGGAAGTTGCTGATCTGTCACTCTGGTGCCAGGACAACAGCCTCCTCTTGAATGTCACCAAAACTAAGGAGCTGATTGTGGACTTTAGGAGGACACAACAACAGAGGACGTACTCACCACTGGGGATTAATGGGACTACTGTGGAGAGGGTGAGCAGGTATAAATACCTGGGAGTCCACATCACCGAAGATCTTACATGGTCCACACACACTGACACTCTGGTGAGAAAGGCGAGGCAGCGCCTTTACCACCTCAGGCAGCTGAGGAAATTCAAAGTCTCCCGCAGGATCCTTCAGTCCTTCTACTCTGGAGCTGTAGAGAGCATCCTGACAGGAAGCATCACTGCCTGGTTTGGCAACAGCTCCGCTCAGGACAGGAAGGCTCTGCAGAGAGTAGTGCATTCGGCTGAACGCACTATTGGAACTACACTCCCCACCCTGCAGGACTTATATACCAGGAGGTGCAGAACCAGAGCCTGCAGGATCATGAAGGATCCTCACCACCCCAACAACGGACTGTTTCAGCTGCTGCGGTCAGGCAAGCGCCTCCGTAGTCACACTGCCAAAACAGAGAGACTGAGACGGAGTTTCTTTCCTCAGGCCATCAGGACTGTGAACTCTGACCTCACCAGGGCCCCCACCAAGACCCACACACTGCCCCTCTTATGCACACACACACTCACACACACACACACACTTAGGTAATGACTACACATAATGTATAGTATATTACATTCATACGATTTCCCTTACTACTATATTTTCATTTCCAGTAAGTGCTCTTACTGTATATATTGTGTTGTCTTTTTATATAAGAGCTCTTACTGTAATAGTTACTGTAAGTTAATAGTTACAGTTACTGTAACTGTGTTAGAAGATTCTGTGTTCAGCATGGCCTTAAGCAAAAAAGACATGTATCGGACACAGAACTGGAGAAGGCTGTGATTGGATCAATATGAGGTAAGTTTTCATTTAGGTTTTCACATTTTATATCCTGCCTATCTTTCAAATGTTGTTAGCGAATGGCTATATTTTTCTTAACAGACAGGCCCATCTTATTGCCGCAAGTTCATGACTGGCTATCTGTCTTCATGGGAGTGCGTGCAGGAGAATGTCGAGTTGGAAAAATCCTAAGAGAGATTCATCAGCCATACCATGAATTCCAACGTCAGGTAAATATTATGCTAAGAATTCAGTGAAACAAGTTCAACTCCTAAATATATTTAAGCTATTTCTAAAGGTGATGTATATCAACATGGTTATTGTTATTATTATTAGCCTACATAACAATATACTTGTTGTTTCACTGAAATGAAACAACTGAAAATTATTTATCGACAAATTCTAAAGGCAAGTTTTACCAGCATTTGACACAGGTGGTAATTTTGAACCCTGTGTGTTACATGTATAGGGGAGTGAAATGTCTCACCCTAACTGACTGACCTGAATTTGAAGACCAAAGTGTCAGTATGTTGAAAATTACTAGCTGTGCTTTGTTGAAGTAGAGGCTAGTAAATTGGTAATCTAAAACATGGTAAATTGTACTACTGTACATTAGCATGAACAGTAACCTGCAAAAATAAGGCTTGGGTTGCAACATAAGAAAATGTCCAGAATATTCAGCACTGAAAAAATAGGTGGGAAATGTTTGGAAAGAGTTGGTATGGGTTGTTGAAAGTCAATACCTCTACCGATATTTTTAGTCACCAATAGCTGTTACTTTGTGCCAATATTCAATGTCTTTATATTTGACCATTTTTATATTGGTCTACTCTAATATCAAAGTTCAGACAAGAAATAATTTCAGACTGAAAATGACCAAAAAATCACAATGTAAACAAAACCAGTAGTGGAGCAGCAATCTGTCACAGGGCGCCATACTAGGATTTCAAATTGGGTTACAGCTTTAGTAGACTATAATGGGCCGTTAAAAGTGATTAAATTAGAATTACAGACTTACAGATTTACATTTCTAAAATACTATGGCCCTTCTATGGCCCGTCCCAGGCCAAACACTAAATGTGATTGTGCCACTAGGCTTTGGAAATTCAGCTAGAAAAATCACTGTCACAAATGTAAAAACCTTTTTACAGACAGGCTTTCATATAATCTATGTTTGCCTACACTGTTCCTGCTGCACTTGCCTGTTTTGTTCCTCTGTAACCCTGTTTTAAATCAATATCAGGCACTTTACTGTTTATTTACTGGCTGGTCCAACCATCACAGATATTGAAACCCTATTGTTTTTGTTAGGATTTTTCTTCGGCTCCTGCATTAAAACGATCTGTACCTCAGAGACTGTGGTACCAGAGCGAGTACATTTGGTGAATAGGTTTCATAGGTACCAATCAGGTACTTGTATGGTATAGAATCATGGTACTTTACCTCAGATTCCTTGGCTCGAGACATATCTATTGCACATGTTGGATTTCATTTCCACCATGATAGTTTTTCTGCCATTTTGAATTTCAAGGCAAACATAAACCTAAACCAGCACAAAACTTTCACAATATGACGGCACGGTAAAATACATATTGCAACAGCTTTGGAAACTGTTTTGAATTGATACTATTAGGATATATTGTCCTGATTTCCCAAAATGATGCAGGTAGCAGCTATGGACGACTACGGATGTCGTCTCAACTGTCATTTTGGCGCTATATTTACATATCACAGATTTTCAACTTGTAACAGCATCTAATCAATGTCACAATGTGTGCTGGGACTTTTTTGAGTACCGAGCCCAATGCTGTTACTGCATCCCACTCACGTGCCGTTGATGACTCCATCTGGGTTGAGCATGGGGATGATTTTGAAGACAAATGCCTCCCTCAAACTCTGGGCCACTGGGTCGCTGCTGCATAGAAACTCCAGGGTGCCCTTCATCATCCAACTGGCATTGGACTCACCTGGATGGACTCGCGCTGTCAACACAATATAGGGCCGATTACCTGCAGAAAGAGAAGAAAGGAGATAGGATGAGAGGGGTGTGTTTCACTCTGTCAATACAAACACATAAATGGTCTTGTCAACTGCTGTGTATGTTGACTGTTTTTGCTTGCATTATTTGACATAATAGACAGTGGATTTTTGCTGCAAACAGATTTTTACAGATTTTATAAAGATTTGAATTGAGAAAGATTTTGTTATTCTAGATATTAGTGATTAAATACTAATGAATAATGAATAGTTATTAAACATATCAATGATTATGTACTATTGTATAGTTAATGTTAAAACCAAATAATTAGTAGTTATTATTGGTGAAAACAGTATCTGGTGTTTCTGATAAAAAGTCATGGCAGTGAAGTAACTGAATTGAAAGAAAGAAAGAAAGAAAGAAAGAACTGTGACTACAATATGAATGTTGTATAGCTACCATGTTAACAGAGCATATGCATTAGTCAGGGTAATTTGAACTGAATGACAGTCGACGCTATTCAAGGAGAGTTCTATTATTTCATGTATCAGGGTTTAGCAGTATTCTGGTTACAAAAAATGTCAGATTACAGATAGTTTTGAAAAGTAAGTGAGGATGTGTTGGAAGCAACATATCTGAAGAGGTGAAAAGTGTTTAGATTGCGAGATTACTATTCTATGGCAAAGGGCTTCAGGCATAACGTGAAGCAACGTGTTTTATGGCTCATTGCTTTTATAAAATCACTACACACACCAGTGTAATAAATAAGTGTAATAAATGATTTATTTAACTAAGTAATTATAAGGATAATTAATTAAGTTAATTAAGTTAATAATTAAGTGCTATTCATCAGCCAAGCAATATAGCTCTAATAGCTCTTGAACAGTAGGTATTAGTGTTTATTCATTAATTGAAATCAACAGTTTATGCGGTCACAAGTGTGTTCATATATTATAATATTATATCATGAACATTTAAATTAACTATCAAGGGTGTGTGTATATCGCTGTGTCTCTGAACCCTAAATCCAATATACACCAATTTTAACCTTGTCTCTGAACCTTAAATCCAATATACACCAATTTTAACCTTGTCTGATGGAGACAACAAGACATTTTGAACAGCGTAATAATTTTCCCTTCTTATCTGGAATCTTAGTCTTAATCCTAGTCACTGAACTTCAAAAGCACAAAAAACACTCATTATGAATTTATCTCTACAATTTGATAGATATCAATCTATAGATATATAAATATATAGATATAGTGTATAACAAAATTACACTTACACAACCATAAAAGCTGATGACAATGACTTTTATCTCAATCAAAGGTTCATTTTTAGCCTCTTCAGCCATTACTCTCATCCAATGCAATTCACTGTCTCCCACACCTCATTGGTCAACCTGCTGCTGGTTGAGGTCCATTACTATTGGCCTGTGGCCCATCGAGGTCCATCACTTTGGGTTTATGGAGTTGATTAGGTCCATTACTATTGGATTATGGAGGTAGTGAAGCACATTATGACTGGCTGATTAAATAGTCTTGGAACATTAGTTGCATATAATGAGTTGGGTGTTACATTGTTTCATATCATAGGTGTCTCTGTCATCTATTTGTATGATATATTGTCTTGGCTATCAGGAACAACAAGGTCATACATGTGTACCATTATGCGGCAATGCAGAAGGGCAATTTTATCAGCAATTCATCAAACAGTATTTTTTTCATGAAAGCCCACTTCTATATCCATATTGATTTAGCATTAATTGCCAATCCCAATCTGTGTTTTAAGTAGTAATCCACAAGGTTCTTATTTTTTTTAAATGGAAATATTTAAATAAATGTTAATATAATAGTATTTATTTATGTATTTTGGTGCACAGCGGTCATTGCTGTAGTGTTTTTTTTTTTTTTTTTACATTTTGTCTTCTGTTTTGGTGCTAAGTGGTCATTGTTGTGATGTTTTTGTACTGCACTTCCCAGAAATCACTTGTAGCTGGCCACGCTATCGCTGCATGCTAACTACCTAGTTCTTCTTCTACTTATTCCAAAGAAACAGATACATAAAGCACATCACTTAACTTCATACCCAATTATTTACCCGCCTGATTCTACTTACCTAAGAGGAAGTCTAATTATTTTTGTCACCTGCACTAATTTCCTATAAATACAATTTCCTCTAAAAAAAAAACAAAACATGAAATTGGTAATTATAGATCCTTCATTTGAGTTAAAAAAAAAAAAAGAAAAAAGTAATATAAGTAAGGAATGCATAGTAAAAAAATGCAATAATTGTTCAAGGGGTTCACAAACTTTCAATCATGACTGTAGAACCTTTATGGTTCTGTAAATACATTTGAGAATGCAACAAACGTCACAAATCAGCAGTTTAAAAAGTCCTTTTTAATAACCATGCTGGGTTCTTTATTCAGATTTTTTATTATTTTATTATTTTAGCAAATAATAAAATCTCTTTTATTATTTTAGCAAATCTTTGAGTTATTATGGTTATACTGTATATAGATTATATATATTAGTACCCTAATCAAATAACCTCTGAAGAACCCCACTACATTTTCTGGGTGTAGACAACAACAGTGAGCTAAAGAAAAGAGGGTGATAGAGAATCTGACAGAAAATAAATAGATTCAGACAGAGGGAATGTCAGTTACAGAGAGAGAGAGAGAGAGAGAGAGAGAGAGAGAGAGAGAGAGAGGTAACAGCATAAAATGCGAGAGCGAAATTGTCCTAGTCTGGTGTCAGCTACCTAGAGGCCATGCCTTATCCGGAAAATGAGATTATGTTTGATAATTGACAGCTTTCAGAAACAAGCTGTGATTGCACTGGAAGCATTTTTAATTAGACACAAGAGGAGAGAGGGGGAATGCAGGCTGCTTTGGCTAATCCACCCCCACTGCTGAAAACCTTGCATCTCCAAAAGTAAAAATACCCCCAAAAAGTTGACTCAGAAAAAAAAGTTTCTGTATTGCACCTAATCTGTTTTTAAATAAGGAAAGTGATATGAATGGGTTTAAATTGACACGTGGTGATCATGAAACTCAAAATGAAATTCAAATGAGAGGAGTTATGAGCTTTTTGCACAAGAACAGCACTCTGCAAGATAAAGTCATGGTATTATAAACCCAGCAACATGGTTGGTTGTAATTAGATCTGATTAGCATAGTCATTTGCATACACAGGAAGAAAACTGGAACTGATTGGTTGTTACTACTCCAGGCCTTATTTGTACTCAAGTTTGGTCTGTTTGTCCCAAACCACACACACATACACACACACACACACACACACACACAAACACACGCGCCACATAAGCATACCTGGGAGCTTATTGGTCTCATTCTGTTGGCGTGGCCTCTGAGCAACGCCACAGTTGAAGTTTTAAGGTTAATTGCCTTGCTCAAGTGAATATCAGCTGCTCTTATGTGGAGGGAGCACTCATCTCTACTTCATCCAAAGGCTACAAGCAACCTTTTAGAGACACTAGAGATGGACAACATTGCTCTCAGCAGGGATGGGGTTTCGCAACCTCGACAAAATGAATGTGCACATTGGGCTGAAAGCAATAAAAATATTGTGACAAACATTATGCTGTTCATGATTAATGGGAAAAAATACCCATCTCCACTAAGGTTGGGCGATTAGATGACTATATTAGGGATCAGTTATGGATTCCTTTGCTGAATTTTTGGTGATTTAAATTACCTTGATATTTGATGCAACCTGGGGTCACTGGGTGGGTTTCAGGTCTTTCGAGTCAGCCGGGGTTGATCATTCCGCGTCTTGTGTCCAAGCAGCCTTTGTAGCTCAGGGATCTGATCTACAGCCATCTAGAGGCTCTCCCAGCAGACTCTGTGGTAGTTCTGATGCCTTTTTTTCTTATGTGCACCTGTGATGCCCAGGAAGCTGTAGGCCTTGCAGAGAGAGTGACCTGCAAATCCTCTACAGCCTACTTCAATGGGCATGCCACTCCTGCCTGCAGCACTCGTTCGCCAGGTCTTCATACTTAGCCCTTTTCCTCTCGTTGGCCTCCTCCATCCCGTCTTCCCAGGGCACAGTCAGGTCAAGCATGACCACCTGTTTTGATGTTTCACCAGAACAATGTCTGGCCTGAGTGTGGTCACTGCGATGGTCTCTGGGAACTTGAGCTGCCTCCTTAAGTCCACCTTCAGCTGCCAGTCCTTAGCTGTTCTGAGCAGTCCAGCTGATGCTCTCGCCTGGGGCTTCGGCTTCTCCCCTGCCTTGATGAATATGTTGGTCTGTGTAATGGTCTGAGTAATGCTGCTATAGATGGTCTCGGCTATCACCTTCAGCACCTGGTCATGGCGCCAACGATAGTGTCCCTCTCCCAGGGCTTTCAGCTGAGGATGTGTCCCAGCGTTCATCTTCTCAGGCACAGGGGGTATGATGGTGATTCAACCTTGCCCGAACACAAGAGGTTGGATGGACTGAGAAGGACATCATACACGGACTGGATCAGGAACTTGACGCAATGAGTCTTGGCAAGCCAGAGCTCAGGCCAAGTGATCTTCCGATACATTACTTGCTCCCATCTAGTCCCAACTAGTTCCTTTGGCCTTGTCATAGCGGATTATTGGGATGCTACCAAGGCCTGCCTTTCCGGACGCTACTGTCCCAACCAGCATGTTGTGCCACAGGTGTGTCTCACCCTGCTTAACTTGCAAACAAGCTAATACTTAGTTAATAAAAAATATATATTTTTCCCCCTATTGGGGAGCCACTCTGAGATTCCATAGATTTCAGATGGAAAGACACTAAGAAATTACACAGAATTGGAAACAACTGAAAGGGCATTTCCTCAAGGTAATCACCATCTGTACTAGCTTACTGATAATGTTGCCTTGTTATGAGCATTTACACTATGTAAAAAGCTAGGATGTTCAATACAATAGACACTACAGTGTTCAGTCAGATGGTAACAAATCCACCTCCTGAGTCATATATCCATTACAACATTATAAACAGGTTATCTAGCGGTTATTGTATAAGTATACTGCAGAGCTGGAGATTTGAGACTCAAGTCGCAAAAATCAGGACTTCTGACTTGGACCCCTGTGAGACTTATTTGTGACTTGACTGCTAAAGACTTGACAGCAGTAACTTGACCAGACTTGTCGTGGCAAAACCCAGAGCAATAGCTTTTTATTCACAAAACAATGTAGGCTACAGTAATAGGCTATTTCCCAATTCACTGCTTTGCGCACTGCTTGTTTGGAAGGTAAATATGGTAACAGGCTGGGCACTGCCGGACTGGTGTAGATACGCCTAATGGATAATGGGGATGGGGAACGATGAGCCACCCTAACTCAAACAATCAATAAATAATTCTGATATAAATGTTGAGTTTCCTATGGCTAACCAAGCCTTAATCTAGGTTAACTCCTCCTGCTGGAAGGAGTCACACTGCTGTGGCACAAATAACATCCTAAACAGTAAAAAATAAAGAAAAACTGATTACCTACTCATTTTCTTTCATGAACTCATTCATATTCTCTGATACACAGCCGAAAAAAAGTTGGATAAGTAGACTTCTTTGATTAACTTGAGTTGTTCGCAGCTTTTCCCGGTGCACCTAAATTCTTTATGTAGATTGACAAAATAGTAGGTGGCCAAGCCTAGGCCTACTTTTTGTTATTTATAGAGTTATTTTTCATTTGTATAAATATTTAATAATATTACTGAGGCCTCTTGTTATGGATATTGTACCTGTAATAATGCAAACTTCTGAATCAATATTTTCAATGTGTGCTTGCCTTTATTCTGAGAAGATGGCTGATGTGATTATTGGGACCCAAAGCTTACTGAGTCTTATTAAGACTCAAGAGTAGACTACCTTTAAGGATTTAGGTAGCCTAATTGCATTCTTCTGGTCCGACTGCTCCCTAAATGGGGGGAGCACAAATCAGAAATAGATAACAAATATTTTTACAGAAAAATAAATTATATATATATATATATATATATATATATAACCCTATATAATATACACCTCTGGAAGAAATTAAGAGACCACTCCAAATTATCAGTTTCTCTGGTTTTACTATTAATAGGTATGTGTTTGAGTAAAATGAACATTTTTGTTTTATTCTATAAACTACTGACATGAGTTGTGCCTGTGTTGGAATTCAACAGACACTGGAATGGAATGGCTGCCATACATGATGCTGATTGCAGAAACATTTGGAGTGGTCTCTTAATTTTTTCCAGAGCTGTATATAATCGGCTATTATTTATATTAAAGTTTGATTTTAGCCTACAAGATTTTATTGTCATTCAGAGAAACCTGGAAGACTTACAACCTGACTTGCAATTCGGGCTGAAAGATTTGTGACTTGACTTGGACCTGTCACAAATGACTTGAGACTTGACTTGGACTTGAGCAGAGAGACTTAAAAACACCTCATAAAAACACCTCATAAAAACACCTCATAAAAACACGTCATTCCTTTTAAACCCTGTATTTAACCACAGAAAATACATTTGCCTGGTTTACTCCCATTTTAAACTGTGGGATACTGTGGGAACATGGAAACATCCTGCTGCTTTCTGTGCAGTGCCGAGGAGCAAGATGTTTCCATGTTCCATGCAGACTGATGCTCAAGCTGCCGGTGTGTTAAGCGGCAACTGGCCCCCCTAACATGCTTGACCTTTGAATTGATGCCCTATGCTTGGAAACGATGACTGTCTAAGGGGTACTCTTTTACATGAAGAACGTTAAGGAAGAAAAATGGCCAGGAGGAATTGTATAGGATTAAACCTGACCTGCAGCGTGTGGACCAGTGTTCATCCTTTACACTAAAATGACTGGGTATCAATGGTAAAATCAATTTACTTATCATTCCTCAAACACTGTGTTGGAGCATCTGCAGAAAACTGACAAGATGAAATGGCATAATTGCTTTGTGCAAACGCCCAGTGTGTAATAAAAGCTATGACTGTAGAAAATTATGCTAATGCTGATGCGGTATGATTAATCTGTTATGGTTTTCTCCTAAACAAATAATTTCATATTTCCGAGTGCTAAGGATCAGTGGTTTCAATTAAGTACTGAGAAATAAACAAAGCATGGGCTATCTGTCACTGTCTGGGTGGATGGCTGGCTGTCTTGTCTCAGTTTGTTTGCACACCTGTATACTCTGCACATATGCGTGTACACACACACAAGATTGTATACTCTGCACACGCAAACACTCACACAAAGACAACAATGCTTACGGAGTTGGTGCATGTCTTTCCATCCCCTGCTGGCAGGACAAGCAGTGATGGTGACCAGTGGACACGAGTTTCCAGCCAAACTGCTACACAGTGTCTGATGCCGGAAAAACACCTTGGTAGGATTCACTGAGCACTGCAAGACCTGAAGATGGGCCTGAGAGAGTGCAAGACATTGTGAATTATTCTTACATTTTGTCAACCTTTGGTTACATATATATAATAAACCCCCTATAGAGGGCTTTCAAGTGACGTAAAACACTGTGGTGGCCATATTGGATGCCCTTAGCTCTAGGGCAGCAATGGCTGTCAACAGCTGATTGTATTTGATGTATGACTTGGTCGTCTCAACAGAATTCAATAGACATGGTTAATTTCTATGCTGTTTTTGACTGGAACTGATCATTTAAGCACTGCTAAATTTGATCAGTTTTATGTTTATGTAACATCTGCTTGTTAGCTAGCTAACCATAGTATCTAGTCAGCCAATTTTTGCTACTGGTAATTTAGCCCATACAAAGGGGCTGAATATTTTTTCTATATTAATTTTGTACTTTTACATACATGTCTACAACTTGGTTTTCACTTTGCTAGAATACAGGGCTTTGCATAGAACAGAGACTAAAATTACCAAATAAATGCCTTTTGAGATAACTTAGTAGAACAACAAATTGTGCAAAAAGTCAAGGATTCTGAATGCTTTTGCAAGGCACTGTATGCTGAAACTGAGGTTCCCAGATCATTCCAAACTTGGCCTCTGAACCACGTATGGTATGGTATGGTCATTTTTGTTGCATATGGGATAGTAAAATATCTTTGCAAGCCCAGGGTTATCATAGTCCACAAGCATTTGTATCATCCACAAATTAACTCTACTCAGAAGAAATGAGTGGAGGCCATTATGTGCCATTTTTTTGGGGCCCCCTCTTAAACAGACAATTTTCAACTCAAGGGTTATTTCCAGTGAAAAGCAGGACAGGCTGATGTTCATGCCTATCCCAGGAGTCACTTTTGGAAATTGCCAAGATGCCAGGGGCCAGATGATTCACTTGTTTGTTTTTGCCGTCATCTTTTGGTGTTTGCTACCATTAATGTTTGCTAGTGAGATTACGAAGTCAGGATCGAGATAAATCAATATCATCATAATTATCATGTTGGCTTGCAGGAAACTAACACTATGACTGTCCTGTAACCACTACACCGATTCCCTGATGAAATTTGCATACCATGCTTTGGAAATGTATAATCATGAATTAACCAATAAACTCTTTAAAGCGGGCCTATCTAATCTATGCAAGGGCATTAATTCACTAATTAGATATGGCAAAGTCCTTGCATTTAATATAATTTACCACCA
Source organism: Hoplostethus atlanticus (assembly GCA_034670405.1). Lineage (NCBI taxonomy): Eukaryota > Metazoa > Chordata > Actinopteri > Trachichthyiformes > Trachichthyidae > Hoplostethus > Hoplostethus atlanticus. The sequence continues at coordinate 1,060,671 of JAXDDX010000144.1, read as the reverse complement.
AAACTTTCAAACCTACATATATCTACTAAACGTCTGACTGACCACTGACAAGATATTATTTGGTCAACATGAATTATTAGATGTAGGTCACCATTGGTTGAACATGGTCTTGAATGCTCCTTGGTGTGTTTTTTAAAATTTGTATTTTAATAAACGTATGGCTTTTAAAGATTTCTTGCTTGATCTTTTCTCTCCATTATCATACAAATTATAAGATCAAATTTAGATATGGAGAGCACCACACCTTGTCCCACCCAATGCATGCCCATGACTCTATAGAATGCCGGTTAAGAAAAAAAATAAGAGCATATAATCACCTAAAATAGATTTTGTAAAAGTTGTTTGAAAATATGCGTGCCATTATGTGCTTCAGCTTCGAGATTGCGCTTTAATAGATGGATGGATACCTGCAGTGCAGAATATGTGAAAGGATAATGGTAGGCCAGATAGCAGACATCCTCATTGTGTTTGAAGGTCACAGTAAAGGTCAGAGTGTAAAATGTCGCTCTCTTCCTGCCTCGAGCTGGACAGAAGTAGTTTCTGGATGAGAAAATGGAAGGAATCACAAACAACAGACATTAAGGTGTAGAATATGAAAGATGGTGGATGAATTTTTAAAAAGAGATATCGTTACAAACACACTCTATAGGGTCCAGGCATTGAAGTCCTTCTGGGCAAGTCATATTCTACGTGCCATAATCAACACCTTGAAAGTCACATATTTGCTCAAATCACAGCCAGCATAAGTACACAAGATTGTGTCATGTTTCTTCAGCCGGTATTCCATGTCACAACCTTTGTTGCCGATAGTAAGTAATGAATTCATTGAGACGGAAATTGGTTGATTAATGTTTGACACTGTGATGAAGAGTGAATGTTTAGGCCGCCTCCAAGGGCACAATTAGGAACTTCGTTCCCTATAAGGGCAGAATTCAGAATTTCACTTTTAAAGATAACAATATGATAATTGACATTCTTTATATAAACGTTATGTAAATATTTGAACACTATTTAAGCAAAAAACTAATGTTAAAAGATGCCCCATTTTCCAAGGACTAGAAATTTTGCATAAAAATCAAATACATTTTTTTCAGTTAAAAATCTGAAATTGGAACATTTTGTTTTAACAACCTTGTAATTGGACACATGTGAAGGTGTAGGCTATTCTTACTCCCCAATAATACATAATAATAATAATAATAATATAATAATGATAATATAAATAAAGACAATTATTGTCATAATGTATGGTGACAAACTGAGGCAACTTGACTTACTCAAGATTTACTCGAAATTAAGGCTTGTCGAAAAAAGGTTGTTAACCACTCACGCATTACTATGTAATCATAGTGAACGTTTTTTAAACTATAGACTACATCCTACCACAATGTATTGAAAGAAAAAAGCTCTAAATAAAATGTCACCCAAATTCACACTTGTCCTTTTTCAATTGCAATATCACACACATTTTCAGGCTGACAAGGTGTACACCCAATTTTTTATTCCAGTGAAAACCTTGATACAGCACTTGATAAAGTCCATTCTCCAAAGAGAAGAACTGGCAAAAGCAATCATTCAGTTGTATGCTGCACTATATACACACCCAGCTGCCAAAAGATAAGGGAAATTCCACAATTAAATATCCTGTGCAACTGGTACTAAGAAAACCAATAGCTTCACATGTTTAGGTTTATCACATACAGCTCAAATAATGTGATATATGTCCTATTCTGCCCTTGTGGTTACAATACATTGGCAAAATCAACAGACAGCTGTGTAAATGCATCAGTGCCATTCATAGAAATGCCCCCCAAATCTTCCATTGCCAAACAGTCTGCAGTCACAGACCTAAAGAAAATATCCCCTCTATTGGCAATGTATCTTGTATTTCTGGGTCCATTTTGTTGCTTGGCAGTGTATTTTTCATATTCCTGTGATTAATTGGCCAAATGTAGACGATGTGACATGAGGGGCGCAACTCTAACCCTAACTTGCGACGCAAACGAGGAAAAGCACGTCCATTTGTGATTACTGATAGAGGAAGAAAAATGTACAACCACTGGTTTCAATATTTTAGAAAATATTTTTCTACTGTAACAGCTTGTGTCCCATGAACTGGAGATCGCATATGAAAACAATCTTCTCAAATATTGAAGTGGCATCTTACTCATCCAGTAATTACAAATAAATGAATCAATGTGTTTTGACTTGTTCTCTGCCTCTGTGTGAAATATGTGTGGAAAGTAAAAAGGTTGCTTATCCGTGCATTTGATTATTGATCACTTTATGGTGATTGTCTAGAGCTGCTGTGGCCCATGTCATGTCTTTGTAGTCTATGGGTGTGAGTGGCTCTTCTGCATCCTTGATGGGGTAAGCCAAAAATGTTTTGCAGTGCACCTACGCATATGCTATTTTAACGGTTGGATGTAAAGTAAACAGGGTCTTTTTGCATTTTACTATTTCAAGTCTTTTTTTTGAGCTCCTCTTGCTTGTTGCTGGATTGTCTTTTTGGACCTGTGCAACCCTGTTTATGTATATCCGGCTAGTACAGTAGATTAAGTTTGTGCTATATTGATCTTGCTATTCTTACCATGTATTCACCTGGTAAATATCTAGTCTTTAACCTGGTAACTGTAAAATGATGGGGTTACCTATAAAGTGATTAAAAAAGGAAGGAAAAGGAAATTGAAAAGGAAAGAGAACAAATACGTTCCATGTTCCATTGAATCTGTCCATACCTGAAATAGCAGATTTCAGCTCCGGTCCTGACCCAGTGTGGTCTGCCCTCCAGAGCTTCTCTCACTGAGTACAGCACTGGCTGCATACCTGTAGTATACACACACACGCACACATACACAGAGCCATGTGGATTAGATCACAACAGTGGTAATGCTCTTGCCTTATTGTCAAGTAAAAACCTTGTAACTCAAATTACAGCAATTTTCATGTTTTATCTTTAATTGAAAGATAATATATTTTCTATTTTATGGACTGTAGTTGTTCCTGTAATTGTTTAATATCAGGCCAATAGTCAAGGGGGGGAGGGATTGGGAGCGTCCCGAAACTCCAATTGGTGTGGAGTTTTTCCCAAAACAGAGGCATGGGCCAGAAGGTGAGTTTTCAAAGCAATTGATTAGTCATTGGTAATGACCTAGCACCCAGCTAGTAATCCCCTAGCAACCACTAGGAACTAGTAGCTAGTAACTAGCTAGTAATCACCTAGAAACCACCCAGTATCACCTGGCAACCACCTCGTAACACCATAGCAACTGCTAGTAATCACCTAGAAACCACCCAGTATCACCTGGCAACCACCACATAACACCCTAGCAACTACCAGAAATCATATAGCGACCACCTAGTTAAAGAGGTCATTGCTTTTTAAGCAAGTACACACATTTTCTTCATACAATGTACCTAATCTAGTTAGCCAATTATCAATCCACCCTATAATGCATTTTAAAGAGAAATGAAATTCAAGAATACAACAATATTTGAGCCTTCAATCAAAAGGTATGCTCGTGAAGAGTTCTATCATAAATGTAACTCAAAATCCAACGGTTTTACTCCAATGTTCAAAAGCTTGGCAAATGATAGACCTTTTTCCAGGCTGCATGTTTAGCTGTCACATACCGTCAGACCTTGTATCAAAAGGTGAGATAATAGTTTTTAAAAAATAACTTAAATAAATCATATCAGCTTGCACTCCTACTGACAGGGAATGAAACGGCAAGCTCATGGTTATTATCCAACTTCTCAATCTCTGTAAGAGACCATACACCTACGTATTTTGCTTCCAGGCTGAATAAGTTGAAGAGCCACTGTTCTAGTTGAAAGCATCACATCTCCAGAGGTGAGAAAAAGATAGCTGGATGACTTTCTAGTCTGTCAGCACATTTACTATCTGTAAAGGAAAAAAAGCCATTTTCTGTATAGTGGGATACAGGCTATGTTGGAAGAACACCCTTTTCTTCTATTCACTCACTTTTTTCCTGAGATGAAACCAGTTTATTGAAGAACAGGTATTTTCTACTACAAAGGGCATTGTGTGTGTGTGTCTGTGTATATTCGAATGAAAGTGAGAGAATGGGTGTGTATGTAGCAAGAAGATTGCCATTGTAGAAACTAGGTGTTTTGCAATCCTTTTGTCTATATGTGTTTAGCTGTAATGAATGGTCTATTATAGTACAACCCACTGCTGACTGAGCCTGTAGTGCTGTTTACTAGAATGGGAGAAAATGAAAACAAGAAAAGGTCTGTATTATCATTATTATTATTGTGTGTGTGTGTGTGTGTGTGTGTGTGTGTGTTGTGTGTGTGTGTGTGTGTGTGTGTGTGTATGTGTGTGCGTCACTAAGCTCTGGTCAGAGTGGAGCAGGGGATATGTGTAAGTGAACATACCACTGATAGCAAGTTGATGGGGGTGATTATTATTGACTGTAGGCAATAGCACTTGCACAGTCTGGGTAAATCACCTGAATCCTATTTTGACATTACACAGCTGTGTTGAATATTCAATTCTGATTGGCCGGTGAAGGCATTCTAATCATATCACTTTGCAGTCAGGTGGTCCGGTCCATTTTGTTGATTTCTAATCACATTAACGAGTGACACCTTGTGTCAAAAATACATTACTCCTTGCTTCAGACTGCAAACAAAGACTCAGGTAACCAAGGTTAGATATTACTACAATATTACTTATTCTGAGAGCATTAAACATTTGATTGGTGGTTAGATGCTGAACAGCAATCTGACCGGATTTGTTTCCATTGCTTTAGTTACAGTTCTGCTACAGTGTAGCGATGGATGCTAGCTACATACGTTGCTATGGTTACAGTCCTGGTACAGTGTAACGATGGATGCTAGCTCCAGACGTTGCTGTGGTTAGTTTCTATGGTTTTAGCATGAGCCTCTGCTTCATGTCAAGGTCTTGATTCACCGTGTCGGGGCTTATTTCTGCGATAATGACCAGATCGCTGCATATTATCCCATACACAGAGGCTCCTTAGCAACTACTGTACATACCAAAGGAGTTCACACTCGGTCACACTAGATGACTGGACCATCCCGACCATCAGAATGAGTTGGGGCTGTAACCACTCTATAAAGCCAGCCAATCTTTATTCCCAACGTGTTTGATTTTGTCAGTCCAGTCTGGCTCGGCTCATGTAGTGTGAAGTGGTCCAAGACTCACCAAGACTGAAATTTGAGAGTCTGGCCAATGGGAGTTTGGTTCAAGGGGTACAAAATGGACGGGTACCACATTCTCTTCCACTTACAAGGATCATGAGGAAATTCACACCTTTCCTCTCATACTCTGCCTCTTTCTCACTATCCAATACCTGCAACGTTTGAAAATAAGATTTGCCAATTTGCCTACTCAAGGCTTCCTGACCTTGTTAATGTTTGGATCATACAACAGAATGCCAAGTAGAAGTTCTTTTACACCAATGTGCTTTACTTGACTTTTTACTGTTTGTAATATACTCAGTTTGCATCTTCGAGCATAAACAAACAATGAAACGATGAAACGATCATAAACATAGATAGTTTTAGGCATTTCCAATGTATTTTGTTCGCCCATATAATTCCTCACATCTAATATTATATACAGGAACATGCTATGGAGTGCAATGTGTGATTCACTGGTGCACACAACTGGGGAGATGATACTTAACTATTGAATGAGAATTGCTCTGGTGGGGAATAGGATTGAAGAGGTTCAACCTGGGATAACAGGAATGATGGCAGGTATTGCTATTCTTTCCTCTTCTCCCTCCACCCCTCTCCCTCTCTACAGGAAGGAATTGGTGGACGACAGTACTGTGGGCTCAGGAGAGATAATAATGGTAACACTTCATAATAACTTAACAAATGTTAGTAAATACATTCATTCATGATGAACAAACCCTTAACTAAGTCATGTTAATGCTTAATAAAGCTATTTACTAATGCATTTATAAATGCTGTATTATTTTGTGTTCATGATGAAGTTCTCCCTTTGCCAGAACATCCTCTTTGGTTACTAAACTATTTAATAATTTATTACAAAGCATGCACAAAACTGTATGTATATTTACTAGGCCATTTACAAATACACTTCTAAACTCCAAATTTCTAATTGTATTTACCAATTTTACATTACCTGTTGCAAGATGATGGCTCTTCCTGCCTTACCAATTGCTTACAATGGCTTACTGGTCTCCACAAAGGCGAGTAAAGTACTAATGGCTTACTACAGCCATTTGTTAGGCATTTGTTCATGTTAGATATGATTACTTGGGCAGAAATGGAACTAATAAAATCAGAGGGAAGATTGATTTTCTATGCTTTTAATTATTCCATCCATGACTGTATCAATTTAGTGAAGGTTAGAGCCCCTAGGCCCCTTTTCCACATGGCATGCTAGGGGCTCTAACCTTCACTAAATTGATACAGTCATGGATGGAATAATTAAAAGTGTTGAAAATCAATTTTCCTTCTGATTTTATTAACGTACCTGTAATTATTTGTTGCTTTGACAGACTAGCCAGTTGTAAAAACTCCAGAGAACAAAAAAACAAAACAAAAAGCATCCAAGGTGTGTTGCAGCTGTACAGAGATGGTTCCACCTCAAAAAAAACAATTAGTTCTGCCCAAGAAAATAGAAGTAATGCTTTACAAGCACTAGTAAGCCATTGATGAGGCAGGAATAGTGACCACTTTAGAATAGCTACTGCAAATCTAGTTGGTAAAGTGTTATCTAACATGAATAAATGCCTAATATGTTAGTAAATAGTTTAGTAACCACAGAGGAAATTCTGGCAAAGAGAGAACTTTTGCAGCATTTACACATGCATTAGTAAATAGCTTTATTAAGCATTAACATGCCTTAGTTAAGGGTTTGTTCATCATTACTTTATGTATATACTAACATTTGTTAAGGGAACCTTATTGTTAAGTGTATGGAGGAAAGTGAATGGGAACTGACCCTGGTACGGCTGGATCTGGGGGTGTTTGCTCAATACAAGTACCGATCCAAGTACTACTCCATTCATGCTGGGTATTATAACACAATTACAGGAACAAGTGCATCAATTGTGTTTATTTATTGACATTATACTCAAATTAAAGATTAAAGATAATAAAATAGAAGCTAGAGGATATAGCTTCTTCTTTTTTATTCACTGGTCAGCTTATTGACGGACACTCAAAACAGCTTATTTAGAATAGGTTAACAGATAACAGCATATTCAGAGTAGGTTAACAGATAAAAACAGCTTATTCAGAATAGATTAACATATATAAACAGCTTATTCAGAGTAAGTTAACAGGTAAAAAAAACAGTTTATTCAAAATAATTAACAGATAAAAACAGCTTACTCTGAATAGATTAACAGATATACAACAGCGCAGTAGGTCACATCTACTAAAACAGAATGGCAGTTAGCCTACATAACCAAGGCTCCTCTCCTGAACAATACAGTAGGTGTTGTTGCCTATGAACCTCACAAATAGCAGAATTTCAGCATTTTCACATGTCTGTCACATGTCCGCTGGAAAAGTTTTACATTCCACCAAAGGACATGTCACTAAAGTCTGGCAATCAGGACAGTTTAATTTGTCGATCCAAGTCAACATTAATCCTCACACGACAGACACTATCAGCCTGTGACCATTATCCATCTGTAGTTTAACATGTTTTTTTCAAAGTTCATGAATAAGCTGGGACCTTTTTGTGTGGGGAGCTTCATTCTGGGTTTGTGTATTCTGTACATAAAAAGGCAATAAGTGTATGATTGAATTTTGTGTTTGGCCATTTGGCTGAACTGCAGGAACAAGGTGAAAGGTTGTGTCTTTGAGTCTTGCGGTGGAGTATATTTTTTCTCTGATCGATGACATTGCCACATTTATGAATATTTGTAGGTTGGGTAGTGCAATATGTACTAGGGAAAATTAGTCAGACTGGTTGCATGTGTGTGTGCGTGTGCGTGTGTGTGTGTGTGTGTGTGTGTGTGTGTTGGTACGTGCACATGGGTGGGTGTGGAAGCTGGTCTTTTAAAAAGATGTTTTTTTTAGTTATTTTCTTGTTTATTTGTTTTGATATGAGATGTTTCACTAAGAACATCAGAAGTCTCTACAGGAAATTGACAACTATGTTGCTCATTTATTTTTCTCTCTTCTCTCTGGCCTGTTGAAGGTGCTAGATGTAGCATTTTAACATCAATTAATTATTACCACATTCATTTGGAAACATTAGTATAGTTGCTTTAAACAAACAACATTGCCGAGATGATTGGCAGCCTCTACTGGTCTCTACATTGCATTTTACATTGTGTGCCACCGGGTCGGATTTGGCTGGAAATCTGCTGGATTGCTTTCTGACACAAAGGGAGACTGCTTTACACCGTTTCACTTTGCCAGTAACACACACTTTTATTCCAGTTCCACTATTCTAACTCCATAGTTTCAACTTCACATTAGTTTACCTGGTCAAAATGCATAATTGCTATAATTGGCTCTTATCTTTCTTCTGGTTGTTCAAACAGTTTATTTTTTTAAGAGTTTATGGAAAAAGTAGTCTTAATTTTGAGAAACACAAAAAGCTAGATGTAGCACCTTTAACACCTTTAATTTTCCCTTGTAGCAACAGATAATGTAATAACATATATATTTGATTACATTTTGACAATTTTTAAAAATGATCTAACATAATAATGTAATAATAATAATAATAATTTATTACATTAACCAGCAAATATTATTTTGTAAGGCCTGTAAGAAATTTTTAACTGATAATAATATTGACTAATAATGCAGTAACTTGGAAAATTGTTTGTTCCTTAATAGCGTACCTAACGATGGTGCATCAAAGAGCCTTTATTTGATTATTTGTCCAATGCAGCAGTTATATAAACTGTATATATTCCAGTAGATCTTAAATTATTAATATGAATTTATCTTTGCCTAATTGTTGGTTACCCCTGCTGAGTGGCTTTCCAATTTCTTTTCTATGTGTTGCATTGCTGACTTGGCTTCCTTTGGCATAATGTTAGCCTCCAGGTAATTGTAATTACTATTTCCCTTATTTTCAGTAATTATCTTACTATATATTATAGCACTTCTACATGTTGAGCCCTAATTTGTATATACAAACATTGGATCCTCAACATTTTTTTTAATCTTTTTGAAAACCAAGCTACATTCAATCTACAATCAAACTCTATTCATCAACTGAACTGTGCAACCCCCTGCCATAACTAAACTAAAGAACTGGAACTGCACCATGTGCTCTCTGTTGTCTCATTATTGCTCCTGACCAGAGCTCCACAGGGTATACCCCTACCCTTAGAATCCAGGCTAATTCTGTACAACGTCATTTGTCAATATTATTACATCATCTGTTAAAAATATGTCAAACCCCTTATAACTTAATATTCCCTGGTTCATGTAATAATCTGATATTACATTATGTAGTAATGGCAAAATCTCCTCGATTAGTCAGTCCATATGCTGAGATGAATTTAAAAAATGTTTGCTGCTTTATAAAATCACTTATTTGAACTTGAGCACAATGTGTCATGCACCGATGTTTGAATGAAACAATATTTGCATTAATTCATATTTTATTACATTTTGACAAGTATCCAACACACACACACACACACACACACTGTCCCATGTCTCACCATAGTTGAATTGACTGTTGGTCTTCTCACAGTTGATGATGTTGAAGCGATAGGGGACATTGGCCACCATGTTACTGACTTCAAAGTAAAACCACTGGGTGTGCTGGGAGCAGTTAGCATCCGCATTCAATATGAGGTCATATTCATATCTGGAGAGGAGGGAGGAGAAGAAAGGAGGAGAAAAGAGGAGAGTGAAGGAGAGGGGAGGGGAGTAATAATAATAATAAACAATTTGTATAGCACTTTTCAAAAACATTGTTACAAAATTCTTAACAGGAAATAAAAGTAAAGACTAAAGGTATAACACAGGCACACAAAAAAAGAAAAGATTACATTAAAGTTTAAGATAATACAAATACAAAATAAAATCAATAAAAGATGCATAAAACATGAAAATGAGAATAAAAATAAGACGCATATTACAAAAAGGCTTTTTACAAAAGTATGTTTTGAAAAATTATTTAAAGGATGATACTGATTTTGCTGACTGGAGATTTTCAGGTAGGGCGTTCCAAAGAGTGAGGGCTGTGATGACAAAAGCCTGATGACCTATGGGCTTTAGACTGGGTTTAGGGACGGTCAAAAGTGCAAAGATCTCAGGTTACGCTCCGGCTCTTTGGAGGTTAGAAGGTCATTGATGAAACTGGGGGCCAGACCACAGAGCCTAAAAAGTTAAAAGTAGGACCTCAAAAATCTATTCTAAAACTAATCGGAAGCCGATGAAGGGAGACTAGGACAGGTGTACTATGGTCTCTAGTCGCTGTGGTCTGCACTAATTGCAAACGGGAGAGACATGAAAGAAACTAACTGAGGGAAAACAACTTTCTCTTAAGACCTTTGAAAGCAAGGACAGTTTGGAGATAGGTCTATAGTTGAAGAGAACAGTTTTTGTTGAACCTCACAACTAACTGCACTATTGAACACTATTTCTCAGGGAATTTGTGCGTTAACATTCACTCTGATTTAACTTTCAAGCAACATATAAGGAACATAACTAAAACTGCATTCTAACACTTGCAAAACATTGCAAAGGTCAGACCTTTTCTCATTAGCTCACATCACTCATGTTTTAAAGTCCCTGCAATGGCTTAACCCCTAAAGGCATGGATGGTGATGTGGTCCGTCTCCCTGGCCACATCAGTTATTGAGTGAGATAGATAGACCTAGCTCTAAATTACAATTTCTGTCAAATGTGTACTTTTTGAAAAATTCCAGTCTTGCTTTTGTGCTAAGCATAGTACAGAGACTTGTTAGGAGTGACAAATGACGTTTTAGCTGTGGATGCTGGTGAAAGTTGTACTCTGAGTCCTTTTTCAAAAACATTATGAGGATGTAAATGAGGATGCATGTGCTGTTGCATGCATGCATGCTGCTGTTCTGCCACAAGGATGTTTGAGGATTCTCTGCCAAAAGAGAACATATAACTCCTATTTCAGCCTCCTTACACTGGCTTCCAGTTTAGAGTTGATTTTAAGATTGTATTAATTACATTTAAAGGTTTAAAGGACTTGGCCACTGCCTACATTATGGAGTTCTTATCTCCAGCTTCAGACAAAGCCCTATTGTCTGTGTGTGTGTGTGTGTGTGTGTGTGCGTGTGTGTGTGTGTGTGTGTGTGTGTGTGTGTGTGTCCATACCTGCGGATCTGAATGGCTTTCCTCAGATTTCCGCATTCAAACTTAGAGAAAAACCTCAATGAGTCTGGCCTACTAGACAAACAGGGAGGACTGAGGGACAGGGAAACAGATAGACAGACTTATTGGGCAAGTTATACAAAGCTGTAAATGTTTGATAATTGCATTTTAAGTTTAAGAGTTTAAGTTTAAGAATGCATATTTACTACTTACAGTAAAATATAGCCTGAAATTATATATGTGGAATTGTACTGTGTTCATAAAGATGAACAATGGAAACTGCAATGAACCATTGTATTTAATTTTGTTCATCATTTTACCTTTTTATTATAATGAGTAGTAGTAAATCATATGCAGTCGTTTTATGATGCACGTGCACGTAACAGTCGTGTATGTCTCTACACCCCCTGCACACCCCCACTCACACCCCCTACTCCATCTTCCCCCACTTCCTCCATCAACACCCCTGCCAACACCTGTCACTGTCTATCCAGCTGTTGTAATGCTGTATTGCAGGGATAGTCTGAGAAAACGGGAGGGAGAGAGAGTGCGGGGGTATCAAACTATACTAAATACTATACTAAATACTCTCAAATCTCAAACCCTCTTCTAACAAGATATTTCTTCAATCCGAGGGATAAATGAAAACACGTGCATGACACAGAACCCTATATAAATAGATACAACATTTCATTTCAAACATAAAACATGAGACCTTTTCATCTGTGTCTAATTTATCTGTTCCTTCTTGTAAAAAGATGTTACTAAGGAATGTTCTCGTACCCTCTGAGGTTTTGGTATTTATTTGGGAAAACCAACAACCTTGAACACTAGGCTTGTTCAGCACACCGCTTTTTCTGGGCCGAGACTGCTCCACAACAGATTCTTCGCATGGGATTCGTCAGAGTCTTTTTTGTATCAACCATGGAGAACACAGGTATCAGCTATAATAGAAAATTATCCCTTTAATTGTTAAAGAATGAGAAGGCTGGTTTACTATCAGGTTTCTGGGTCAATGGAGCGAGTGGGAAAAAACATGATTTCATGCATTGACAAGTTATTTACGTGGTATAGTGTGTACAAAGCCACAAGGAACTCAAAAGAGTCCTTTCTCAAAAACATTACGAGGATGTAAATGAGGCTGAATGTGCTGTTGCATAAATGCATGCTGCTGTTCTGCCACAAGGGTGTTTGAGGATCCTCTGCCACCTCTAGTTTAACAAGGAAATGGCATTGATCACAATGATCCTACCACCCAAAACAACAAGACCCTGGTGCCAACAGACTTTTTTGACACAGATTCCTCTTTTGTGCATGCGACATGTTGATCCTTCTCGACAGAATGTATTGATGAACAGGAAAGCCTGGCAACATATCCTATGCTAACATAGTAGCCACTCTTGTTGCACATTTCTCACCCAAGCCCCTAGTCATAGCCTTCTAGTGAGCCTTCTTCTCCCCAGCTTGGAACCATTCCCAAAGTTCAGTTCACATTTTACACTTGACGTTCTCTAACTCAGTTATCAGAGTGCCGGCATTCTCCACCATATGTGGCATTCCAGGGGAAAAGCAAGGGGTCACAAGCCCATTCTGCGTGCAGTGCAGATGCATGGAAGAAATGGAAGGTGAGGAATGCAGCAGTATCCCAAAAAGAGAAAAAAGTGAGGGCACAACTCTTTATCCAACAGGAGATAGGAAGATTTCCCCGGGATACTGAAGAGCCATGCCAGTGCGACAAGGCAAAGCATGAGACCTGTGAGTACTGTGGAGACCCTGATCATTGATGGCCTTCCTGTCCTGAGGCTCCAGCAGCATGGTGTGGCCATTGTGACAGGTGGGGCCATGGTCTAGCCCAGTGCTTCTCCTATGACCCAGGCAAGGCTCAAAAGTTCCGAGAGAGGGGTGAAAAGCCTAGTGAGGGCGCTGAAACTGGTACCACCGAGCAGAAGGCTCCATCTTGTAATCAGTTTATTCAAGATGGATTATATTATATTATATATTATATAAGTATTATACATATCAAAAAGAGTCTGCTGTTGGCACCAGGGTGTATCTTCTTATTGTTGTGGAGGAGGATCCTCTATAAAACATCCTCGTGGCAGAACAGCAGCATCACAAGCATCCTCATTCACGTCCGCATAATATTGTTGACAAAGGACTCTTTTGAGTTCCTTGTGGCTTTTGTTCATACTATAACGCATAAATAACTTGTCAGTGGAGGAAAACATCTCTTGTGTTTTTCCCAGTTGTTCCACCAACCCAGAAACCTGATAGTAAACCAGGCTTCCCAGTCTTTAACAGTTGTATGTACATTTCTGTGCACACAACTTGCAGAGACACGCACAACTGTTATGTGCCCGTTCATTTGCGTTGTACAAAGAGTGTATATGTGTATGACTACTATTTTGGTTGATTCGACCATTCTACTGTCTAAAAAAACGCTTGGAATCATATTATCATACAAAGTTGAAAAAGAATCTCAATTTGACCTCATCTTGGAAAATAAAGACACACACTATTTGTGTGTGTGTGTGCGTGTGTGTCTACCTGGCATCTTCTAAGTCGAAGACCACATGGTTGATGGTGTCATGAGGATTCAGGAAGCGCTGGATGTCCTCAAGCACCTTCTGCCTGTTACAAATAACACAAACAGAAAAATAATATTACTGCTACGACTGCTACTACTACTACCGCTACTATTACATTACACTAATAATGTTTAATTATAGAGCGCTTAATTAAAAGAAGACTACAGAGTGCTTTACAAAAATGCATACAGAAAAGTCCAGCCTGAGGACAGTCAGAAGGGCTCTGCCTCATAGAACCAATAGGAACCAATAGGTCTGCAATGTGCTGTAGCTAGAGGCCAGACCTAGTCATGTCATTTTAACATGATCAGTTAAATATTAAAATCAATTCTATATCTATCTGGTATCCAGTGGTGTTAAAATTGGTGTTATATCATATTTTCATTTGGAGCCATTTAAAATCCTGGCTTGGTCTACTGCCATATGATGGAAGTTCCTCCCTGACCACAGCTGATACATCGATCTAACCCTAATTCTAATGTCATATTTCAAACAGATTCACGTCAGTCTGTAAAACCTGCAATGAAACCTGCCTCACTCTGCCTTAAGGAGCTGCTAAAACATCCCAACTAAAACATCTCATTAGTCTGGCTTTCAATGGAGTTTTAGTGTCCCATGATAGTCTAACTGCTGTTTCAGAGGCTTTTTCCCACTTGACAAGAATACAATTCTGGGGAAACATTGACTTTTTCAATTTTTGGAATGAAAATGGTGAAATATCAAGATATTGAATTTCAGCACAACATCTGTAAAACTACGCACAGTAGGTAAAACCAGTACCTTTTATTGATTTGTCTATTGATATAGTCACTTGGAAATTGAATCCTCTTCCAGAATCTAACAAGCTAACCACATTCAAACGTGGTGAGAGTTGCAACTTTACCAAAATTAAAGTGCGGTTTGCAGTGGAAAATGGATGTTAACAGTAAGACAATCAAAACAAAATTTATAATTGTTTTATGAGGTCAGGATATTTCTTCAGCTTCTAGTTGACTTGTTTTTGTCCTTTTTAAAATACAAATTTTGAGGTGCTAAACCTAACTTGAAATGAACTGCTGTCCCGGCTAACAAAGATAGGGAGAGATACAGTTCTGGCCAAGCTTATTGGCACCCTTGCATTTTATGCAGATAATGTACAATAATCTTCAGAAATAACTGGAGATTGATCATCGATAGATGACCAAAATTGTTTCAAACAAAAAAAATCTTGGTTGGATGGTTTCACAATTGGTTGGTTGGATGGTTTTCACAATTGAAGAGTGGCCATGATTATCGGCACCCTTTAGAACTGCGCTACACGCGGCCCGAGGTTAATATTATTGCGGCCCTTGGTTGAATTTTTATTGTCATAGCAACTGCCAATAAAAATATAATATTCTCATTTCAATGAACACAAACCATTTCTAAACTAAATTCTTAATGACCACAAGATGGCGATCGTGCATACTATGCTTATTTAGCAATCGTGGGATCAACAAAAAAGATAAACCAACACATGATCAGCGACAAAAACTGCCATTGATTTCCTATTTGGGAAGCGTTGCCGTCGATTCTAGTGTCGCTGCTGCCCTTGGCGTTGTGCACCTGGGCACAGACGCTGGGAGAGTCCCTGGCTCTGCGCTCAAAGTTCAACTATATTCAACTTTTACATTCACGACGCTGATCTCTGTGACGCGAAACCAATCACAGCACAGTTTGATATCATAACCGCAAAATTAAAAAAAACAATGGAGGACAAACTTAAATCATACCACGATCTGACTAAAACATTTGTGGCATGGAATGATGTTTACAGACGGGACTACCAGGTTGGTTGACGGCTTAGTACAGGTTCGTATGTGCAGCCAGTCTATATTCACTTCTATGGCTGTGCTAGTATGATCATTGACAATGTGGTTAGCTACGGCTGATGCGGGCTGTAGTCCGAAATTGAACTCCACTCTATTCTTTCCTGAATGCTGTCATTTTAAAAACTCGACAGTGTGAAAGTAATGAATGTAATGTAATTCTCCTGACACTGATCATGTGAAGGGGTCGCGCTCAACCTGGTGTTGACACCGACGCTTTGCATGGATCACGTGAAAGCCCCAACTGTGCAGGAAGTCTAGCCTAGCCTACTCTCAAGTCATGGCAAAACCGGCAAAACGTAACATTTCTGATGAACACAGGGTATTTCAAAAAACATGGGAGGAAGAATTTGCTTTTGTTGAGGTAAATAACAAACCAATCTCTTTGCCAGAGAACAATAGCAGTACCAAAACGGGCAAACGTTCACGTCACCATGATAGCTATCACATTGACTTGGAATTACATATCCATCTGGGAATAATTTGATATACTCAGACCTGATTTCAATTTAATATGCCTATATTTATTTTATTAAACATTCTTGTGATTTATTGCAACAGCAATCTAACACTTTTACATTTAATGAATAAAGCCTACTCATTTTGTCATTTAATCATTTGATATCCATGTGGCTTGAAATAACACTACAAAATAGTTTTATATGACCAAAAAATTTGCGTTGCGGCCCTTTGACACAGCTGTATCTTGCTGTGTGGCCCTTGAGCTATGTAAAGTTGAGTAGCCCTGCTTTAGAACAATCCAACAGTTGTACAAATTAAAATAGTTCCAACATAGACAAGTTCCTACTAGTTCCTAATAATAATAGTTAAAATAGCTGTTGGCATGCTGCATCGACTTGGGGAAAACCTGCTGCTCCACACGGAGGAACAAAGTTTTACATTAGTAACATGTAGTTATATCACTTAAGTGATTAAGAACCAAACTACAATTTTAGCTTGCTAACAAAAAAACCCCCAAAATACTAACCTAATACTTTGTAACAGATATCATACTTACTTGTTGACATTAGGGATGTTAAATTGGCTAGGTTTATCATCTTTTTCTCTTGCTATCACATAAGTTAAGCTAATAGCTAATATTACCTTAGGTTTTATGGGGGGCGAGAAAGTAATGCACACTATTGGCCACAGAAGGTGAAAATGTCACTGTGTACGACTATGTTTTTGTTAGTGGTCCCTTTCTAGCTCTACTAGTTAAGATGTAGCTCAACTCTCCGTGGTGCAACTAAACAGACACAGTTTTAGAGTCTATGTTTATTGTTGATTTTACACCCTAACTTAGGATCAAACGCATGTACAGCTGATGTAACTGTTTTCTAAAAGCTGCTCTTTAGAAAAGTACTTTCTAAAAGTAGTGCCTTCCAGTTAGACTAGATAGAGGCAGAGTCAACTGGATGAAACCATTTGGGCTTGAAATTTGACAGATCTTGAAAGGTCCCTCACATTAGGCCTAATCTTATTCTACACCCAGAACAATTTACTCACAAAGTAGCCCTAACAAAATGGGATTAACATTAGTTCTCTTAAGGTACTGTGTATTGTGTAATGTTCTCTTTTATGTGAGCGCCGACAGGCTGGCAACATAATTAGATGAAGTTCAGAGTGAAACTGCATCTTTAACATTTTTAAATGTCAGCGTCTGTTGGCTTCCTTAAAAGTGCTGAGAAAACGTCTCGGAGGAGAGACATTAAAAAAAATACACACACCATACACACACACAAATACTACAGATGCAGATTGACAGTGCACATGTACAAAATTGCGTAAGTATGCAGAGCAACATCTCAGTTGGAGAGAAGCACAATTAAAGGTAAAATGGCAGAGAGAGAGAGAGAGAGAGAGAGAGAGAGGTTTGTGAACCTTTTTGAAATCCCTGCATAAATGGCTCTGATCTTCATCTAAGTCTTAACAATAGATAAACACACTGTGAATTAACATATAACACACCTGCAGACACTACATGGTACATAGTTGAAATAGTCTGGAGTGACAATTAGAGCAGAATGATTGAAATCAGCGTGTGGTACCTCTGTACTTTGGGTTTGCGTGGTGCCATGGATTCGTGTCCCGGTGGTGGGAGGTGACCCCAGAAGTCCGGAAAGGCCAGGATGCTGAATCCTGGAATAGATTTGGTTTGGGCAGATGCAGCGCGGTACAGCTTGGGTCGATGGTGGGGGATACACGCCCCATGTTCCTCCAATAATCTGTCCACCATGGTACAATGATGGGTCTTCTCTCTACACTCCTCCTCATTATCATCCCGCTCCTCCTCTTTCTCGTCCAAAGTGGTTTCCCCCGTACTAGCAAGAACCAAGAGATTCAAATGAAAATGTCGAGGCTTAAATGATTTTGGCATTTTTGTAAATGAAGATGTGATGATGTGATGACTCAAATTTATTAGAAGGAAGCTGTGGTTTTACATCAAAATATGTGGTCATGTTTTGCCTTTAAAAAGCAACCAAAACTGTGTATTTGCCTTCTCTCACACTCTCCTGAGTTGACCCAACCCCTATCTCAGACAAATAGTGTGTTCCATGTCCTCGAGCACTCTTTCAAAATGACTCTTTCAGCCATTGTAGGCATTACAAGATTGAAAGAGGTGGATTTTGCTGACAAAATAAAATAAAATAAAAAATAAAAAATGTATTAAACAACTTATGTTTGTTCAAAATTAATTTTAGTCAAAATATTAACACAAAAAAAAATTAAACTGAAACAAGAAACAGGAAAAAGGAGGTGATAACCAATACAACTGGGAAGGTGGCCCATTTTACTGAAAGAAATGGCCCAATTTATCTAACACATGACACATGATGGGCCAATAGCTAAAAATGCATTTTCAGAAAATCAAAGTATATTCAAAAATGTCTTCTGATTGAGCTGCTTTGAAAGTTGGAAAATCTAAATCTCACTTGCCAACATACTTAGCAAGTAGCGTTAATGCGTACAATAGGGGGCAGTGTCACATTTACTAAAACTAACAGTACAGAAAATGAAGAAGAATCCAGGTAAGGAAACCTGTTTTCACCCATGTCAAGCAGTGTCACACTAGCAGCAGAACACTAGGAGGTGTTGAGCAGCATTATAATAGTAGGAGCAGAAAAGTAGAAGGGGCCAAGCAGCTACTGTTGTTTACTGATTGTTTATTTTGAACCCTATCCTTATCACACACTGATGAAGGCTTTGCCCAAACATATTTTAAATAAATAATCTTCTACCACATAGGTAGAAGGATGCAATGTCATCTTACCTTGCCTCCCTCCTCATTGACCCAAAGCTATAGCTGCTGCTGAGGACATTGCTATAACTGTGGAAATCACAGGCTTCCAACTGGACAGCAGCTAGAGAGGAGAGAGAGGAGAAAATATCTATCTCTTTTAAGATTTAGATTTTTGGGGTTTTAAATTCTGCTTCATTTAATTTACTTGATTGATTATTTGAAATATTTCCAGTGTAACAGAGTTGGAGAAAATGGTTATACTTTTATTTTGAAGTAATATTTGTGGAGAAACACCTTGTTCAAAATAAGGGCTGACTCTTAATTTTAAGTTTGCGTTCGGCACAATACCAATCCAGGGATATGATTTCTCCCAACCTTTCAGTGAATACTAGTGTTGGACACACTAGTGTTTGGACATACTTGCAGTAAACTAGTGCTAGTTGAAGTGGAGCTTACTCCTTAGGATTATTATTTTATCTTTATCTCCCATTTTTTATGCCACTTCTTTCTTACTAGACAGTATATTGTGGAATCTAACAGAGAAGATGGGAGAAAGTGAAGGGAATAAGATACATACATACCACTAAACCACCTAGACACCCCACACCGTACTTACATTTTCATCATGTTTGAAAATTGTACATTTTCAGCAGACCCTCAAACCCTGGCCCTTGGTAACGTTTCAGTACAAAACACATTGCCGTTGTTGTAAGGACTCTTATGTTAATGTTCAACATATTCAATAATTACAAATTGAAGAGAATCTGTTCCATATAACCAGTTTCTCTTCAACCCTGCTATTTCAATATCACCAAATTCCCTGAATAGTACCAAATCCTTTTCCAACTGAAGGCCCTGACCTTGTGTGTATCGTCCAGTGGAAGGCGATTCAGGAGAGGAAGTGCAGGAATTAGACCTGGCATTACTCCTTCTAGAACTGTTGAAGAGCAGAGCTTCCTCATCTGATGATGATGACGATGATGATGAACTCTCCTCTGGCTCTGAACCAGAGTCCAGCTCCTTGGAAACACAGAAACACACAACAAAAATCTGAACAATCACAACAGCCACAGACTTCAGCATATATTAAAAATCAGCATATATTATGTATTGCATAAAATGTTCATCTTCAGAACAGCCCAGAACAGGCAAATGTAAATGATGTAAACATCCCTGCAGACAGGAATCATTTACATGAAAATGACAAATCTGATAGGTGTCAAATCTCCCCCACTACTCGTGAAAAAAAAGGTGGCACTATTACATGCAGCTTTGCATAGTGCCAAATAAACCTTTGAACCATATAGCCTAGAGGATTTTTCCATCACCGTCATAAATCTACAGAGTCATTCGTCAAATGGCACCATTTGCCAGTTACCTACCCTAGCCCACCACGGTACGTGCCATGTCATTGGGGTTATCAAGTGTGCACCTTCCTTCACCGATGTTTTGAATGAACACTGTTTAGGGTAAGGGGTGGGGGTTGGGGTGGGTTATCCCCGAATGGTTACGGTCCCAGGTTAGGAAAAGGGGGTTCGGGAACGAGGAGTGTGTGTGTACTGTTATGTATGTATGATATCAAATGGGAACACTAACCTTTATCCAACGCGCTAACCTTGATCGTACACATGACGTTCACGTGATTTCCCACAGCTAGTTTAGCATGTATATTTCATAACCCTCGATACCAGAGAACATCTCAAAATCAGATTCAATCCTATCCATATCCAGGCTGTTTTAGCTAAAAGCCTCTATAATATATTATGATATATTAGGTTGAATATGCCACCTATTAGTCAGATATTATCAGTCAGATAGTATCTTGTGTTTTATGACATGAAACATATTATCATGGGCCGAGACACTCGTTCATTACGTCCCATCTGTCACTGTCAAGTCTATTTCTGTATTTCTCTCTCTCTCTCTCTCTCTCCACACACACACACACACACACACACACTCTCTCTCTCTCCTGTATATTTGCATACTCTCTCATAGACACAGTGGCTGTGTTTTCATGCACACAAAAAATACAGCTATATTACGTCTTAACTGGAATTAGAACGATGTGAGTAAGGCAGGACCCATGTAAATGGCGTACTCTGATTATGTTAGTGCCATTAGCGTAAGCGCAATTGCAGCAACATAGATGGAGGACTCAAACAAATGTGAAGAGAGCAGTTAAACAAATGTGATGAAGGTGTTTACATGTTCTAAGTGTGATCAAGTAGTTGTAGTTAGTGAGTTTTTTATCATTTCCATTTGAATACTCACAGTAACCACATGTAAACCAGATTTTTATGGAAGGTGTCACTTTATAGAATCATGTAAATGGTTTAAACACACTATTGTCTTACTTGGACTATTGGCAATAGTAACATAGCATCTGTCTCTCTCTCTCTCTCTCTCATCAATCATGTCTACCTCTGGTAATAGCCATGTAAGTCAAGATGATGATGACCATGTTTGAAATTAGCACCCACACCCTCTCTGTCGGTATCTCTCTTTTTTCTCTGTCTTCCTCATTTCCTCTCTCAAATCAGTCATATCTACCTGTGGTAAGTCATGATAATAATGAGAATATATGAAAGTACTCTCTTGCATTCTCTCTTCTCTCCTGTCCTGTCTTTCATTCATTTTTTTTATTTCAATGATACATAACAAAAGGTCACAACCAACAAAATGAACCTACACAACTCATACAAGCGCTGTCTACAATTAATTGATGAAATAACCTACAACAAATCCTACAGAGAACATTGTTAATATTGAGGATGTCACTTTTGGCCAGCTGGTGACAGTGAAATTGTTCACAATATTGTTCACAGTACCTCAAGTATAATGCCACATTTACATCTGCGGTTTGCATTCTCCCTCTCACATGCCACTGTTTGCCTATAGCCTTGCATTTACCCATTTTCTTACATATTTTCACAATAAAATATAGTTATCACTATTTTATTGTGAATGGCAATGCTGGGAATTATTACAGTAAACTGTAATAATGGGATGCATTCCATCAATATCAGCCATGAATTTTGAAATTTGCTCTAGGAGGAATGCATGGACCGTGCACTACTGCATATTAGTCTTTGTCTCCTACCCGAATAAGTGTATGTGTGGCGGACTGTAGGGAGGGTGTGGTTGAGGCGTGAGCTAGATGCAGGAGAGAATCAAGCTAGTGGGCTGGTTCTCCCTGCATCTGGCACAAGCTGCAGCCAATTAAGGCAGATTGCAGCCAGGAAGGATTTTAACCTGTGGGTGTATATGCCTAGCTGGCAGTTGGGTTGTGGTGTAGTTCAGAACACAGGTGGCAGTATTGTGCCAGTAGCTTTATCCCTCATGCAATCATTGTGACACACACACACACACACACACACACACACACACACACACACACACACACACACACACATATACCTGGAAGTCATGTGTGAGTTCAGGACAGAGTAGGCTGTATTGCGCCAGCAACTCTTTAGGTCTGTCTGGATCAGGACGACTACGAAGTTTGTTCAGGTCTGTCTCCAAGTCGTCATCCTGGAGAGAGAAACACACACACACACACACACACACACACACACACACACACACACACACACACACACACACACCTCCAACAATGACAAATGTGCTCCAGCACAGATCTGTACAACTACATTAGCATACCCCCGAGCGACCACTTTTCTCTGCTGCCTCGAGGTGAGTTGCCCCGTTGCTCAGAGGCCCCAGCGGCCGATCTACACGGTCAGGGCTCTTCTCTGTCCTGGCCCCACAGTGGTGGAATGAACTCCCCACTTATGTCAGGACAGCAGAGTCACTGCCCACCTTTTGCCGCACACCAGCTCAGTCTTGTCCAGGTTGAGCTTCAGGTGGTGCATCGACATCCACTCCAAGATGTCTGCCAGGCACGCAGAGGGGGGAAATGACAGGATCAGCTGGGTGTCATCGGCATAGCAGTGGTAGGAAAAGTCATGGGAGTGGATAACAGAACCAAGAGATGTTGTGTAGAGGGAAAAAAGGAGAGAACCCAGAACCGAGCCTTGCGGAACCCCAGTAGCAAGTCTGCGTGGTTCTGACATAGACCCTCTCAGCGTCACCTGGTCCAGGAGTATCAGGACAGAGGAGAGAGAGTTTGCTCTCATGACTTAAGTCGAGTTGGTCGAGTGACCCACCTTGAACCCGGACTGGTGGGGGTCGAAGAGGTTGTTCTGATGGAGGTACAAGGACAGTTGATTAAAGACAGCACGTTCAAGAGTTTTGGATAGGAAGGGTAGAAGGGAAACCGGTCAGCCCTCAATGGTCAAAGCAAAACACTAAATTTCTTCTTCCTGAGTCATTCTTTGGTAGATTTGTGTTAATGTTTAGGATCATTGACTTGTTGGAACAGCCACTTTCATCCCAGCCTTAGCTCTCAGACTGATGGCCTGACGTTCTGTTCATGAATTCTCTGGTTTCCCTCAGAATTCATGGTTCCTTTAATGATGTTGAGCTGTCCAGATCCAGAGGGAGAAAAACAGCCTCAGACCATGACAAAAAATGTCCTCACTTTGCAGGATTTGCCTTATCTTTCTATCGTTATGAGGACATCAACACACGCATACACACTCACATAGTCCTTGCTATCTGCCTCTTGGATCTCTTCATCTTCTTCATCATCACTCTCCTCACAGCTCTCATCTAGATCCAACAGAGAGAACAGAGCAGAGATGCAAATGTCAGTGTCAACCAATCAGTGTCAGTGTCAAACAATAGTTTGAAAAAGAAAGAAAGAAAGAAAGAAAGAAAGAAAGAGGAGACAACCTGCATGTGTGTGTCATCACATGGCAAAGATCACATGGGAATTTACTTCATGACTTCAGGAGCATTAAATTCTATTGTAATCAAATAGAATTCAAAAATTCCATTCTTTCCTTTGTTTTCCTAATATGTAGCTTTGTAGTGTTGTTATTCAGTAAGTTGCTTAAGAGGATTTGATTCCCAAAAGGCTGATTTCAGATCAGGGGTTCTTTTTATTTATTTATTTTTACACCAAACCTGAGTAATTTATTCTATTGCCTCAGTAATTTGCTCAATAGATGCTTCCTGTGAACCCATCTGAAACTTGTAGGCTGACTACATGTACAGTGGGTATAGAAAGTCACCAGCCACTTTCAAAATGTGTACCTTTAATTGCATTACACCCTGAAAATAAAATAACATTAGTCTGGTCCATTTTGTTGATTTCCTATTTTAACTGGTGACACCTGGTGCCAAAAAGCCATTACTTCTTGGTTACTGCAGACAGTCCTGTTGGATTAGTTTTGGGGAGGAAACTTGTAAATTACTTTTGTTATAATAAAATAATTTTAAATCAATATTTTATGTCAAATGATTAGTGTCTTTGATAAGAAACCATGTAATATGCAGGATAATGTACAGTGAGCCGGATCCCTGACAGGATGATTAAAGGTCTTGATCTTCTTGAAGGAGCTTTGACTTCAGTGACTTGCTTGCCATACATTATCCTTACATAACTTTATGCTTATGTTTTATATATTGTGTATACAATTTTCTTCCTATTTTTTGGCACGAGGGATTGTAAAATGTTATACTACCACTACAACTATGAAAGCCTCCTACTCCTACTGGTGCCATCACACTATAGTGGTAATATACCTGGTCCCACGTCAGTATCAGGGTTGGTATCCAGTCTTCCAGGCAGGGGAAAGGAGTAGACAGACTTATCTGATGATAGTGGTAGAGGGGTTTTAGGAAGACACTTCCTCATCAGCTGGACAGAGGGCTCCACCAAACACTCCAGGCCTTTAGTCAACAAACATGTCTGCAGACAATACGCAAATAACATGTAGACTATATGAACAACTTCAGCTGGACCACAGACTTTCGTTCTGCTTTCACTCTTCTTTCAGATTGATGCACTCTTAGATGTCACAATATGATACCAGTACAGAACTGTAAAAACTACAGTTCAGTACTGTAGTTGATTACAGTTGGTCACTTTAGCTTTCATTGCATAGTGGCGAGATTTTGGACTGATGGGAACGTTTACAGCATATTTTCAGCTTGCTGTAACATGCAACACACGTCATACTGCATTAGCACACTTAACATTACTGCTTCTAATTTGTATTTAATTCTCTTATGATGACATCATATTGATATGCATGAGCACAGAAGGTCTGTGAACAACATGAACAGACAAAAATGAACAGAATCTGATCAGATTCAATAAAATATAAGTGAAGAAGAGCAAACTAGTTCAGACATGTCTCTTCCGAAGCCCTGCTCTCAACCAGTCATTTCCTGATCTGTATCAATATTTCTCCATCTTGCACATGATGTACAGTATATCACATTAATGATTCAGAATTTTCATACATAAATCACCCTCACTTGTTTTCTTCTCTTTTCTTCATAGCATACTGTTTGCACTAGTCCCTTGTTCATTTCTGCCTAGTCTAATCAGTTCTTTAGTCCATTATATTATGCATCCATCATCAGACAGTTTTAATCAAATAAGCAAGCATCACGTAATTCTGCTTGTCATAAAAATGTCCACAAGTTTGAAGGTTGATTTGAGATGAAACAACACTGCCTACATGCATTTTAAAGTTTCTATGAGGTCATAATCTACTCTGATGAATACATTTTTTAATGTTTTTTTTAATGTACTCATTTAACCATATGAGCATGACTGCAAAAAGACCTTCAAGTTTATGACCAACTGTAACAATGGCAGTCTCCATTTGATTGTCTGTTTCTCTACAGAATTATACAGCCCTGTTTTCAAATGAAATATCGATGCAGTTTTGTGTACCACAGTTAAAGGTGATTCTTGGTGACATTATTTTAAAATTTGGGTTTGGATCAGTGGCGGCTGGTGCATTTTTCTCCGGGGGGGCTATACCAAAAATCAAGCAAACATGTACTAAGGCATCATCAGTGTATTTAAATAAATGAAAAGGCCTATTTGGCTTTATTTGTATTTGCTGAGCTGAATGCACATTTGTTGTAATGAAACGTGCTTAGTTAAGGTAAGTTAAGGTACTTCAATTAGTGTAAATTCTTTATAATAATTATCTTTTATACTACAATATATAATGGTAAGCGAAAAGTGCCTCGATAAGTGCATAAGAAATCTGAGACAATAGCAGAAAATTATGAACACAGTAAGACTTAATAGAAAAAAACATTTAAGAAAAAAATAAATGAATATGGTATTACATTTGAAATACCCAGTGCCATCAAAAAGCTGAGTGAACTGGTTCAAAGCCATATGACTTTGCCACCTTGTGGCTTAAACTTTTTGTACATAAATTTTGCCCTTCTCTCCTTGAGAGATGCACATTTCTCAATGACTCTATGGCACCACAGAACTTGACACAGTTTATTATTTTAGACAGGATGTGCCTGTTTTTGTCAACCTCCTCATTATGCTTACGGATCCCTATGCTGTAGCCTTCATCAAGCTGAGCAGCTATGTTTACTTTCCCAAACATTTGCTTTTGTTTTTTCTGATATGTGGTTTAAATTATTCAAACCTGTCTGAATCCATACTGGGTCTGAGACCTGTCATTTGAAAAAAAAAAAGCTAAATAAAGTATTGGTCACTACATGCAGTTAGCCAAGCCTTCCTACTAAACCAGCTCCTTGAAAACGACCGAGTATATTGTCTCATTCTGGCGCATTTTATGTCAGATGTACCACAAGCCACTCGCTCTCTGCTGCCAACCAGTGGTTGGTGGTGTGTAAATCAGCAGCATTCAGATAAATGCTGTTGGGCCCCACCAAGCTCCTATCTCTTGTATTGAAGAGGAGCGAACTGCGCATGTACAACTTATAACGAGAGTCAATGGGCAAAGATTCTTGTGCCCCAGGCCGGAAATACATGACCTAGCAGTAACTTTAGACAACGTAGAACAATTTTAATCTACATTTTATTGCTCTTGCTTAATCTTTCATTTTATTTATGCCTAGATTGACAAGTAAGCCAAAGTTTACAATTGAAGTATCTAGTCTGAATTTTGGATGAACTCTTCCAGGGTTATTAAGAATACTTGTGTATTTTAATGTACACTATATGGCAAAAAATCAGTGGACACCCCTACTAATTTGAGTTCAGGTGTTTCAGCCACCCTGTTTTTCAGGGTTTGGGCTTGGCCCCTTAGTTCCAGTGAAGGGTAATCAGGATACAAAGACATTTCAGCCAATTGGGCACTTCCAACTTTGTGGCAACAGTTTGGGGAAAGCCCTTTGCTGTTCCAGCATGACTCTGCCCCTGTGCACAAAGCGAGGTCCATAAAGACATGGTTAGACGAGTTTGGTGTGGAGGAACTCGATTGGCCTGCACACAGCCCTGACCTCAACCCCATTGAACACCTTTGGGAGGAATTAGAACGCTGATTGCGAGCCAGGCCTTCTCGTCCAACATTACTGCCTGACCTCACAAATGCTCTTTTGGCTGAATGGGCACAAATTCCCACAGACACATTCCAAAAGCTTGTGGAAAGCCTTCCCAGAGTGGTGGCTGTTATAGCTGCAAAGGGGGGTCCAACTCCATATTAATGCCCATGGTTTTAGAATGGGATGTCCAGCAAGCTCATATAGGTGTGGTGGTCAGATGTCCACTGACTCTTGGCCATATAGTGTATTTTAGGTTTTACATGAGGTTTTTAATTAGGTGTTAAGTGTCAGTTTCTTTCTCTCCCCTTCAGTCTCAACAGGCTGCATGATTTCATGCACTTTCCTGTCCTGCCATAGACTACTGTCTGGCATAGTATCTTCCATTCATTCCTTACAAAAAACATCTAACTATCTAACACACCGACACCACCTTTCCTCTCCAAACTCAGCAATTTGTACTACTCAGACCTCTTGGCATAAAATTCACAAGGAATTAAGGTAAGACTGACCAGTTTTTTTGACTTAACATACATGACCAGAAGGTCATCCATCTTCAACCTTAAAGTTTCATTAGTAAGCAATGATTCTGAGTCTGACTGGCTTTACATTTCCCATGGGGAATTGCAAGGCAAGCATGTGTCATTGTGTCCGAAGCCACGCTCATCTACGTAAGGGTATTAATTTAATTTCATCACAGTCTGACAGTGCAATGTTGCGATTTTGTTTTACTTTGATGAAAAAATGGCAAACAAAACTGTGACGAACTTCAGAATTTCCACTAGGTAGCATTGTAGAAAAGATTCCTCTCACATGGGCCTACATCCTTAGAACATTGCACACCTGTGGTTCCATTTTACAGTATGCATGGTTTTGGACCAGATGATGGACTACCATCTAAAGTTTGTGCATTTTCATTCATGGGAAGGCAGTTTTAATCAGAAGGAAGAAAGAAAGATATAAAGAACACATACAAAAACAAAAGGCTGCCAGGCCGATAGGCACAGCTGCCTGAAAATGAGAGAGAAAGGGATAATAACTTTACCTGTGTAGTTTGATACATAAGCCTGATGCCTCCTTGGGATACAAAAGCCTGTTTGCCAGCAGTACTGTGAGTGGCCTGATGAAGGCAGCACAGCAATGCTTGGCGGATTGCTATGGCAACTTGTTCAGTATCCTTGCTGTGCCAGTCCTCATACAGCCGCAACAAGCCAGAGATGTAGCCCTTAGATACTGCTGAGCGAACATTAGCCTCTGTGAGGGGGAGAGAGAGAGAGAGAGCAAGAAGGAAACCATTAGCATGTACTCCGATCCCCTTTTCACCAGCATTAATCTGTATCCTCGATGATCAGATTGTTTCATGATCTAAAAAACTTTTCACATTTCGTCAGATTCCATACGTATTCTTGATCTGACCGACAAAGACTTTCACTTTCTACCACCACCACGGCCACGCAGGACTATAGAGTCAAGTAGGGAGGAATATTTCAGACTAAATTAAATAAATAAAAATTAAATGAAATGTGAGAATAAATAATTAAATATGGCACGTATGTAATTATTTAACCATTTATTTAATTATTTATTTATTTCAGTGACGCTACAATGCAATATGAAATCCATTGAGCTGAAAGTGCCTGAGAGTTGTATTCATGTGAGCGCATCAGTGGGCTGAGATGAAAAAGGCTAACCCCTAATATAGGAGCCAATTAGCGCTCAATTCTATTATGGGAACCAACCTTTGTAGGTTCAGGTGTTGCCCGGAAGGCAAATAGTTTTTGACCACTCACTCCCACTCCCTCACTCAGATTGTTGCTGCATGGAGAGAAATGTGTGTTTAATGGATTAATGGACATCAAGAATCAACGGAGAAAATAAATGGACTCAGTGTCAAACAGAAGAGTTTGTCTCGGACTTTTAATTCATCCAACATACATCAGACACGGTAAAGAGTGCGTCAACTATAACCTACGTGGTGCAACACCTCAGTGGCTTAAAGCGTTGGCTTAGCCTCTACAATATAGTCAAAAACTTTGCCTCATTGGAGTTTTGGAGTTGGACTTTCTCTACGTTCGATACGGCAACATGAGAGAGGAGGACGGGGGCTGCGTGTTTGGAGCGCTTCGCCAGCTGCGTCTCGTCTGCTCATCTGCCGCCTAGGACGCCGGAGTTATCTGCCGCCTAGGACGCCAGAGAGGAGCAGCGCTGTGGAGTTTCTCGCCGTTTGAATCACGGAATAACGTTCATCTTATGGAGGTATGTGTAGCGCTACCACCGTCTTAGATGGCCATCTAAGTTTGTGTGCACATACAGTATAAGGGCGTAATTCCAATGCATTGTTCGCTGAAGTAGATGAACAATAAACTTTGTATCGATTAATTTGTTGCAATCCGTTGACTGTCAAACATTAAAGATCGAAGAGCCCATTGCGGACATGGACATAACGTCAGTGGCGAGTGTGCAAACTGCTGGCAAACCGATCACTGTGGTCAGCTGTAGTGAAACACAAACCAGCAAGCGGGTGGTCACTTTCTGCTAAAGCACTTGCTGATAAATTGGACAGATTGCAAAATGGTAGAAAAGCTAAGCTAAATAAAGCTAGCAATTTAAGAAATGTGATACAAGGTTTAATGCACAATGGTAAATATTCAGAGGTACAAAATGCTTTTGATGGTTACATTGAACTGTGTGATGAAATAAGGTGTATGCATGATTCTATAATGGTTTTATTGCCACAGGAGGAAAAGGAAAGACATGAAACATGGTTTAAGGCAAAAATTATGTTCAATGATGAATTTATTGCCAATACAAAATAGTGGGTTTCTGAAAATGAAGGTACTGGTGATTTTAATATTGATGGTGGTAATCATGATGATGTAAATCCTGATGACAGTGTTTCCAATGGGGGTAAACATTCAAACAAAAGTGATACCAGTAATAAGTCAAGTACCACTTCTTCTGCACAAATTAAAGCAGCAGCAGAAAAAGCTGCACTTGTTGCTCGTATGGCAGCTTTACAGGAACGGCATGCGAACAGGAGCAACAGATAAGGAGGAGAAAGGAACAGCTAGAATTGGAAACAGCGCTAGCTGCAAATACTGCTAAGTTGGCAGTGTTGCAGGCTTCGGATGGACAGCGTTCCTCTCATGCATCGACAAATGGCATGAACTGGGAAAAGAGGAAACTGGCACCATTCAACACGCTTAACCCTATGGCAAAGGAATATGAGCCTGCAGCATGGAAAACAACACAGCAAAAGGATTGGTCATTGCCACAGAACAAACAGCCAGCAATGGACGTTAGGCTAAAGCAAACTGAAAGGCAGGTTTCAAGTGCATTAAAGCGAGATGCTGATAAACATGATCAACAGCATTAGGAAACATCACAAGTTTTGCAACCCGGTGTAACAACAACTGCTCGGGCAAATCAAAGTTATAGGCAACATATAAATCATCAACAAAATGATCAAATTCCATCTGGAGATCTCGTCGCTATAATGCACAAGCAAAACGAAATAACAGCTGCACTTGTTCACCAGCAGCGCTTACTGTCTCTGCCAACACGAGACATTCCTATATTTGAAGGAGATCCATTTCAATACAAAGCTTTCATTAAAGCATTTGAACAAGGAGTGGAGGACAAAGCTAGGAAAGCTGATTGCTTGTACTACTTGGAACAGTTCACAAGAGGACAGCCAAAGGAATTGGTTCGTAGCTGCCAGCACATGGCTCCTGAACGTGGCTACATAGTGGCAAAGGGTCTTCTACATGAACATTTTGGCAACGAGTACAAGATCGCAAGTGCATACATAGAAAAGGTTTTAGCTTGGCCACCAATAATGAAATCTGAGGATGTTAAAGCCCTACAAGCCTATGCTTTATTCTTGCGTGGATGTTGTAATGCAATGGAAGAGCTTCATTACATGCAGGAGTTGGATATGCCAACCAATATGAGACTGGTTGTTTTTAAATTGCCATTCAAACTCAGGGAGCGATGGAGAGCTAAGGCTCATGACATTATGGAAATTTCCAATGACAGGGCTCATTTTATTGATGTGGTTGCATTTCTTGAGAAGTATGTGAGAATCCTTTCTGACCTGATCTTTGGAGACATTGAAGATGTATCACAAAATACAGTTGGCTTAAAACCTTCCAACAAGTTTAAGCTACAGTCAAAGAATAGAGAGAAAGGGAGTAGTTTTGCCACTACAGTAACACCAATGGATTCTGTTGAAGATAAAACTATGACAAATGGATCAAAGAAACAGGAGAGCTTGTACTGTCATTGTTGTTCACATGCTCTTTTAGACAAATGCCAACAATTCAAAGGTAAGAAGCACAGAGACAAGATTCACTTTCTAAAGGAGAAAGGAATTTGTTTTGGATGCTTATGTATTGGACGCATAAGCCGGGACTGTAATAAGCGCTTGATCTGTGAAGTTTGTGATCAACAACATCCCACTGTGCTTCATATCAAGAAGGCAAATGTGGAGTCAGCACAAACAAAGGAGCCACCAGGAGTTAAACCATCAACTCTCACGCAGACATGTGGGCGTACAGGGGCCGGAAAAGATCACTGTATTCTATCCATTGTTCCGGTGCAGGTCAAGTCCACTAAGGGCAATCAGGTCATACAGACCTATGCATTTCTGGATCCTGGTAGTTCAGCTACATTCTGTTCGGAAGATCTCATGCAGAAGTTGAACATTACAGGAAAAATAACTCATTTTCTCTTAAAAACTATGGGACAGGAAAAGGTTGTTCCAGCATACTCCTTATTTGGGATGGAGGTGTCTGGTCTGGAGGAAAATAACTTTTATCCTCTCCCGGAGGTCCTGACCCAGAAGCAAATGCCAGTCACTGCAGACAACATTGCTACTGCTGCAGATGTGAAGAGGTGGCCTCATTTGTCAAAGGTTCATATCCCCAGCATAAAGGCCAATGTTGACATGTTGAACCGACACTCCCAAGATATTGGAACCTTGGGAAATTGTCAACAGCTGTGGAGATGGCCCATATGCTATAAGAACAGTGTTGGGATGGGTCATCAATGGTCCTTTAAATGGAAATGGCAGCAAGCTTGATATGGAGATTCCTTCTGTTGTGGTGAATAGGATTTCTGTATCTAACTTGGAGCTCATGCTGAACAATCAGTATAACCACGACTTTAATGAAAAGACCTCAGAGGACAAAGATGTCTAGAGAAGATGTCAGATTTATGGAAATTATGAAATCCTCTGCAACACTACAGGATAAGAGGTATTGCCTAAAGTTGCCCTTTAAGAAACCTGATGTCCTCCTACCAAACAATTTTGCAGTGGCTAAGCAAAGGATACTTGGATTAAGGAGGAAGTTTGTGAATAATCCACAGTTGCACAAGGAATATTCAAGTTATCTCAATGGGGTAATTGATAAAGGTTATGCGGAGCAAGTACCTCAGCAGCAGTTGCAGTGTACCAGTGGAAAAGTGTGGTAGATTCCACACCACAGTGTCTATCATCCCAGAAAAGGTTCTCTACGAGTGGTGTTTGACTGTGGAGCCAATTTTAAAGGAACATCCAAACCTCACCAGTTCACTCCTTGGAGTTCTCACTCGATTCAGGCAGGAGCCTGTGGCAGTTATGGGAGACATACAGGCTATATTCCATCAGGTGAAGGTTGCAGAACAGGACAGAGATTTTCTTCGCTTTCTCTGGTGGCCAGAAGGAGACTTCAACAGAGAGCTCAAGGACTACAGAATGGCTGTGCATTTGTTCAGGGCTGTTTCATCGCCTAGTTGCGCTAGTTATGCGCTGAGGAAAACCGCTGATGACAAGTCTGACTTTTCTGCGGAGACTGTTCAAGCTGTTAAGCGGCATTTCTATGTGGACGACCGTTTGATGAGCTTGGGCTCAGAAAAGGAGGCCATGCAAATGGTTGAAGATCTCAATGCTCTCTGTAAAAGAGTTGGCATTGGTTAAAGACCAAAACTAACATTATTGAGGGACCTGTAACTAAACTTTGTTTAATACAAGAGGTAGATTGAATTATGTTGATTTGCATTTCCATGTATGGTAATTGAGGTTTTCACATTTGGCTCCTTTATTGTTTTGCATTGAATTGTTATGTCTGCCTGCACTAACAATTAGGGGCCGGTGTATAGGAGCCAATTAGTGCTCAATTCTATAAATGGGAACCAACCTTTGTAGGTTCAGGCGTTGCCCGGAAGGCAAATAGTTTTTGACCACTCACTCCCACTCCCACTCACTCAGATTGTTGCTGCATGGAGAGAAATGTTTGTTTAATGGATTAATGGACATCAAGAATCAACGGAGAAAATAAATGGACTCAGTGTCAAACAGAAGAGTTTGTCTCGGACTTTTAATTCATCCAACATACATCAGACACGGTAAAGAGTGCGTCAACTATAACCTACGTGGTGCAACACCTCAGTGGCTTAAAGCATTGGCTTAGCCTCTACACCCAGGTTAAAGCTTTCCTCGAAAGGTAGGGTGCACCTAAACCTTGTGCCTAGAGCCAGGGAGAACCCCACCACTAAGACTTAGATACACAGCATGGCGTACTTGGGCATCCTACCATCATACACAACGCTTTTGAGCAGCTTTGTGGCTATTTTGATTTCAGCCAAGGTCTACCCTCATCTTCATTTCTTTTTTTCCCCTTCTGCTTTACAAAACACCAAATGGTAAATTGATGTTTACCCTCTGTCGCACCTGTAGTGATCAGAATAACCAAACAGCTGCTTGCGCAAAAGAAAAGAGCCATGACGGGTGTCTGGGTAACCCCAGTGTGGCATTTTGAAAGAAAGAGTGAAAATTTTTGCAGACTACACCAAAACGTTTCTGAAAGGCAAGCAACAGGTGTCAGGGTACCCACTGAGGTAAATGATGAGGAAAGCAAACAAAAGAGAATCAGATGAGAATCAGGGAATTCAGTTAGAGGCAGACAAAATCAAATCAAACCCAAATCAAACCCGCCCAAACAACAAATCTTTATTTACATTTTTATAATATCTCTCTGGGGAAAATTTGTGGAAAAGTCAAACTTAATCCCAAATGTTGCTTTTAAAACAAAATTGAATCGTGTTGTCCTAAAGACTAAAGGCACTGCGCAAAATGTGTTATTTGACAGCCTTAAAGAGTTAGTTGAGGGTTATATTCACGAGTCAGCCAATGAAATCATTGCCTCTCAACATAAAATTGTGTGCAATATAAAACGGTTTATCCTCAGCAAAAAGACGTCTCCTGTCTGATGGTAGAACCTTACCTTCTGGTTACTGAAAATAAATTAATGATAAGAGGAATAAATACATATAAAACAATGTTGCAGGTGACTAGAGATTTTGATCTGCGTTTACAATTACCCTTTTCAGTCTAGTTGTAGGGCCGAGTGGTTCAGTTGGTTTTGTAAAGACTGTGTTGGAGGACTGTGTTGGTTAAATTCAGTGCCAGACAAACTTAGATGGATTTCTACTTCTCTGGCAGCCGATCATCATTCAATATCGACAATCAACATCACCGCCATATCCTGTATCTTGAAAGTAAAGTAGTTGCACCATCAGTTTAAACAGTAATTATCTGATACTATTTAAAAAGTTGCAGATGAATATATTAGCCCAGCAGAATGAATATCAAGTAATGGGCTGAAAATTATCTGGATAATAAAATGACAAAGATTCTAAAACAAAGGGGCTTGACTGATCAGACGATTAAGAAATACAACAATCTTGCAATCTTGCATCTTGCAAAGATACCTACTCAAACAAACTCGAGAGATTACCCTGACTCTCCCTAAGGATTCTGATTTGAAAGATAAGGGCCCCAAGGAATCAAAGGACGGTGAGTTAAAAGAGGAAGAGGATGGTGTTTTACAGGAGGTGTTGAGGAAGGTGTCTGTACGTAGCCACAAAAACGTCAACCACATTACAAGCTAAGATGGCGCGGCCGTGTCTAGACGCCGTCGTGGTAGCTCCACGGAGATTGTGCGTTTTTTTAGTTTTTGTGTTTGTTTTTAATATCTTTTTTTGCTCAAACACATCGGCACTAACATCCTACGAACGCAGCACACTTTTGGACATAAACTTTTGCGCAAAACAAAGGTTTTTGTCCACTTTTCCCATCGACCCAGCGTGGCCGGCAGAGATAGTACGAGCGAGCCACAACAACAACAGTGGAGACGCATCTACGGGGAGACGAAGGAGGAAACATCGGGGAAAACTGAGCGGAATTCGGAACAGACTGAGAGTTCAAGCCCACCGTCCACCTCTGCCCAGCATCCTTCTTGCTAACGTCCAGTCTCTGGATAATAAGTTGGATGATGTTAGGGCGAGGATTAGATACCAACGGGACATGAGGGATTGTAACATCTTTTGTCTGACGGAAACATGGCTGACCCCGCTGGTGCCGGATCGAGTCATATGCCCAACCGAGTCCTTCTCTGTTTTCCGTGCGGATAGAACGGAAGAGTCTGGCAAATCTAAGGGTGGAGGGGTTTGCTTCATGACCAACAACAAGTGGTGCAACCCCAAGGACATTAAGACTCTTTCTCGTTCCTGCTCGTCGAACCTGGAACATCTGACGATCTCATGCCGTCCATTCTACCTTCCCCGGGAGTTCAGCTCGGTCATCACCACAGCCGTCTACATACCACCACAAGCGGACACCGACGTAGCACTATTGGACCTACATGATGTGTTATGTCGGCATCAGAACAAGCATCCAGACACGGCTATGGTGGTGGCTGGGGACTTTAATAGGGCAAACCTAAAAAAGGTCATGCCGAACGTTCACCAGCACATTACGTGTGCTACCAGAGGGGAAAGAACGTTGGACCACTGCTATACGCCGTTCAAGAGAGGCTACAAGGCTGTCTCTCTCCCTCTGTTCGGCAAATCAGACCATGCCGCCATTTTCCTGCTACCGGAGTATAAACAAAGGATAGCACGGGAAGCGGTAGTGACGAGGGACGTAAAGCGGTGGTCTGACCAATCAGAGGCTGAGCTACAGGACGCTCTGCGTGACGTCGACTGGGACATGTTCCAATCCAGTTCCAGGGACGTCAGCGAGTTTACGGAAGTAGTAACGAGCTTCATAGCAACGCTAGTGGACACCATCGTCCCCACGGTAAAAGTTAGGTCCTTTCCTAACCAAAAACCGTGGGTTGATAGATCCATCCGCGACGCTTTGAACGCCCGCACTGCTGCCTATAACTCCGGTCTTGTATCTGGCAACATGGACGAGCACAAGGCAACGTCCTATGGACTGAGAAGGGCGGTGAAGGAGGCCAAGAGGAGGTATAGGGACAGAGTGGAGTCGCAGATGGAGCAGCGCGACACCAGACGCCTATGGCAGGGGCTACGGACTATAACGGACTACCAGGGCAGACCCCCCGCAATTGTGAGTGCCGACGCATCCCTAGCGGAGGACCTGAACTCATTTTATGCACGGTTTGAGGCTAGCAACAACAGCGCTAGCTCGCCGGCTAACAACATCACCGTTAGCGCAGCCGGAGTGAGTTCTACCGCTGGGGATGAACACACACTCTCTGTGACTGAGCACAGTGTGAGGAGGGCTCTGACGAGGGTGAACACCAGGAAAGCTGCTGGTCCAGATGGCGTATCTGGGCGAGTACTGAAGACCTGTGCTAATCAGCTAGCTCCAGTGTTCACCACTATATTCAACATCTCCCTGGCTGAGTCTGTGGTCCCCGCCTGCTTCAAGAGATCCACTATTGTCCCTGTGCCCAAGAATGCTTCTCCAGCATGCTTGAATGACTACCGACCGGTGGCCCTCACCTCGGTGGTCATGAAATGCTTCGAGAGGCTGATAAAGGACTACATCTGCGCCTTCCTCCCTTGCTCCATGGACCCGCTGCAGTTTGCTTATTGTCCCAACAGATCCACGGATGATGCTGTCTCCCAGGTACTGCACACCACACTCTCTCATCTGGACAGCCGGAAGGGGGGCTATGTGAGACTGCTGTTCATTGATTATAGTTCAGCTTTCAATACCATAGTCCCCACCAGACTGGCTGGCAAGTTGATTGAGCTGGGACTGAACACCCCCCTGTGTGCCTGGATCCTGGACTTCCTGACCGCCAGGCCCCAGGTGATCAGGGTGGGCAGACACACCTCCAACCCCCTCACCCTGAACACAGGATCCCCCCAGGGTTGCGTCCTCAGCCCCCTACTGTACTCCCTGTACACACACTGTGTGGCCAGGTTCAGCTCCAACTCCATCATTAAGTTTGCGGATGACACAGTGGTGGTGGGCCTGATCTCCAACAATGACGAGAAGGCCTACCTGGAGGAAGTTGCTGATCTGTCACTCTGGTGCCAGGACAACAGCCTCCTCCTGAATGTCACCAAAACTAAGGAGCTGATTGTGGACTTTAGGAGGACACAACAACAGAGGACGTACGCACCATTGGGGATTAATGTGACTACTGTGGAGCTGTAGAGAGCATCCTGACAGGAAGCATCACTGCCTGGTTTGGCAACAGCTCCGCTCAGGACAGGAAGGCTCTGCAGAGAGTAGTGCGTTCGGCTGAACGCACTATTGGAACTACACTCCCCACCCTGCAGGACTTGTACACCAGGAGGTGCAGAACCAGAGCCTGCAGGATCATGAAGGATCCTCACCACCCCAACAACGGACTGTTTCAGCTGCTGCGGTCAGGCAAACGCCTCCGTAGTCATGCTGCCAAAACAGAGAGACTGAGACGGAGTTTCTTTCCTCAGGCCATCAGGACTGTGAACTCTGACCTCACCAGGGCCCCCACCAAGACACACACACTGCCCCTCTTATGCACACACACACTTAGGTAAAGACTACACATAATTTATAATTTATATTATATTATACATACAATTTCCCTTTTTTACTATATTTTTATAAAGTGCTCTTATTGTAAATATTGTGTTGTTTTTTTATATAGAGCTCTTAAAACTGTGACATTGTAAATATTGTGTTGGTTTATTGTAAATAGTGTGAACCTGTTATTTTGCACATTTCTGCTGAGCATTGCCACTTTACATTTCACTGCACACCTCGTGTGTGTATGTGACAAATAAACTTCTTGAATCTTGAATCTTGAACATAGAAATGATCAGACTCAAAGGGAGTTGTTGGAATAACGGAGGGTGAATGTATTTATCAAGGGGTTCCCGTTAAAGGCTTTCATATGTTAGATTTGATGTATCAGCCTCCTATAAAATTAGTGAGGCCTGTCGGCCCCCCGGGTTGGATGTTCTTTCTAAAAGCAACCGTCTGAACTCAACATCGCTCCCCCAACATCCATGTTTTAAGGAGTTCTATCAATATGCCCTGGGTGGCCTGACCTCCGCCTAACTGGCACCTTAGTTCTCCTGATCAATCCCCTTCTCCCGTCTTTCCATTAAGAGGAAAACTCTACAGTGATTAGTTAGACTTCAATGTTAGAAATGTTAACAAAGGTTAAGAGCTTGAGTTGTTTCTTCTACATCCAATCGTTAAAAGTTATAGAGAAACTTCTTTTATAACTATGACATCCCATAAACATTTCTAAAGAGTAAGCATTATAAGTCCCAGCAAGTTGTGATGCTATACATTTCTGGTAATTTCTAACAAAATGCTAATGCTATACTATCATTCTATAGAAAGAAATCACATGCGCAATGGCATAAATAAAAATACACCATGTTGACTGCAAACTGATGACAATTCATACTGAAGTTGTCATGAGTTGAAGAGGAGTCAATGTTGTTGTTTCTTTGCAAAAAAAATGTAGAATACTCAGGGAATAATGAAAAAAATGTTGATAAACAAGTAGGCAGCCAATATTTTCAGTTGGAAATTTTAATCGACTGGACACGTTAGACAAAATTAATCTTTAGCTCTGGTCAGTTCAATCCGCAAATCAACAGAGTTCGAAAGAAATCGTTTGCAGAAGAATATATATCGGCATGTATGGGTCCAAGCACGTGGAATTCCATCTGATTTAACACTGCATTGGGCCCGTTGGTGACTGTGGTGGAGTCCGTGGTTCCAGCCGTGTCTTCATAAAACAACCTTGCTCTGAATTGTGTCATTTCAGCCGAGTAGTTCAACAAAGTCTCCAGCATGGCACGGCAGGGATATGTGGTGCTGGATTGATTGATCAATCTGTCGCTCAGGGTCACGTCTATTGATTTGAATGCTTCGTTAATCGGATAATTGATGACACCCACACAGCTGTCGACTGCTACATCTGATCCATTGGCATTGGCGATTCTGAATTGTAGATGTAATAGTGTATCATTGAGATGTAAATATCTGCTCTAGTGACAGCTGTGTCATGGGTGCTGTAAAGAGATACAACTCTGTCTTGATTTGAAGATTTGTGGTATAGGAGAGCCATTTATTTATTAAATTAATCACTCAGGAAATACCCTCTAGTGGTCTTGAACCAGGGTTCTGCTTGCCAGGTCATTCTGATTTAGTCTTTTTGTTCGCCTTCTGCTTTTTAATGTTCTTTGACAGGTGCTTTCCGGGGGGCCTCTTCCTTGGCCTGCTTGAAAGCATCATAAGACCTGGCCCTTCTTGCGCTGGTTCTGCTGACGGTAACATATTCATTCATCTACCCACGGTCGCAATGTAAATGTCCGAGGCTATGTTTTTAGTGGCTGATTTGAGAAAATTAAAACAATGTCTCATAAAAGGTAGAGCAAATTTGAACAATATAAAAAAAACTGAGCAAATCCCGGCAAATCCGGGAAGCCCATTATCATTAACATAATAGCCTATAAAATGGTTAGGGTCCTGATAAGAATCATGAAGTAACACTGTGGTTTCTGATCAGTGAAAAGTTTTATAATGATCTTCCCGTAGGTAAAGTTTGTTTAGCTCAGATATGATTTTAATGTGAATGTTTTCTATGATTCTTATTAACCGGTACTGTATTGTACCCAGTCATTTTGATTACATCTCCATCTTGCCCTCGAATTTCAACTATTCGTAACAATTTGATAGTCCCCAATGATGTCATCACCCCGGGCACACCTCATTGCCCCCCCCAACCATTACTTTTTGACTACTCGTCATGCTTGTCACAATTAATTAAGCCCCAGCCCCGGTCTCTTCTTAGTGGAGTTTGCGTGGACTTTAGAGACTCAGAATTGTCCATAGATATGAGTGTTAGGGATTATCTATTACTTATTTTATATACATCACATCACATATCATGTTGACTACAAAGTACTTAAAATGTTCTTTACTTAGTTCATTGTATTAACACAAATCAATGGTCCATTTGGGGTTATGTTACACACGTTTGAGAGTAATGGAACAGAACTTCTCAATGTAGTGGAGATTGAAAACAATGGTTGATAATGGTTGCAAATCATGATAATATCAATAAAATCAAAGTTTGAAAATTTGGATAAATTGATCATTTAATTATGGATTTTAGAGGCAAAATCTTTCAAAAAGTCCCAAGACTTAATCTGAGTTATCTGGTGGATTATGTTACTGACTGAAATTGTAATATTATCCATTGGAATAATAAAACTCGCTCATGAGTCTTTGTCTTTGTCTCGGGATTACACTAATATCAATACATTAAGGGCTCTATTTTCATAAATCGTCCCATGATATATTGTTACATTCCTACAATCAACTGTTCGAGAATTGATTACATTTGTTTTGCTCGGTGAGGGGATGTGTATGCAGCGCTGTTTGGAAGGGGGGTGGGGTGGAGAAAGGTTCTGTCTTTGATTTGATTTAGATTCATCTCCCATCTTCATGCATGCAAGGGGTGCTATTTTATATATGTCTTAAATAGTGTATGCATAGTGTATATGTAACATTTTGCATTTCACTGTTTTTTCTTCCTTCCTTCGTCACTTGTCACATTGTACAATAAAATGTCCTTTTCTTAACTAGACTTCAAAAACAGTTTAGGTTCATGAGGAAAATTGCATTCAAAATATGGGGCCCCAGAAAAATGCTTTAAATGACAGCTATACTGATATAACTTTATATTAGTGTAATTGCCGCCTTTTTGTTGGCTGCAAACATTGCATTAACAGATCAAAGTGAACTGCTGAAAGCATGTTGATTTTGATGTTCTAGTTTATGAGTGAACACAGTCTCCTTGATGTTCTGTGCAAATTGGCACTTTGACAATGAAGCAGAGCACAATATTGCATAAATCATAAAAAAAAAAGAAAAGCTTGGAGCTCTCCGAAATCTCTCACTGCCTCAAGAGTAGCGATTCTCAAAATTGGGCCGGGACCCAAAATGTGTCTGTGTGTTCTGAGAAGAGTACTAGAAAGTTAAATTAAGTATTAAGAAAAACAAGAAGAAAGAAGTAAAGAAAGAAAAAAGAGACCTACTTGTTTGCTCATTTTTTTGCATTTTGCATTTTCTGAGTTCATATCTGAGGACCCAGGATTATTTTTGCTTTCATTTGTATTTGCTCATTAACCGCATGACCATTGGACCAAGACAGATGGTCCAAGACAGCACTGATTGGACACAACAATTTGTTGGCTTGTTGCCATTATGCTGAATTTACATTGTATGGGAATAGCCATCAGCCATCATAACTATTTAAAAGCAACAACTCAGAAGTGTTCATGCATTGAAGCCATTAAAAGCTGTTGTAATTCAACCCTCATTTCTGAACACAAGGCCTAAAATGACGTATCCAAAATAAAGTGGAACCCCTTTGATTACATGCATAATGATGGTCTCTCATGAAAGGTAAGCCCTTGTAGTTTGTTCTCCAAGTGTCAGAATTATTGTAAGTATTACAGAAGCTCAGAGGAAGAGGAAACTGAAGTTTTTTTTGTCCCCTAAAAAACATGTTTTGAATAGAAATAGCTGCCTGTGTCAACTCAGACACTCAACGGAGCTCTAGTTCATAGATCTCACCCAATCCTGGCTCTAAATTTATAATACTAGTGTTTCCCATACTTTGCCACATTATCAGCACGGCTGCCACAAAATAAAAACATGGTCAATGTAGCGAAATTACGGGAGCAACTATGGTTGCACAATTTTTTTGTTTAATCCAGTTTTCTCGTCATCATGATTTAATTATGTTGTATGTTTAGATATCAAACATTGTTTCCGCCAGATCACGACTTAATCGTTTTGTTATAAAAAAAAATGCAACCATGGCCACTCTCGCACCACATTATGTTCTCTGTCACACCAGAGACTAATCCCACAAGTCTATACATTCAACAAGTCATGTAATCATACCTCAACAAGTGGAAAATTAATGAGCTCCTGTGCATTTAACGTGTGTTCCCTCAGCTTGAGCATTGAAAAGTATTGTACATGGAAAAGGCCTTCGAGAGCAGGAAGAAAGGCAAAGGGTGGTGGAACCTGAGGTAGGCAGATTAAACCTAGCAGGAAAAAGCCCCTAAATCTCACCAGTTGTAATTAATTAATTTCAGGAGTAGCTACAACAATATTGTTATTATCACAATGGAAAGGGAATGCATTGAAATAAAATGTTTAAATAGGGAACACACACTTTTTGGTCAAGATGAATGGCATGTGTTGAGGTTTGTTCTATTTTAAATTCAACATTAT
This sequence comes from Hoplostethus atlanticus, assembly GCA_034670405.1. Classification (NCBI taxonomy): domain Eukaryota; kingdom Metazoa; phylum Chordata; class Actinopteri; order Trachichthyiformes; family Trachichthyidae; genus Hoplostethus; species Hoplostethus atlanticus. The sequence goes on along the minus strand of JAXDDX010000144.1, from coordinate 1,017,735 downwards.
TCTTTTTTTTTTTTTTAATTGTCTGAAAGAGGCCTGCTTGAACACAGACTGGGGCTAGGCCACAAAGAAGCTGTGGAAATGAACTACATTCCCCAGAAGAGAACAACCAGTCAGCCATTTTGCCCCAGCTGAAGTATTACAATCAGCCAGGTGGGAGCTGATTGACACACCAAAAGCTTGAGGGTGGAATCGCCAGTTTACAAGGAGAGACACCATCCAGGAAGTCCTCCTGACACCTTTTAATTTGCTGTAATTTGAGTTAATAATTAAAAGTGGCTGTTTTGTCCCTGAATCATCCTGCCTACGGTGTGATCTGTGCCAGGAATTTTCCTTCCTGGTTCCTGGCTGAGGTGCCACACTATTCCTTTTTTGCCATGTATTAATATAGGGAAACATAGGAGCTCAGGATTTAATCCACAGTGGCTCAACATGCTGGGTATTAGTTCTGAGCGAAGGGAAACACTGTAAGGCCATTTAAAGACTCCAAAAAGACACCTGGCAACCAAATGATTGTAAGTTATCATTCCAAAACACTATTTTTAGATTGTGTTTCTTGTCATGGACCTCCAATGTTATCTAAAAATGTCACTGAACACCAAAACAAAACAATTAAGGTACTATAAAACCTTCATTTTAGACATCAGGCATCATGACAGCATTGTCTTATAAATTGGCCAGTTATTCAAACAGGGTGACTGGAAGAGCGAGTTCTACCGCTGCCTCCTCAGTAAAACAAGTCTACTGTTTAGCTTTCTAAATTCAACTTTCAGTGTAAAATTACAGTTCGAAAGTTTTGTTTTTGTCGGTGCACAAGCTCTCATACACTTTTATGCAACCATGTTTCATTGGCTACAACCCTAGTCAGTCATCAATAAACTTGCCTCCCATTGGCTGGCTGTGTATTGGGGCGCAGCTTCGTAGATCACGTTTATTCATTGTCAGAATTTGTGTCGCTGGTTGGATATACTGAATGGTCTCGTGACTAAAAGCTATTACGAGTTTTGCTTGTCGATGGACCAATGCCGTGATCACGATACCTTGATTAGTTTTATCTTGGACTGATATGGTGCTCAACCGTGGTATTGCAGCCTAAAATTACCCATTCAATACATGACAAATGAGTCTGAAATAAAGTTTTATGCTCTATGAAGTGGTCGATGAAAAACAATGAGTTATGTCCACTTGAATACCTTGATAAGTTATGTACAGGTTAGGTAAATCCCTTGTGCTGTGACATTAAGTCGCACGAATTATTGAAATAATTCATTTTTACTCTGACTGAAGCGCCAACACGCGTGTTACTCGATGGGAAAGAGCTGATTGGCTGGCTTGAAATCCATGTTACCCACAATGCCAATGGGCAGCAGGCACGGGTAGAAAAATCTGTAATTTCTTAAAAAGGAAAGCAATTTGAAAAGTGAAAATATTCTTTTATATGTTATTACTATTGTTAATAACCATTGTAATACAGACCCGTGTTGTGAGGAGATTACACATTGAAAACGCTATTTATATTAAGGCTAGTCACCTTTTATATAGAGATGAAAAAGTACATGGTGCTTGTGCGAAGCTGATGTGTTTGATTATATTGTATTGCTCTTTACTTACCACTGCATTCGTTTTGTTTTATTATACAGGCCAGAGGATAATCCACCAAAAAAAAAAAAATTTTTCATTTATTTATTTTAATTTATGTAGCCTAGTTAAGAGAGAGAACGGTAAATAAGATTAAGATAAAACTTAAAAGATTTTTTTACATTGGATAGCTTAGTGGCATTATTGTTATGACAACAGAGCCAGAAATAAAGTCAAAGTTCAAGGTAAATCAAGTCTTTCTACCAGTCAGACTCACAAGGTCACAGGTCGCAACACTATAGCCTTTAACGTTCACCCAAAATAACAGATTAAGTAGCCTTAATCATTGACATTGATGAATACATATACATGAATCATTACATACATACATGAATCACAGCACTCTATAATAATTCCAGTGTTCGCGCCCATTGGCAATTTATTCACAATCAGTTGTGGGAAAGTGGCAGAAATATGACTGTATAACAGTTATGAATTATGTTCATTCTTTAGGCTATTTGTTTATTTATTTAGTTTAGTTCTCCTTAAATTGACCGCTGCAAAATGCGCAACTTTTACTTTGAAGGCGAGCTGTCTCTGGTTGCAGCGCTCGACTTCCTTGTTCAATTTTCATTGTACAAGTTGGATAATGGAACAAGGTGACGCTTTGGCGCACTGAATTGCATTGCACGTCTTCATTCAATGCGACAATAACATAGGCAAAGCGTTAACAGCGTTTAGGCGGCATCAGCTATCGAAGAACAAGCTCAGACGCTTCAACATACATTTGCATTAGCACAAGTAGGACAATGAAATTAGGTAATATCTCCTGAACTGGCATTTTTCATTATACAACGTGAACAACTGCAGATGAATTATACTTCATGCACGGACCTTTCAGGCGGTATATTGCATTGAATAATTGTCAGATTGATTGAATAAAAACATAATGAAGGTAACCAATGCAGGTGAGTGTTTAAGACACCATGATTTTCTGCAGACTTTGGTTGCTCCTGAACAACTTTTTCCACATTTAACACACATGCACTTCGTGGGTGACAAATTTGAGTGCATGTGTTACAGCAAACCAAACATTGCAGTATCAACCATAAACCAACAATCCAGCAAGTAGTTGTGTCCTCCTGTGGCATTTTAAGAGTTGGGATCACATAGAAATGAATGAAAACACACGCATAATTGCAGCACAGTCTGATGAAGAGCGGCATGGTCAAAAAAGTCACCTTTGCATTAATAGTAATAAATGTACACACCTCAGGAGTATAATACAGTGTGTAGACTCTTTCTGTTGTGCTATGATCAAAAATGATTCATGTGATGAAAAATGTTCATTTTGTTGGTTTTATTTGACTACAGGTATTTCCTTATTCGTGAGTGGTTGGAATTGAGGAGAAGTTGTGAAATCAGTGTCCATCATCAAATTCCACGTTCCCAAGTAGTATTTATCAATTGAAAGCTGATGTGAACAGTATTGTTTAGTAGTATTTACCACCTGAAAGCTGAGGTGAATTGTATTTCTAATTGGGAAGCCTGTGGGCTAAAGAATAAATAAATAATTAAAACGTTGTAATAGGGGGGCAGGTTGTAGGGCATGTTGAGCCACTGTGGATTAAATCCTGAGCCCCTATGTTGTCAAAAGAAAAACCATGAGATTAGGGTTCGATTTCAATTTCTGACCAACTTTTTATTTTGTGGTGGCCGTTTTTGTGGTAACCCACATGAGAACGTGAGAGTACTGTATCATTCAGTCCAGGCGACAGTGAAGTCAGGAAATCTGGTGAATGGCAAGATTCAAATGGTCATGTACTGAAAAAAAATGAAAGCCATACTATTCTTACAATTCTTTTAGGTAGGTCAGCAGCTCCTTAAGGCAGGGTGAGGCAGGTTTTACAAGCCAAGACCCCCGAAGCTGTGAAGCTGCGTAAAATCTTCCCATACCACACTGGAATGATTTCTCTGGTATTATCAAAAATAAAACAAAAAACATATTGACTAGCTGTGTGGTCAGGCAGCAACGTCCCATCATATCAGAGGTGGACCACAATGATCAGATTTGTAATAAAAAGGCCAATGTCTGCCCTAACCCTAGAAGAAAACACTTTTATTTTTACAATAAATGTTCCATAACGCGGCTTTTGAGCGGGACACTCTAGCAGGCAACTGTCACTTAGGAAGATAACAGCCACAGCTGATAACCGAAAGCTCTTCATGGCCGCCGCAGACTCAAAGACACACACTGCACTGTCTGCCGCCGTGCAGCTGAGAATCAAAGGGAATAAATTACTGCCTCGCCAGACTAGAGGAAAGACCCTATTTAAAGATGCTGGAGAGGAGAGAGAGAGCAGAGAGAGCAGTGTGTGTGTGTGTGTGTGTGTGTGTGTGTGTGTGTGTTTTTCCTCCTAGTCGGCATAGGATACACTTGTGTGTGCGTGCATACGTGTGTTTGTAAGTGCAAGAGTGGATTATATATACTGTACATGAAACCAAGAGAGAAAGAATGAAAGAGAATGTGGTGTAGGTGTGTATGTGTGTGTGTGTCTCAGAGACGGAATTAATGTCTTTGTGTGGAGAAATAGAGAGATACAGGCAGAAACACACACATATATATACACACACATGCATACACATCATCCAACGTGCTCAGCCTGTAAACGCCATAGGAGGGGCCAGAAACACAGTGCAACAGTGACCCCTACAGGCCAAATCACCACACTGCACACATCAACACAACACACTGCAACACATCAGCAGTTGTTGGTGTTGCATCTAGTGACCATTTCTATATTTTTACTGTTTACATTTTATCCACAGTTATATATTAACTTATATATTCCTGTTACCAGAATGGGGAGGTGATGAAGACTTGAATCCAAAGTTGTTGTTTTTTGGTCTCCATTCCTCTCCACCAATCTAGTACTAGTGTAAGTGACCTGACTACAGATGATAGCAAATTTATTATTATTACTAATAATAATAAACAATAAAATAAAAAATCTAATAATAATTTATTCTTGTCCAACAGTTAAAACTATAAAGTCAAGTTTTAGTTTGTCTTGATGCCAATGGCTTGAGAAGAGTGGAGAAGAGAAGTGAAGACAAGACAAGACAAGACAAGTCAAGTCAAGTGATGGGCTGAAGAGAAGAAATGAGAAGACGAGGAAAGAAAAGAAGAGGAAGAGTTTTAGTCTGTCTTGATGCCAATGGCTTGAAAAGAGTGGAGAAGAGAAAAGAGGAGAAGAAAAGACAAGTGATGCTGCAGGAGGCTGCGGTCTGTCAAGACCAGCACTTGAACAGCTTCTTTCTCATGGCAGTGGGGCACACAAAGCCCCCTGCTTGCCTCCATGCTCCACAACTCTCTCCACTTCAAACTTCTCTTTTCTACACTCTCCCAATGCACCCACTGCCCTTGTTTTGCCTGCAACACTGCCTTAGTACATGTTACTACCTCCTCCTGATGATGTACTTCTTCAACTACCAACTTTCTTTTTTCTACTAATGTTGCCTTACTCCACACAGGTTTCCCTGCACACAGCCCTAAGCCCCTACGCCCATGCTGCACCTGGCCTACAATGTCCCTATGTTTAAGTGCTGCCTGTGCTTGTTGCACTGCCTCCTTTGGGTTCCACTTCCTCCCTGTTTTGATTGTGGGCGCTACGCTCCTAACCACTGGATCCTTTCACTGGGTCAGAGTCATTTCCAATCTAACTTTAGCACACTTTGTACTCCTCTGTCAGGCTAGACAGGGCCACACTGCTTAGACAGCGTGGGGCTCCAAGCCATTTTCTAATAAATTAGTTAATCATCCTTTCTAGTTTTTCTACCTTAGATAGGGGAACATCATACACTGTCAGCGGCCACATCAGCCGAGGCAACAATCCAAACTGCACACACCACAATTTTAACTTTCCTGGGAGCCCTGACTTTTCTATACCTGAAATGCCTTGTTTCATTTTCTGCCTCAACTCAACTTTTTTTATCACTGAGGCTTGCATTGTACCATCTTCCTAAGTGTTTGACCGGTTCCTCTATCACTGTTGGCACCACTTCATCATCTATGAAAAACTTCTTGTCTACTACCTTCCCGTTAACAATAAAAATACCCCTAGATTTACTTGGCTTCACTTTCATCCTAGCCCACTGTAGATTATTATTCAGCTTATCCAGTAGCCTACTAGTACATGGAGCTGTTGACGTCATAGTCGTCATATCGTCCATGTAAGCCCTAATTGGTGGGAGGCGCAGCCCTCCCTGCAGCCTTTCCCCTAATAATAATAAGCTCTAATAATCACCTCCATTGCCATAGTGAAAGCTAATGGGGAAATTGTACACCCTGCCATAATGCCTACCTCCAGCTGCTGCCAAGCTGTAGTGTACTCTGCTGTGGTAAAACAGAGTTGAATGTCTGAGAAGTAAGCTTTAACTAACCTTTTAATACTATCCGGCATTCTAAAGAAATCAAAAGCCTCCCACAACAGACTATGTGGTACTGACCCGAAAGCATTTGCCAGATCCAAAAATACTACATGCAGGTCTCTTTTCTCACACCTAGCTGACTGAATTTGGTGCCAAACCCGGAGAAGCCTGGAATTCCAGTCTTTTGCACTGAAGTGTCAATTATCCTATTCTTTTCTAAGTAACTAGACAGCCTCTGTGGCACAACACTAAAGAAAACCTTCCCTTCAACAGTAAGTAGGCTGATAGGCCTAAATTGACTTATCTCTACAGAGTCCCTTTCTTTGGGAATGTAAATTCCCCCTGCTCTGCACCACGCTTTAGGAATAACCTTCTTCTTCCAGACTACCTTCATCAACTTCCATAGAAACCTCAGCACATCTGGTGCACTCTTGTATAGCCGGTAGGGGACTCCATTAGGCTCCAGGGCTGAAGAGGCCCTTGCACGCCTTACTATCTCTTGTACCTCTTTCCACCTTGGTGGGCTAACATCACACTGACTGTCTATCTCTCCAATAGGTAGAATATCAGGGGGGGGGGCGCTAGCTCTCTAAACCTTTCCCTATCTCTGTGCACTTCCTTCAAATATCCCTCAAGCTCCTGCTTAGATGCCCTTAGACTACCATTCTTCTCCTTACTAAATAACGACAAATCTAAATGGATCCTTGTAGAATGCTTTTCTAGCTCGCTCTTTCTTTTTCCTGTTTTTACTAATGTTCTCTGCTCTTATTAACACTGACAATCGCTCCTTCACATCCGTCTGCAAACTATTTATACCTTCCTTCTCAACCTCTGGAGCCTTCCTCCACTGCCTCCTAAGCTGCCTTCTCTCCCGGATAAGTCTGTCTATCTCTTGTTGGCGCCTGGATTTAACTACCTCAACCTCTAACTCTCTCTAACCTCTAACCTCTTCCTTTTCTCAAAGAAGCCAAACCTTTCTACTCCATAATCATAAATAATAACTTACTGTCAGCAGTTCCTTTAAATGTGTCTAATACCCTAACCAAGTCACTATTGATATCTTCCCATTTCCTACTTTCTGCCGCCCCTGGCCACTTAACTGAGCACTAATCTTCTCCCTTTTTGGCTGGCTAGCCTCTCTGCCTTCCTCGTGTATATATAAGTCTGATGTGTATATATATCAAAGTCCGATGTATATATATCAAAGTCTGATGTATATATATCAAAGTTCATTATATATATATCAAAGTTCATTATATATATATATATATATATCAAAGTCTGATGTATATCAAAGTTCATTTATATATATCAAAGTCCAATGTATATATATCAAAGTTCATTAAAGCAAACATACTATATTCGCTCTTCTTAGAAGAGTTCTCCAATTTTATCTCGGACTTAGTGACCCGAGCTGATAATATTCTCATCACATTCACCTAAATAACTCCACTGATCCTCTCAGTAAGGCCTTCCTAGATCTTATTGATACTTGTGGCCTCACTCAATTTGTACATGAACCATGGTTTGACCTGGTTTTGGCCCGTGGCATTCCTGTATCTCCTTTAGTGGTCTGCTCTTATGTACCCGCCTTATCTGATCACTATCATTAAATTTGAGATCGAATTGATCTGCCCACACAAAAAGTGTGATGATACATACAGTATATCAACCGTCGTATTAATGCTTCTACAGCCTCGTTACTTTCTGAAAAACTGCCCAGTTTTCTCGTACCTCTCTCTGGTCATGTTGGCTCACTGGACAATTTCACCAACAAACTAAACTCTACCCTTATCAGCACACTCGATTCAATCGCCCCGTTAGTCACAAGAAAACACAGTGCTAGGACATTAGCACCATGGTTTACTAACAACACTCGTGCCCTTAAACAAGCCCGTAGAAAATTAAAGCGTAAATGGCGATTGACCGTACTCGAAGTCTTCCGGCTTGCCTGGAATGATAGCCTGCTAAATTATAAACGCGCACTCTTGTCAGCCAAAACTGCACACTTCTCTAGGTTAATCAGTGCAAGTAGAAATAACGCAAAGTTTGTATTTCACACTGTCGTTAAACTAACAAGTAATCCCTCCTCCTCTGATAGCTCTCTGTTTTCTGCTAATGACTTCATGTCCATCTTTACTCAGAAAATCACGCTAATAACAGATGAGATCACCAGTATACTCTCCACTCGTGGTGCCTTCTCACTCCTGAAAAGTTCACTTGGTGTTTCTCGGCCTGACTGTCTTTTTTCACAGTTTGATTTAGTTTCCTTAGACACTCTCACCAAGTTAGTTCTGGAATCTAAACCCACGAACTGCATGCTTGACCCTCTGCCTGCTAAATTACTCAAAGAACTTTCCTAGGACCCTCAATCCTCTTAATGGTCAATCCGTCGCTCTCCACTGGCACTGTGCCCTCCGCCTTGAAAACAGCCATAATCAAGCCAATATTGAAAAAAACAAACCTTGATTGTGAAGTACTTCAGAACTACAGACCAATCTCAAATCTGCCGCTCCTCTCCACAATACTTGAACAAACTGTAGCCAGCCAATTTACGGATTTCTTGTCAAAAAACAACCTATTTGATCGCTTTCAATCTGGCTTTAGATCTTTCCACTCCACCAAAACTGCACTCACAAGAGTGGTCAACGATCTCCTGATAACTATTGACTCCAACTCAACCTCAGCACTATTGCTACTTGACCTGAGTGCAGCCTTCGATACGATTGATCAAACGATACTCTTGAATCGTCTTTAAAATTATATTGGTATTGGTTTCTTGGTTTAGGTCTTACCTACTTGATAGATCACACCGCGTCCTTTACAACAATATGACCTCAGAGTGTTGCAATGTGGACTTTGGTGTGCCACAAGGCTCTGTCCTAGGCCCACTACTATTCTCTATCTATATGTTACCACTCGGTGACATCATTCGCAAATTCGGCATTAATTTCCACTGTAACAGTGGATGACACTCAAATTTACATACCCGTTAAACCAACCGATAACACCCATTTTCAAAAATTAGAGGCCTGCCTATCGGAGGTCAAATGTTGGATGTCACTAAACTTCCTACTTCTTAATGCCAAGAAAACTGAGATGCTAATTGTAGGACCAGCTAGACATGGGCATCTGTTTGAGAATAGTATTCTAAATTTTGATAGTTGTGTAATCTCCCAGAGCCCATACGTTAAAAACCTTAATCTCACTCACTCAATCAGAGAGGCAGGCTCTATCCAGATCTTTAAGTCAAGGCTAAAAACCTATTTATTCTCTTTATCATTTGAGCAAACATAGCCTTCAGGGAGTGGCTCAGTCTCTTCTCAGAGTAAGGCTGGACTAGCTAGCTCAGGTTCCTGTCGATGGATACTACACAGCAAATTTCTGGAGTCGAATAATCTGGAGTTAGACAAAAAAGTGTGAAAGGGTTAGATTTTTGGAGTTTATTTTCTCATTTAGACTCAGTTTGTGTTCAGGGATACTCTTTGGCGGTGTAATATTTTGATGTTCATTCACGGGGTGTTGAGGAGCCTGAATCAACACTACCCCTGGTGCCCATTCAGCTGTTTTTGTCGCGCCCAGCAGTCTTGACTTGGACTTCGTCGTGAGGCAGGTAAAAATGACATTTTACTTCTCAAACTATATGTCACGCTGTTAGGGATTTTCTGTGTAATATATTTGTATATTTTTGATTGGACGAACTTGCTAGCTAACTGCTTAAGTTAATGCTTGCTGAATATAACGTTAACTCGATGGCTTCGCGCATTTTTCTCCATGATTTCGTGGATGAAATTAACGTTAGTTCTGTTCTTGGGTGTATTGTAAGTTAGTTAACTTTAGTTTACAGTGTTTCTAGTTCTATCAACATATTTACTGAACATGCGTTGTTTCCTTTCCATTAAACGGTAGACTCTACGGCTAGGACGGTACCGGACGGACGCGACACGGCATTTGCATTGAACGAATATCGACAAGGTAACGCCTCGTTAATTTTCCTACTAGTTTGGTTAAGATAACAGCCTTGCCAACAATGCGACTCTGTCTCCAGTGTTGGAGAGACTATTTTTCAAGTAAACGCGAGACACGGTCGCCTCAGTTGCTAAACCTAGCCTAGCTAACAAGCTAACAGTCCAGCTGGATAATGTAGGCAAAATAGAATATCGGACTGTTGAGGTCTGCAAGGTCTGCAGGCTTTCATTCTAACTAAAGACTGCATCAGGTGATTTCACTGATGAGCACTCATTCCAGAAGTTAAGAGAACTTGCCAGTGAAATCACCGGGTGAGGTGAAAAGTTGGAATGAAAGTGTGCCGTTTGTTGGCCCGCCAGGGCACCCCAGCATATATGGTAGTGATGGCCGATTCGCGAACGAATCGTTCAAAAGAACCGAATCAGTTAAGTGAGTGAGCTGATTCGACTCGCACACGCGACTGAATTGATTCAGCAGCGGTTATAGCAGCGCCAGAAAAAATATAATTTAACTGGTGATTTTTTAAATTTAAAAATTGCTCTCTCGCGAACCGAGAGAGCAGATGAACGAGAGAGCAGATGAATATCGGACTTCTCGGACTCAATCGGACATCTCACGAACCGAGAGAGCAGATGTCCGAGATGTCCGAGCGGTTCACGTCTGATGAACGAGAGAGACTACTTCCGCGTACCTGCCGGATCAAGGAGCCATATTAGATCGTGAAAAAGGCCAATGTAATAATGTAGCGATCTATTCTGCACACATTGACAACAGTTTTTGTTGTTTAAGATGTTGTTTAATAAATTAACTGGTAATTGGGTAAACAATAAGCCATTTAACATTTAACATTGGTCAACAAAACTGTCTCTATTAGAAAAAGAAAGTCAGCAGTTTTTGTTGTTTAAGATGTTGTTTAATAAATTAACTGGTAATTGGATAAACTATAAGCCATTTAACATTTAACATTGGTCAACAAAAATGTCTCTATTAGAAAAAGAAAGTCAAGAGCACACGAAATAAAATGAAATCAATAGCAATACTCTGTGTAAATTCTATAAATATTATTATCATTAACCTATGATTTAGTTGGTGTTTTACAGTTGGTTACACATCTGGTTTGAAAGGGGTGGCGCTCATATGCCTCCATTACTAGTATAGCTCAGTTAGTAGAGCATCAGACTCTTATGCTGAGGATTGTAGGTTCAAACCTCACGTGGCATGGTATGTTCTTGTTGGTGAATCATAATGAATCGATTCAGAATCGATGCACTTCTATCGGACGGCTCGAAAGAATCGAGTTAGTTAAAAGAGTCGGTCTTCCCATCACTAATATATGGTAGTTTTGTGGTGGTTGGTTTTATTGTATGTGCCCTGTATCCTGATGTTGTTATTTGTGATCCTCAGATTTTACTGTCCTGCAGCAAGATGGTGATGGACCTTCCTCCCCAAGTCTAACAGAGGCATTGTCCATCTCCCCTGACGTCTTCCCCTCACACACAGGCACACGCAAGTTAAAAAGGCCTTACCCCCCCCCAGTCCGCCACATCTTTGTTTTAATTTTTTTTTAAATTGTATTTGTCACTTCCATTTGACCACACAATTTCCCAACTGTTTGGCTGCCCATATAGCAGTTTGTTTTAAATGTGAATTGCTTTAACATGTTTACACTGTTGTGTAAGTGTATTTAAAATGTAACTTATTACACAAGTAGCCTAAGTATCCATGAAGTTTTGAACTCACTGTATGGATTTGTTAAATAAAAGACATTTGTAGTAATCAAAATGGTGTTTTTGTAGTTATTTTCACCTAAAGCCTTTTAGTTTTGAAATATTAACTCCATAAGTGTTAAATGAAACATACATTTAAGTGTTGACTGTTAACACTATGAAAGAGTTCACGTTAAAATTAACTCAAGGTGAGTTGTATTTTACTCTACATGGGATTAGTGTTTTAACTCCCACAAGAGTTCAGTTTTAACTCCTGAAAAGGGTTAAACAATCAACTCCCAGAAAAGAGTTACTTTAACTCTGCCTTAGAGTGTATCGATGGTCTCTTATATACACTCAAATTGAGTTGATTTGAACTCTCAGAGAGTTTATTCCAAAGGCCAGAATTTGCTGTGTAGCATCTTGCCTACATGTCCTGTTCTCCTGGTCTACCTGCTCTTGTCCATTGACTGTGTGAGTGAGAGGGTGTGTGTGGGTGTGTCTCCTATCTGCTTTCAGGCTGCAGCTGGGCAGTGTTGGCACCTGCGTGGTAAAATATGAAAATCACCAAAACATTTCTATTAGCGAGCACTGAGGGTGTGTTGGAGATTTGCTGATTCTTTCTGGAAATGGGCTGAATGTTTGCAGAAGAGGGTTTGCCAGTGTGAATCCATCTGTGTCCTTTTAACTCAATTAGAAATCTAAATCTAATGAACATTTCAGCAATGAGAGCACCTAAGTAGCATGGTTAGCCAAGAGAGGGCATTGTGCCACTATTTTCCCATTGCCAGTTGGATACAACTTCTACCCCAAAGGTCTCAGTTTTTGAGGGCTAATACTAATATTTTTGTTTTGAAGCTATTTTATTTGATACCTTTATATTTGCTGTAGCAGTTGTAAATATGTAAATATCTTAAGAATATGGAGGCACTGGGGAAAATATTTCATATGGAGACTCTCCTGGGCTCTTCTCCTAACCTTCATCCTACTGCTCCTACTGCTGCTCCTCCAGCTGCTGTCTCTCCTGATACTACTACGCGGAAAAAAGGTGTCAAATCACAATTGGCATTTTCTCCAGTAGTGCAAATTGCTCCTGTGCATCAAATTGATAGTGAAATGCCTAACTCCTCCAGCAGCAGCCCTGAAGCTTTCCAAGCTCCATTGAGAACTATGCCCATTTTATATGCAGACAGACAGGTCACACTGCATCCAATTCACCAACCTTGGTCTCCCACCGACCTAATGGTGCTAAAAGACAGAATACCCTCCCCAATAGAAAAATGTCTGAATGCCTACCTGATATCACGACTGCTCACTGTGTGTCTTACTATTACTGGTGGAGGCTGGTGAGATAATGGCACTGTTGGCACAGGATGGATGATTGACACTACAGCGCCCCCTTCAGGCCAAATTTAATTACATTTTGTACAGATGTTTGAAATGTCAAGTTTGACAATGTTTTTTTAAACATGCTTTTAAGCTACTTAAGTACATGGTCCTAGAACATGTGTGTCAAATTGCATGCCATCAGAGATAGTTTTATGGCCTTTGTGTTTATTTATTTATTCATTATTATTTATTTTATTTGTGTTTATATGTTTATTTGAAAATTTGATCAAGTATGTCAAGTTTGGTGTTGATAACTCAAATGGTCATTGGGTCTTGGCCGATTTTTTGTTAGGCCACACTCAGTGTGATGTTTATTGGCTCATGGCAGCCCGATTGTTTTTCCAATTTTGCTGGAAAATAGTTACCAAGTGTATCTCAAGTTTGGTGGCAATAGGTGAAAAAGCCTTAGGGAAAATACTGCAAATCAGCACATACAATTCTAGATTCAAGTTTTGTGTCAACAGCCTTTCAACGTTGACCTTTAATTATGGCACCACCATCGGGGCAATTTTGAAGATTTTTGTTTGACAAGCATTTTCACACCATTTCCAGTCATTGTGCCACATGTCTTTAGCATTTAGCATCTCACGGCAATTCGAGAAATGGCAGAAGACCGACAATAATGATAAACAGAAGCGAAAACAATAGTTCTGCCCTACGGGAACCACTAAATATTACAGAAATCAATAGGTGATTAAACATTGGATTACTGAAAAAACATGTTGGAACAGAAAATGAGGACACATGGATGATTTTGGTGTCTATGTTCTCATCACCTAATAGTTGACCAATGGGACAATCTCCCAAAAACCTTAAACCTCCCACTGCCTTTAAAGCAGTGCATTATGGTGCAATATTATTACTTGGTGCTGCTGCTTCACATTGAGCCCAACAACCCTCATAACAGTATTGATCCATAAGCCACAGCCTCTTGATCATTATTGCTCAATTGAAAATGTAGGTCACTGGAGAGTGTTTGAATGATGTAGAGTAATGTATTATATCTGTATTATATTGGAAAACATCAACAGGTGGATGAATAACAGTCGTGAAAAACTTACTTGTGCACAGCAGAGCAGCTAATGCTTGAGTCGCTGCCCTAGAAAAGACAGAGAGGAAGCTGTTAGTTAGTCTCTCTCAGTCCTCGCTCACAAAACAAACACACAGGAACACACATATGCAAGAATGCACGCGCAGGCATACGATTAACCCCAACAAAAACCCTTAAAACAGGAAAGGCCATCTCTCCAAAATCACTCAGCATTTCACAGTTCACAGTTCCTTATAATGCCAGACATCCCACAAACACACACGGGCACACGTGGGAATTCACATCAGTTGACTTAGGGGTGTGTAAAAGATGCCAATAACAATGACAGACACACTTATATCACTAAACCTCTGCATGCATACTGTGTGTGTGTGTGTGTGTGTGTGTGTGTGTGATAACACATTAGTCACAAAGGACTATGTTCAAGCAATGTTTTGTTCTGATTTATGATGAAGTGCTGCAAGTTTGACTACTGCGCATAAATCAGCTCCCTGCAGAAACCTTGTACCTCCAAGCACAGCTGATGGTAGCCAAATTCCAAAAAGAAACATTTCATTTAATTTATCATAACAACATTATTCAAATGTCTGTATTTGCTGGAGGTCTAAATAAATCAATGTCCTTGTCCTATCGGCATCGGCTTCTACTGCACTTCTACGATCATTTGTCATGCAGCTTTGAGACATCAAAATTAACCAAATATATACCTCAACATAATATAATGGACATAATATGAACGCTAGAGCAAAATTCTACCTGGGGCTTATCAGTGGGGATGAATTCAATAAATACCATCGCCCTTCATTCACTGTTACTCCCTGAGAATGTCCAGAATCACGCTTTAGGTGAGAAATTACATTTTCATCAAGATTGACACTTTTTTAGGCATACTGCTTGTGACTGAGTGATCAGGAATGATGTTTGCAATTAAAGTTGAGGTAAATTGCTCAACTCACCCGAAAGTGTTTCTAGCTGGCACCTAAGGCCCTAATCACATAGGATGCTCAAACACAAATGTCATCTGTCAGCATCACTAATAACAGAGAGAGAGCAATAGCTCAGAGGGCACAAAGAGCATCACATCATTCTTGTTGCTATGCAACACAAAGTTTGCCAAACATTTGCAAACTATCTAATCAGTGTTAGCTAGCTAACCTGAAGTAACAATGGGGATACTGTTGTTGAAAATAAAATGGACAAGAGAAAGTTAGCAATGCTCTTGCTCTTGCTCCTGAAGAAGAGGATTCTTCCGAAGCTGAGGGTGTAGGTACAACACATCTTTCTATGAAAAACACAGCACTGACAGTTGGATTTCAGTGACCCTGTAATCATTTGGCTATCTACTCTCGGGTCAGGAGCATTACACCAAATGCTGTCGGGAGCACTTTGTGTTGTTTGCCCATGTATAGTCGGGAGCTTCCATGTGTGCAGCCCCTCAGCTCTGTATCCCGGTGTTTCACTAGCATTCTTCCTCTGCCCCACCCGCTCCTTTCTCCAGAGAATTCTTGGAGTTCTGTAGGGCATTGGGATATGGCATCCCAAGAGGATGAGGCAAGAGATAGTGGTCCAGAGGAGGGCTTGCCACCAGGCTAAACTCAACTTCCCTCCAATGCTGTTGGTCAAGCTAAGGGAAGGAAATGCTCCAGGAAGAGGAACTGGATGGTGCCAAGCAGAGTCTACAAACTAACTTCAGGTCCTTGCACTATACAGTGGGTGGGATCAGAGTCCCTCCTCAAGCACTTCCATCCTGATGCCATGTCTCTTGCGGCCTCAGATAGTCTTGATAAGCTTGATGGCTCAGACCACAGCTCCTCTGAAGGCAAGGATGATGATGATGCAGATCACACTGATGCCAATTCCCAGGGGAGTAGAAATGTGTCTTCTGGGAATTGTTTATTGAAGCATTAGAGGCTGAAGCAGCTGCTGGCATCCCTTGCCTTCCGTCCCCTCCCAGGGATTCTACTCCGGACCGGGACCCTAGGAAGCAGTTGAAGGTGTTTCAGTTGGCAGCCACTTGGAGTCAAAAGGCATCACAAACCTGATGACAGATATGCTCAGGGTCATTGACATGGTGATCCAGGGAAGTGCTCCAGGCCAGGCTCTTGAGAAATTAACTGGCCCAGTTGATACTGGCTCAGAGGCATACCTGGGTGAGCTAGCGTTGGAGGCCAGTATAACCCCTGGTGAGGTGTTTGGGCCCACAGGAGAGACTGAATTGGATGAGGCCCAGAAAGCACTCGCTCTCTTTCTCCATCTTTCTCTTCCCGTTTCCACCTCTTCCTGCTTTGCTTGCAGTGTTCTTGGTGGGCCCAAACTGGCAACAGAGACCTTAGATGGCAGACATGAGGGAGTTATTTTTATTTGAAGTTGCTTGGGGGAAAATAATAATATTAACAAAATCGGCAGAGATGAGCTGTGGCATCAAGTAAAGACAAATGAGGATGGCTTTGCATGTTCTTCACGGTCCTGCTTTGGGAAGTGGCATTGGTATTGATCAGACACTTACAGATCTACTATCGGTAGCCAATGGATCAATTCATTAACCAGTCAGCTCCTGGACAATCTACAGCAAAGTGATTCTTAATTAGTGAACACACACTGGACTTACACAATGGTCTGGTCTGTTTCTGTGTCTCTCTCTCTCCCTGTGTGTGTGTGTGTTGTATACCGAGGTTGAGAATGTCACACTATCCACAGTACTGTTATTAGCAGCAAGCAAACCAGGGTGTCACTGATAGGGGCTATGTGACAAGAGGTCACAACCCCCCCGGGGCCAGTAGGGGGTCACGAGGGGTCATGCTGTGTTTGCTGAGGGGTAGCCATGTACAGTGCATACTGCAGAAGTGGAGTGATTATGTATTTTTAACATTGTTTCACTCCAGGTTATTTGATATTTGTGACCTATTTTAACAGCAGAAATAACAATCTACCTCACTCTCCTCAGCAATAGCACAGGGGTCCTTAAACTTGTTTCATCCTTGAACCCTGGTTCGTTAAGGGTGCATTCACACCGTTAGGAGTGAGAACGTACTCTGAAACTACATGAAATAAATGTAAGGTAATTTAAGGAGACGGATGTTGACATCTGATAACCAGCAGCTCCTCCTGCTTGAAAAGCCTAGCAGAGGTCTTTACTGATGCTCAAATTCAACTATTTCATCACTGGTATTAACACCATGGAGACTAAATTACAGCAAAAAGCTGTAAATCGGATACCACCCATGATACATTTCAGCCCTAGTTATGAAAACGTGCGGGCACCCAACGTTGCATTACAACGTTTCACAGTAAAACCTCTCAGGAATTGAGTATCGCTCAATGTGCGAAATATCTCCATTGCATGGTATAGCAGGTATCTATCAGGCTGGTGAAGTCTGAAGAGGATAGCAAGAAGCGTTGCAGTGCTTGTAAGTCTAAAAGGCTGTATGTAGAGAGGGATTGACTGCTGCTGACAGTTGAAAGTAGGTTGATAGATATAGTTGTACCGCTTTGGACAGTCTGACTGACTTTACTGCTTTAGAATTGTGGAAAGCAGCCAACCAGCATATCCAACGGCCACCATATTAATGCTATAATTGGACGCACCAGTGTGATTGACATGTCTAACTGCCTCTCACGCTTATGTCCTGTCTCCTCACTCCCGTCACATCACAGGAATTTACAGCTTCCAATTCCCACAAATTATCCAAACTGGCAGCTGGGCTTTGAAATCTGGAATCCAAATATCTTCTAATTGCATTAGAACAATTAAAAGGGCTCTGCAGACAAATGACATGGAAGCACTCCCCCTGAGGTCTACAAATTTGCGATGTCTCAGGGGTATCCAATTCCTTCGCACCAACGCAGAGTTTCATGTTCACTAGCCGATCAGGGGTTGGTATGCTTGGCATCAGACCGAGCGGAGGGGCCGGTACGCCTGGTGCTCCCGGCATGCCCCGGTGGGTATACTGCAGGATGCTGGCTTGGCCACGGGAGTCAAATGTCATGGGGTCAGATAGAGGCAGATGGGAGGATGATATACAATCCGACAGGAGAGTGGATGTGGCCTACGTAGGTAGAGATTATGCATGAGTTCAGTCGCAATATGACAACAAAGTGTCATTTCACTCAGTTTTGAAAGTCAGTAGGTAAGTAAAGCTATATAGCACCTTTTTAAACAAAGGTCAAAAAGTGCTTCACAAAATGCACAAATACACAAAACTAAAAGAGACAGTATATGAAACATGAAAACATAAAATGATTAAAAATACTAAAACATATAAGAGCCTAAAACCTTGAGAGAAACGTACAGTAAGAAATTACAAAAAAGGGCTAGCATCAGTTACCGTGAGATGCAATAGAATAAAAATGTGTCTTTAGTCGCTTTTTAAAAGTGGACAATGAATCAGATAACCTTACATCCACGGGAAGGTTGTTCCAATGTGTAGGGGCAGCAGCAACAAATACACGATCACCCTTAGTTTTAAGATGGACACAAGGGAAAGATGTGGAGAAGTGGTACACGCCCTTTCACAGACCTGGCTTTGGCAAAATGGAGAGTAACTATGGGATCAGATAACTCTCATAAGTCACAAATGAATGCAACACGATTCACAAATATATTTTGCGATTTATATATAAATGTCTCTGTTCACAAATATATTTTCCGATGCACACACAAATACGTCTCGTTTTATATAAATGTAAAACAAATCCACAAATATACTTAGTTAAAAACAGCTGCAGTGTTCATCTAAAACATATTTAAATGTTGTTACATTTATATACAGATTGTCGAATGTGCGTTTAGAAACCTCCAGACGAGTTGTGAACCTCGTTACAATTGTGTGTGGGTTTTTGAGAGTTACCACAAATGCATTTTTTCTAAAGGGCCTTTCTCTGTAGCCTATCAGACGTCTCTTTCAAGTTCAGCCAATCACACCAGCGTGTGATTTCAATGCTGCGTTCAACGTCCCTAATCCCGATGAGTTTGGCGTCCGGTAGCAGTACTCCAAGTGTAATTAAACATAACACGTTTAGCCAATAATTCCCTTGTCGTTCGTGATTGAATACATTTGAATTATGATCGTCTGATTTTGCTAACAATGTGTTATTTACACAGCTAGAAAAGTTAGCTAGGTAATATTTGAACCATAGATAGCAATGAGACTCGGGCCAGCGCCCACTTGACTGACGACACAATTGGCTGAGTGTCAGATTCGGCTGCTGTCAACTGAGCCAGATACAGTGGAGGGCTTGGGTGAATACTGGTTTATTGTCACGGAAAGAGTCTGGCCCGACTGTAGCTTGCCGGATATGGCCCAGATCATGATGTCTGAATTTGGACCAACTCTGGTCAATATTCGGCAGATGACTATATTTCATTGCCTAGCAACACTATGAAACATATCTGGTTGAGTAGAGGGCTCGAGCTTCAGTTTTCACTTGGCGTTTTGACTCCTTCAGCCTACAAAATGTTGTATTTTTTATTAGTAATTCCAGGTGAGTAACGTCACCATCATAGGTTTGTGTAGTTTAACTAACAAAATTGCCATTTATGCTGTGATTTTACTGTTGTTGCACTCAAATCTTTTAAAAATAAATCTGGTAGAAGCGACCGCTAATGTTACAGCTAAGATAAACTAACATTAGCACGCTAGCGCGACTAGCTAACGGGTGTCAGTTAATCTGATATTTACACTCTTAAAGATTAACTAAGTCTAACGTGACTTTAGTTTGAGTCCTTTGCATCCACTTTTTGAGAGAATATGTATTTTAAGTCGTGTGTAGCTTCAAAGGGGTCTCTGAATGGAGAAATGCATTTAAGCTAGTTTTTAGAAAGATCATTTTCAGATGTTTGTTAGCCACAGAATAAATATGAAAAAAACGGAGAATTATAATTTGGTGCTGTAAAACTTGATTTTGAACCTTTTTTAAAGAGATTTTCTCATATTTGTGGTTGCTGTACTCCGACCAGCAGGTGGCTATCATGGTGTGCGGACTCTACTTGTGCGTTACTGTTAAGTTTGTTCATCTCTAGTGGGTGTATGGGTCTATCTGTCTGTCTAGTCTCTCACTCTGTTTCCTTCCCTTGACTCTTTCTCTTTGTGTGAAGGCAGTGGATGAGGAGATCGAGAAATACATTAAGAGATGGAGGAAGGAAGGCGAGAGGAAAGACCAGTGAGAAGAAGAGAATGAATTATTTAATTATTATATATACATATATATGTGTGTATATATTCAATATTCTTGCAATTGTTTATAATAAATATTAGAATGGTGCAATTCAGTGCTTGCTGTCAATCAATACCACAACTTTTCATTATCAAATATTTGTGCTTTTTGGGTTTTATACAGTATATTGTATGAATGTAAATGTTTGTTAAACTGTGTTGTATATTTTAGAAAATTTAGACAATTAGTTATTTTAGACTATTTACAGGGAATTAAAGAATTCAGTGAGGATGGAAAGGGAATAGTATATAATCTTAAATTGGGCCTGTTTTGGGGCTATTCTGGTTCAGAATCGGCTTGGATTCGGCAAACGGAACTGGGCCGTCATTCAAAACAAGGTCAGGCCATCTCCGGGTTCCGATGTCAGGCCAACTAAAGCTGACTCGGCAGGTGAGAACTGGGCCGCAACTGGACCGGCATTTCTTTGCTATCTGGGTATATAATCTTAAATTGGGCCTATTCTGGTTCAGCGTCGGCAGAATCGGCTTGGATTCGGCAGACGGAACTGGGCCGATGTACTCGGCCCGATTCTGGGCAGTCATTCAAAATGAAGTCGGGCCATCTCCGGGTTCCGGTGTCGGGCCAACTAAAGCTGACTCGGCATGTGAAAACTGGGCCGCGATCGGACCGGCATTTCTTTGCTATGTTAGGCCATTTCGCACTAGCACCCCAAAACAATCTCAATCCGAAACACAGAGCAGTAGTCTATTTGAGTTGCGTCAGGACTGTCCACTATTGCCTGCTATTTGAGGAGCAAGAGGATGAGGAGAGAGAGGATGAAGAGATCAAACCGAAGACTAAATGTAGAAGAGACTTTGGCATTGTTTCATGAACTGGGTGAAGGGGAATCTGTTTGGTGGACGTTGCAGTACGTGTTTCCCAGTGGGACCTTTGAGGGAGTAACACAGGGGGCGGAGTCCAGTCAAAGACTGTCGCGTGAGTGATACAGTTGTACTGTCTGAGATATGTTTGATATCAGTCAGGTGTTTGAAGATACGTCGTTGTTTGTACTTATTGCTATAATTAAACACTGACTGAAACAGTGGAGACGTCTCAGACTTGAGCGATGTGGACTGGAGCGAGGAGGAGTGTTCGTCTGATTCCGGCTATGAGCCAGAGGGACCGTAGTCCGGGTAGGCATAGGTTATTATTTTTTCACGTAGGCCTAATTTATGTTATTTTGGGTTTAGGGCTAGGATGAATTAGTTTGCCGTCAATCGGATCGCGCCTCTGTATAGATTACATTACATTAGATTACATTTTTCCGCTTTTTACGACTTCTTTTTTAAACTTTGCACAACGTTGCACTTTGAAGCAGCTGTGCTTCCATGAATGTATAGGACCTATACTACAATAAAGAGCAATCCAATCTAATCTACAGAGAGGCGCGATCCGTTTGACGGCGAACTAATTCAATTTAGCCCTAAACCCGAAAAATTAGGCCTACGTGAAAAAATAATAACCTATGTCTAACCGGTAGAACGGGGACTAGTCCCTCTGGCTCATAGCCAGAATCAGACGAACACTCCTCCTCGCTCCAGTCCACATCGCTCAAGTCTGAGACTTCTCCACTGTTTCAATAAGTGTTTGATTATAGCAATAAGTACAAACAACGAAGTTCATGTAAGGTTATCTGATTCATTGTCCACCAGTTCATGAAACAATGCCAAAGTCTCTTCTACATTAAGGTCGAATCCCATTTCTCATTTTCACCCCTATGACTCGTTTTCGAGTGCCCCTCGCCCTTCGGCTTGGCCCTCGGAACAGAGTTACAAGGGGTAGTGGTTGAAATCTCTCCCTATGAAATGGGACAACTATTACTATGGCAATAATGGTATTATCACAGTGACATTTGCCATTCATCTGATGGCGATAGAAAAGCATGGACGCTAGCGATTCGTTCACAACTTATACGTTTCACGCTACCAATCGATCAAACAAGTCATCAAATAAAAAAGACCACTGCTTCATTACCAGGACACTTCTTGACAGAGTAGTTTTAGCGGTGCTCTGTAGGCTAGCAAGCCGTGCTCCTAACGTTACCCTGCCAGTCTGCACTGATATTAGAGGAGCCGTAACAAGTGCAGCAACTTCGCTGCTGGACTTTAGTTATATTTCGGCGTCATATGCCATCATATGCCATGCCACAAATCAGACTAAAAACAATGTTGTAACCTTAACTAGCGAGGTAGAGACATCGGCATACTAGCGATTTTTTGTTATGCTTGTTATAAAGAAAAGGTCTATAATACATTGAAACGACATTAAACTAAGATAATACGATGCTTATAATATTTTTTAAATCTTTATTAACGAAGAAAATACTAAATTTGTGGTTTCCTTTTGTTGCTTGTGCAGCGTCCCCCCCATCTTGCCGATGATTGTCGGAGATTTGTCATAACCCTCGGTTTGTAGTGTGCCCCTGAAAAATCTCCGTTTGGAGGGCCATGTACTTCGCCCTACCCCTCGATCACGATCATAATTCAAATGTATTCAATCACAACAAGGGGATTATTGGCTAAACATGTTATGTTTAATTTACACTTGGAGTACTGCTACCGGACGCCAAACTCGTCGGGATTAGGGACGTTGAACGCAGCATTGAAATCACACGCTGGTGTGATTGGCTGAACTTGAAAGAGACGTCTGATAGGCTACAGAGAAAGGCCCTTTAGAAAAAATGCATTTGTGAATCTAACCACGTCAGGTAACTCTCAAAAACCCACACACAAATGTAACGAGGTTCACAACTCGTGTGGAGGTTTCTAAACGCACATTCGACAATCTGTATATAAATGTAACAACATTTAAATATGTTTTAGATGAACACTGCAGCTGTTTTTAACTAAGTATATTTGTGGATTTGTTTTACATTTATATAAAACGAGACGTATTTGTGTGTGCATCAGAAAGACATTTGTGAACACTAATTTATTTGTGAACCTTCTGTCATTTATATATATATATTGTTTTTACATTTATATGAAACGATACACATTTGTGTGTGCATTGAAAAATATATTTGTGAACAGAGACATTTATATATAAATCGCAAAATATATTTGTGAATCGTGTTGCATTCATTTGTGACTTATGAGAGTTATCTGATCCCATAAGTAACGGACTCGCATAGTTCTTTTGCCACAGATTCTGTGTCAGGCCAATTCTGTGCTTTTAATAAAAATTGGACATCAGGCAGTCTTACAGTTTATACAGTTTGCCTTGTATTCATGCTCTCCCATGCGGTCAAACCATGGATAATCAAACAAAATCTAACCAATAGAATTGTAAAAATACTAAGAAATGTTAAAGGGGAAAACGGCTTATTCCTGGCCCTTATACATGTTCCACGTGTTATTATTGACCTAAGTAGCTGAGAAAATGTGAAATCTGGAAGTCAACCCCTTTTTCTGTATTTTCCTTTTTCCAAAAACGGTGCCAAATCGGGCCAAAAACAGGCCGTTTCGGAAAGTAGCCCGTTTATACGCCATAATGGGCGCTTCTTAACATAATCCAACCCCTCTCAGCATGCCCACCCCCAGGTGAACAACCACTCCCATTTACCTCGTCTCAAAATGCAGCTCACTGCAGCGCTGCAAACCGTTGCTTATGGTGCATTCCATTGTACTCAGAAATTGATAATTCCGAGTCGGTATTCTTAACTTCCAATCTAAATGTGTTCCAGTGCATCTACTCGGGAAAACATAATCGCCCGCAGCAAACTCATGTTTGTATGGCAAGTCTCAGAATGTTACAAGCATCTAAAGAGGAACTACATCAACTACTACAGCGCCATTAGTGAATAGAATCGGCGCATAGCACATTCGGACGCCGTTTTTTCCGAGTACAATGGAATGCACCATTACTTTGCTAACAGTGGAGCTACAACGACAACATGTCTACTGCCCGATGCCAACTCTCCAGTTGTTCTATTGTAGGATGCAGGCAGCAACATAGATCCCTGCACAGTCTCCCAACACGCAAAAATGCCAGAACAGAGCGGATTAACTTTATTTTTAACGGCAACGTCCCGGCTACAGTTAGCTCGGCTACAGTTAGCTCATTTTTTCTGTGTGTGATGATCACTCCTCGGACTGCTTGAGCAACGGCAGGATTAGCATCTAAATTGAAGCTTAAAGATGGAGCAATTCATGAGGTACGTGAGCCATCTGCAAAATTTGGAATCTGTAAGTGTCACCATGTTTTGATTTAATTTACAAATTAGGTTAGTATATTCGACTGCTGGTTAGCTAACGAGCTAGCGGGGCTAGCCACGGGCTTGTTGGGTGTGGAAGAAGTAAGAAAACTAAAGCTGGAGTCAGGACACATCTTTTAAAGTTATTGGTTGGAGTCACAACTTATCTTAAAGTTATTTGTTGGGACCAGTGTCTGTTTTATAAGTCTGTCGAACGTGTCCGGCTCGGTAAACTTTAGCCACCATTAGTACGCGTTTGGTTGTGTGTGCTGTGCTGTTTGGATGCAAATAGGTTGCATGGGCCAAACGTACGAAAGTACAATATTACACAGAATTGTTATCATTGAGAAACTAAGTGGAACCGCTCAGCTGCCTCTTCCCATTCTGGGTCAGACTCCGGCTCAAACATGTACGGTCTCAGTGTTGGTTCTGGAGCGGCCGCCATGGTTATGGTAAATTTCTGCGTCAAGCTTATTTGTTTACCTTGAGCAGCACATGAGCACTCTGCTCTCCGCTCCGCCAGGCGATCACTCACGGCGTGAGGCGGCCAATCAGAGCAGTGCTCATTACATACAACCTCCACGCCCTCAAAACAGCCTGTTCTTTACAATGGAGAAAATGAGAGACTGAAACACACACCACAGAAGCTGGTTTTAGGATTTTTTTTGATATCGACTTCAAAAACATCTTGTCAAGACCCCTGGAAACAGTTTTAAATAGCCCAAAATGAGTAAAATACCCCCCCTTTAACATTTTAAGGTTTTCTGCCAGAGCCACACTGGCTCATTGGCATCTTCTTGTCTGCTTTTCTGTTACTTTAAAGGGGAATTACGGTATTTTTAAACCTGGGCTTTATTTGTACAAATTCGTCATTTATACCGCAAAATAGGTAGAAAAAGTTTTGGAATTGCTCCGGTAGATCGCCTCAGTCGGCGGGCTGCTATGGCTGCAACTTAATCCGCAGGGGCAAGTGTGCCGATCAAAGTACCTCCACTAAAAGTGCTTGTTTTTGCCACTGACAGGCTCAGATTGTTATTTGTGTGTCTGACAAGTGTCTGACAACATTACAGAAAGGATCGCTACAGAGATAGACCTTTTTTAACCAGAAACAGAAAAGTCTCGCTCAAGGAGAAGTCTCACTCTGAAATCTGAAAGATGAGGTGAGCTGTTGCATGAAGAGGTTAAACAAAGGTTTCTGGTTAAACAGCTCAGATATTAACTATGTCTACTCCATACTGTTTAGAGTTGTAAGTTTAGAAACACTGTGTTTAGTTAATGTTGAGCCTGTTATTTACCAAGCTAACCATATCTGGTCAACGTCAACCAATTATCACTGTATTGTTAACACACCTGATTTGCACAGCAAGTAATGCTAGCAAGCACTTGGTGATGGCTAAATATTGCATATTAACATTAACATTTCTACATAGTTTATAAGCTTGTTTGCTTGCTAGCTAGCTAGCAAAGCCAAAAGACTTTTTGGGTTACATTAGCTGAGCTGGCTCTTCCTACACTCCAATATGTAGCTTGGAAATATGACAGTGGCTACAACTGTTTTGCTACATTATTGTTACCTAAATTTGGAGACAAATCTATATAATTAGACATTCACTTTTATGTATAACATTCCTGTATGGCTCCACACCCACAACTTATATCAGTAAAACGCTCCTGAAGATTCCTCCTCTACAACATCAGGAAGCGCAGGTGCTCATCCAGGCTCTTGTCATCTCCCGCCTGGACTACTGCAACTCCCTCCTTGCTGGTGCCCCGGCATCTGCCATCAGACCTCTGGAGCTTGTTCAGAAAGCTGCAGCTCGTCTGGTGTTCAAACGCCCCAAGTTCTCCCATACAACTACCCTTCTCTGTTCTCTACACTGGCTCCCTGTAGCAGCTCGCATCCAGTTCAAGACCCAGGTGCTAGCCTATAGGGCAGTGAGAGGAACAGCTCCTTCTTACCGCCAGGCTGTGGTCAAGCCTTACACCCCCGCCCGACCACTTCGCTCTGCTGCCTCGAGGTGACTGGTTGCCCCGTCGCTCAGAGGCCCCTGCGGCCAATCTACACGGTCAAGGCTTTTCTCTGTCCTGGCCCCACAGTGGTGGAATTAACTCCCCACTGATGTCAGGACAGCAGAGTTGCTGCCCATCTTTCGTCGCAGGCTGAAAACCCACCTCTTCAAGAAACACTACCCTAACCCTTCCTCTTAGCACTTGCCTATTTGTCTGAGCTCTTGTTTATTAGCTCTTGTTTATTTGATTCACTTATTTGTCTTAGCTCTTGTTTATTTGATTCACTTATTTGTCTCAGCTCTTGTTTATTTGATTTACTTATTTGTCTCATTTGTTTAATTAAAAAGTAGGTAGCTAACTTATTGCACTTTTACCTGAGCACTGGTTATGCTCTTAGATGCTTGTTTAGGAAGGAAATGCACTTACGATTTCTGGTGACTAGTAGTTCTCTTGCCTACCTATGTTGAATGTACTTATTGTAAGTCGCTTTGGATAAAAGCATCTGCTAAATGACTGTAATGTAATGTAATGTTATATATATATATATATCGCTCTTTTTCTGGCCTGGTTGTTAGCCCCCGTCCATTCACCAGTGAGTCCTGCAAGATGGTGACAGCCGTGGTTGTTGCAACTGCTAAGCCTGCTAAAATGATAACAATATAGGATACAGTACAAAGGTGTTTGGTGGTGAAGAAGGAGATGAGAGTATACTGTGTAGGGTGCAGGGGGGCTTAGGTACATACTTGATAGTGTGCAAATGCTTTGTGGTGTAAGGGGAGATGAGGCGGTAGATGACATCCAGTCCACGGTTCTCCCCAATAAGGTTTGCTGTGGAAACTGAAAGGAAGACATGACATACAAACAAACAAATTAAATGTTCAGAATGAAACAGGAAACCGGCAGCAACATGGCATGATATGGCACACGTAATCATCATATCCTGTTTATAATAACCAAGATAGCTCTTATGCCAGCTATAAGAATGTGGGCTTTTTGATGACATGATATTTTTGGAATATTCAATATTATTAAATCTGAATATTGTCATGCCAAATAGCCATTATCCACTATATCCACTACATCCACTACAAGTATACAGTATTTTCCCCAGAATTGTGTTCTTGTCATGGTGGAAAAGCTTCTGAAACTTTCTATAAAAACTTTCTATTGAAACACAGGATAGTAAGATAGCATCCGACTCGAAGGAAAACTGCTCTGATCTGACCTGCCAGGGAAATAAGTGTCCAATCACTTGTGGGGCTTGGTAAGAAGCAGGCAACAGACAGTGAGTTTGTTTTACACTTTAATTGATGTAGATGGAGGAGGTTACAGTCTCAAGTATCCATGGAGGTATGTATGTATGTATGTTTGTATATTTGTATGTATGTATGGTTTTCTGAAAAGAAGAGAAACATAAATAGCATATGCAGATGATAATTGGCATGTTTGTTATGTAGTTACAATGGATACATGTGAATGGATTTAATTGATTAACATAACAATTGATATAGCAGTTATCTCAAACTTTTAACATTGATACAGGTGTATCAAATGAATATCAATAGCAAGTGGAATGGCTTGTACTTTGGATAGTTGATTTAAGGAAATAAGAATAATTGGAAACTAAATGTACTTTGCTTGTCCATATTTAAATAATCATATAGAGCATGATTCAACAACGTAATAAATATAAATAGAGTGAAAAATCTGGACTCCTATTTGATTGGTGCATTTAATTTGGCACTCGTATGGCACAATATCAAAAAGAGTTCACAAGCGGCATTAAGAGGCATTGGCACACAGAGGACTGAACAATAGGGTGCTAGGAATGCTTCCTGTTTCGGTATCTGTTGCGTCAGGAAAAATAAATTCATCGAAAACTACTTGATTCCCCATTTCAAAACAGTGAGTAAAAAGATGAAAGGGGCAAAAATTGTCCAGAAAGTGTTTGGGGTTCAGAGGGTTAAAGGAGGTAGCAGTAGCCGAACGGGTAGAGAAGCAAGCATGTGACTGGAATGTCACAGTTTTGAATCTCCAAACCAGTTGAGAAAAGTCTGGGTGGGTTAAGTGAACATTACATGTCCTACCCTTCCTCAACAATATGGTCAGACGTTCACAGATGCAAACGTAGATGTGCACAAAACCTAGCCTAGTCAATTCTGATACAAACAAGCAGTGTTGGGCTACTTACACTCATCGTTATATAATATTAACTTAATAATATTACTGCTTATTACTCAATAACCGCCCATCACTGCAAGCAAGATAACGACAAAATAGACCAATAAGGCATTTGACCAGGAGTTAAGCTCTTTCACTCTTTAATTTCTGCCATTGCCTTATTGGCTCCCAAGGAGTGTATAGTCTGAGGAGGCTTTTGTTAATTTAACTGGTATAAACCCACCTACACCTTAACACATCCATGTCGGCCCATCTTCACTTTCACAGACAAAGACGAAACTGAAATCCCATTAGCCTTGAGTTGGTGCAATTAGTGCCCCTTTATGGACAACCGGAGCCCATTCTGAAACCCCAAGGCAAGAAAAGACTAGTGGCATAAAAAGCCACATGAAAACAGAATATACATGAATGAATACAGAATATTTTGCATCAGGATTGAAGTTTTTCCTTAACTGATCTAAGTTCACTGATCGAGAACCTTTTAATGAAGCCTCTTTCTCTCTCTGCTTTTTCTCTCTATATCAATCGACCTCTACAATTACACAGGCAAAAAAGCTATGGTAAAAGTAACCCTATAACACTGTAACATAATTACACTTTATAAAAGATCCTTTTTAGAAGTGATAATAAGTATATAGATTTTTGAGGATACTCATCTTGCCCAAGCAGAAATTCAAACACCAGGGTCCCTTTAACTCAGCACATGTTGTGGATGAAGAGGATCTGTCTCTATTTATATATGGGCACGTAGACTTGCTTTTATTGACTCATAAAAAACATCAGCCACTGAAGTGCCTACAGCCCAACCCTGCTGTACCACACACAGTCCCCCTCTTGCTCTTCTACTGCTTTATTGGACTTTAATAGGTCTTATATTTGACAGTCTAAACAGCTTGAAAGGCTTAGCATTGTTGGGAATTGTATATTTGGCCGAGGCAAGATTGTCTTGTCTCGGCAAGACACTAAAATACAATACATTAAGGCCGTCTGGAGGCCTCTTCTACAATACAATACAGGCCTGTTGGTTGCCTTTGATCAATTGGAAATTAGCACAGGAGACATGGTGTTCACAGGTCTAGAGGAAGGTGAGACAGAACTACTTCCACTCTACTCAATTATCATAGGGACGACAGACAGAGGCTGAGGGGGATGAAAGGGTCTATGTAAAATATCACATGGATGTCTATATAAAGGAACTGTATCTGCTTGGTGTTCTTTAGATTATCCTTGTAGGCAGTGATGCTGCCGGATATTTCTCCCTTGAGTATTAAATACTCATTGAATCCTGAGACGTAGTTTGTTGCTGCTTTCTTCTTACGTTCATCACCACGACCAAGAAATAATTCCTAACAGCATCATACTTTTCTATCCATTTTAGTTACATGACAAGAAAGTTACAGTGTCTGGTTTAAATATGCACAGCTTCTCCTGTTAATGTTACCACTGATGCTTCTGCCTGGATTCTGATATTTTATACATCTCAGAGGTATGAAGAGATATGAAGTCTCTTTTTGTTTTGTTTTTTACAATGGACCAAGAAATTGTCAATGTAATAGTTTATATAGTTTTTTTTTTTTTTGCTTATCTGAAAACTGTGCTTGGTTGCATGAGCAATGAGTGTATTTACATGCACACAGCACTAGCGGCAGCTGACATTCCTGTGAGGGTTTTATTCATCATATCCTAGACACAATAAGCTGTTGCATCTTCAGATTCCCTACTTACGCAATTCAAAATATCCCTAAAGATTATGGGATCATGGGATTTCTGCCATGCAGTATGGTTTCCTGGTTTTATTGGTTCTAGATCTGAAAGGCTTTTGAAGTTTAAAGTCAGTATTTGGTATGTAGTTTGTCTCTCCCATTTAGTGCTCAATATCAAGGCTGGATTATCGACCGGGCAAGGAGGGAAAGTTCCCCCAGGGCCCCGGACCATGGTGGGCTACCAGGGGCTTCGAAAGGTTGGGGATGCCGTATTTTTTTTACGGGGTACCGCATTCATGTATAGATATGTTTGCGGTACTAATTTCAATTGGAAAATGTGCTCAGCCAGTGGACATGTTTGCCCCAGGGCCCCCAGGTGGGTTAAACCGGCCATGCTCAATATATCACTGTGGATTCTATATAGATTACTTTTGATTGGCAACTAGCATATAGTGAGAAGCTGGATGTGTAAAGTCAAGCCATTGGAGTTATGATTTGTCATGAGAAATGTATGTATATGGTCATGTTACTTGATCAATCTGTCTGTTTCAATATGCGTATATTGGCCCAACGTTGGCCTTTTAGTAAAAATCTCATATCCTCAATCCTCAATCCTCATGCTGTCCACCTGATTACATATTTAAGTTGCACATCTTTTTATAACTTGCACATCTTTTCATAGCTTGCACATCTTTTTTTGCACTCTGGTTTGTTTTTTACATTTTTTTACATTGCACATTCATTTTGCACATGTACATAAGTGACTTTCTATTGCTTAATTTACATGTCCATATTGTCTATATATTTATTTTATTGTTAAATTATCTTAGTTTAGCCCCATTTTCCTTTTTACTTAGCATAGTGATTGAGTATACCAGCGTGCATTTCACTGCACGTTTGTATTACTATGTGACAAATAAACCTTTGAACTTGAACTTTGTACTTTGAACTATATTTATTGTATAACTGACTACAGGGGTAGTCTATGGAAAGTCTTTCACCTGAATTGATTATAATGCAAGTATGCATGAATATATTTTGACAAGAAAAAAATTCTAAAACACTGAATATTTGTAATTTTTTGGAATCTCTTCCACCCCTCTATTGTCGAGTTTTTTTTACCATATTGGTTGTTTAATTTTTAGTGGAGGTTGTGGTTTGTGTGGGCCAGCATTTTCCTCTGCTACTGGCTGCTAGTTGCCAGCATTTTTCACTGCTTCAGGCTGGAAAGAATCACCCAGTAATAGGCTCCCACAAGTCACTTATGGTGGCCCATGGGGGACAGTAGTCACATTCACACATGAATGTTTGACAATTCAACGAATAACGTGAAATGGGAAAAAGGGCACTCCTAATTATTGGGGGAATTTTTGTTCCCTCATTTCTCACCCTGGTGTGTGTGTGTGTTCCTACCTGATGAACAGAAGACTTGGATGACCCAAAGGCAGGCTGCAGCCCTCCTGGCATGTTTGCTGTTCTTTTTCAGTAGATTCAGAGTCAGCAGCACAGCATCACCCTCCATCGCCTTCAAACCTATACGACGGTCTGGTTACATACACGCACACATACACACACATACGCATTTACAAATAAACATATTAAGTAAGGTCAAAGTTAATTAACACATCATCACACATCATCAGCTGAATATATTTAATAAGGTGAACAGTTTTTTCCAGCACGTCTGTGCATCTAGACACTTTCTGTACATAAGTACAGCCTTCTGTGGACCTTCTGTGGAATACAACACATTTTTGCAAATCCTATATATAAGTTGTCATAACTTCTCATTCTCATTTGTTTTCTCATTTGTTGAAAAACAGTGACACCTTTTGAATTACCTGCATTGTGTGTATAAAAGTGGGGTGCACATAAGTGGTACGCCAGTACGCATGCGTGGCTGAAATTAGGAATGGCATTTTAAATTTCATTGGAACACGCATATGCGTACCATATTTGTAGGCTACAAGAGGTTTTCTTCCCGATTGAATAAAATTATCGTAAATATACCCTCGATGCCACGATAAGAACCGACAGCATCCAGCCTGTGTGCTTGCAAAGCGAGTTGCTGACAACCCTTCGCCAGGCCCGTTTAATATAAGCAAGGCGGATGAATGAAGACATAATGATGTGTTAATGTGAAACTCGGTATCATCTTCAAATTCTGAGCCTTGCCCTTGACTCCAAATTTTCTGGGTGTCTAGGTGTTAAAAAAAAAAACTACCATCATGTCAAACACCATATCTTTTGGCCTGGGTTGAAGGTAGATGTAGTCAAGTATAGTCATTTGTCCAGACCGACCAAGGCTCTAATTTTATGTCAATAGTAACCCTTCTTTCAGGTCGTGGCAAATCCAGCCCTTACCACCGGGAATCCCAAGGTGCATTAGAATGATGCTTTGTAAATTCTGCCTTGAGTCAGGCCTAGAGTGGGATGAGGGTCTCCCGCTCCTCCTATGTACCGTAAGGGGAACCACGCAAGGGGTTTAACCCCACATACTTAGTGTTTAGCCACACAGTGCACTGTCCTTTGAGGCTGCTTAAAGGACAATTCCGGGATTTTTAAACCTGGCCTCTATGGCCACAAAATCGCCTATTATACCGCAAAATAGGTCCAAGAAGGTTCGGAATTGCTCCGGTAGATCGGCTCAGTTGGCAGTCGCGAAACGGGCTCAATGGCTGCAACGTAATCTGTCGGGGCACAGGCGCGCGGTCAAAGTACGTCCACTAAAAGTGCTTGATTTTGCCACTGACAGGCTCAGATTGTTATTCGTGTGTCTGACAACATTATTGAAAGGATCGCTACAGAAATAGACCTTTTTTTAACCAGAAAACTAAAGTCTAGCTCAAGGAGAAGTCCCGCTCTGAAATGGACGGTGGACAAAGGTAGTCTATAGCGAGAGGGTTCACTTGTTGCAGGAAGAGGACGGTAGAAACCTGACAAAGGTATTCTATGAAAGCTGCGCAAAGTTTTCCTCAACATTTTGTTGGCACAGTTCGGAAATGCGCAAAAACGAACCATTGTTGTTGTTTTTTATCTTTGGGAAAAACAAATACTCTAAACTACGCTTTCTATACTCCAACACACGTCTCCAATGCTGATTTATGTTTACACCATCCTCTTCTTGCAACAAGTCAACCCTCTTGCTTTCATAGACCACCTTTGTCAGAGTTGAGAGTTCAGAGTTGTTGGAAATGTGACAAAGGTGGTCTATGAAAGCAAGAGGGTTGACTTGTTGGAAGAAGTACCAGAAGAAGAAGTAAGACTACCTTTGTCCACCATCCATTTCAGAGCGGGACTTCTCCTTGAGCTAGACTTTAGTTTTCTGGTTAAAAAAAGGTCTATTTCTGAAGCGATCCTTTCAGTAATGTTGTCAGACACTTGTCAGACACACGAATAACAATCTGAGCCTGTCAGTGGCAAAATCAAGCACTTTTAGTGGACGTACTTTGACCGCACGGCTATGCCCCGACAGATTACGTTGCAGCCATTGAGCCCGTTTCGCGACTGCCGACTGAGCCGATCTTCCAATTCCTGGGTCAGGGTTACAAGCACAATTCTCCGCTCTGGACGGGCTGCACCACGGTGTAATCATTTTATGAATTGTTCAAGGCGATTTGCTGCAGGCTGTCCACCGGTGACTAATTAGACGCTATTGCGATAAGACCTTTAAAAGGCTTGAAAAACTAAATTTCCTGTATGTTTTAGTACTCATGAAAACAAATAAGATTACCTTATGTTAAAGGGACTTAGGAAACCCTTTAGCAGCATAACTGTCTTTATATACCAATTTCTCCACAATTAGACCTATGCCCGACTTCCAGCACGCCTAAGTTCACAACTATGAGTGTGTGTGTGGTTGGTTTGCTTGTTTTGGAAGGAAATGCACTTATGATTTCTGGTGACTAGTGATTCTCTTGCCTACCTATGTTGAATGCACTTATTGTAAGTCGCTTTGGATAAAAGCGTCTGTCAAATGCCTGTAATGTAATGTAATGTAATGGATCTACGCCGGACTCAGCTCTGTGTTCAAGTCGCCAGTCCGTCAAGCTCCTGAAGTTTGCAGACGATACAACCCTCATTGGATTAATTTCTGATGGGGATGAGTCTGCCTAACGCAGGGAGGCTTCCTGGTGCAGCCTTAACAACCTAGAGCTGAACAATCTAAAGACTGTAGAGATGGTAGTGGACTTCAGGAGGAGCCCGGCCCCCACCCCACCCCTCACCCTGTGTGGCTCCCCTGTCAGCACTCTGGAGTCATTCAGATTCCTGGGCATCACCATAACCCAGGACCTCATGAGCTCCATCACCAAGAAGGCCCAGCAGAGGATGTACTTCCTACTTCCTACAGCAGCTGAAGGAGTTCAACCTGCCGCAGATAATGATGGCCCAGTTCTACGGCCATCATTGAGTCCATCCTCACCACATCTATCACCATTTGCTGGTTTGCTGGTGCCACTGCCAGGGACAAAGCCAGACTGCAGCACATCATCCGGTCAGCAGAGAAGGTGATCAGCTGTGACCTGCCACCGCTTGTATGCCTCTAGGATCAGGAAGCAGGCTGGAAGGATCATGGCTGACCCTTCTCACCCTGGACACTCCCTTCTCGAACTTCTCCCCTCTGGCAGGAGGCTGCGGTCTGTCAAGACCAAAACCTCCCAGCACTTGAACAGCTTCTTCCCCATGGCAGTATGTGCAAATGTACTTGGCCAATAAATGTGATTCTGATTCTGATTCTGATTCAATTCAAACTTAATTTCAACCACTGCTCCAGGGTAAGCAAATTACATTAACTTCACTACAGCTTATTCTGACGGGAAACGTTAAATAAATTAAAGAAAGACAATTTGTAACATTAATCTGACCAACCTGATCACATAGCTAGCCTACGTTTTGCTAATTACTGTCAATCCTCTTAAATTGTACCAACAATATCTTTTAGCAGCTAGTGCTAGTTAATAGCATAAAGATGAGTGGGCATGCGGCAGCCTGATTGTTACATATTTAGCCATTATTAGGGAATAGCCAATGCTCCACTGGATCTCCATGAAGATGCCAAGCATGGTTGTGATTTGTGATGTAACTGCCTCTATTCCCTACTCCCACTTATACACCTCATCTGCCTAACTGTCTACCTCTCTCTCTCTCTCTCTCTCTCTCTCTCTCTCTCCCTCCAGCCATCCTCACCTCTAAGTCCAACCTTTGCCAGTAGGTGCAGTAGAGGCAGTAGTATGGTGTAGTTGGGGCTGAAGCTGCGGCCGGTGCTGACCAGGGCAGTCAGCAAGGCCTCGCTTCCACCTTTACTGATCATATAGTGGATACGACGATCTGTGCCTAAACAAAGAGAGAGGAGAGCAAATGGTTGGTTATTGACAGGGTTAAAAATACAAAAAAAAAAAAATACAACTTTGGTGATTTTCATGAAATGGGTGAAAATTAGGTTGTTGCAATAGGATACAGCAAAGAATAATGGAATCTAAATAAGAATAGAGCAACTGGGGGGTACTAAACATAATGCATCCAATAATATTATTATTGCTTTTAATGTCTGAAATTTTGCACCTTCTCCTAATTTTCTTTTCGCCAGCATTTGACTGTTTTCTTATTCTCTCTATTTTATTGTAATCTTGAATGTGTTTTTATCCTTTGTGATTTTAATGTAAAGCGTCTTTGAGTTCTTAGAAAAGCACTATACAAATAAAATGTATTATTATTATTATTAGACTAATAGTGATACATATATTATTATTATCATCTATAACCGCTATATAATGGAGTTATATTTTCTAGTCTACAAATAATATATAGAGCTGTATTATTTATATATTATTATTATTATTATTATTATTATTATTATTAGGAGTAGTAGTAGTAAAGTAGTTGATTTTAACCACATCACTGAAACATTTAATCTCCTGTTATTGCAAATCTAAGCAACCCATTTGAATCTATGCCTTGGTATTTTAATTTTTTCAGCATTTGACAGTTCTTTCTTTAATATTTTTCTATTAGAAAATATCTAAATCTAAAGAAAACATCCACCTTAAAACACTTTAACACTGTTGTATAACAGCTATTGGCCATTTTGTTTGGTGGTATATTTTTCTCATTCCCGCGGATAAGTGACCAAATGTAGATGACATGGCGTCATGTTGAGATATTTCGAGCGCAGCTACAATGGAGTTTGATAGGAGACAAATTTTCAGCCATCTACAACATCAATGGTATCCCCTCAGCAGCAAACAGCAAAGGCTTCTTTCTAGACCCACCATTTTGCACCGACGTTCAATAATGATACAGGGAGAAATCCATCGCAGAAGAGGAAAATATATCAATTTCTCCACCAACAGTAGCCTCAGTAGATCAGAATGCAAAATTCTGGCCACAAGAAGTTTATTTTGCGTAAGTGGGTTTTTCTCAACTGAAAGTGGAAAACTCACATTCTGCTATCACTACTGCTTTCTCCACCAAATGTATCAATGCACTAACTGAAGTGGTCGAGGCAGGTTGAGGTAATGTGGGTACAACAAAAAACTAAATTACAACATTTGAACACAAAATAACTCCTGGAATGCATTGAACATCATTGACTGATTATACATTACAGTGTAAAAGAATCTGAGGGTGAAAAGTACAGAGTTGATGTTATCACAGCTTACCAGCCGACAGCAGTTCATCCAGAACATTGAGGATGTTCAGGGTGCTCTCAATGTCCCCTGCATTCTGCAGAGACAGACAGAAACAAAGAAACAAGCAAAATAGTATTGAAAGTCTTTTTAACTGTAAAAAAAAAACTAAAAAAAACTGAAGACATCTGATGCTAGGATTTAAACAATTTGTTGAGTTTTTGACGGCCAATACTGATATATTGCTGATATTCAATAACTAAACCCTAGGGACTCTTGCGTGGTTTTCCTTACGGTACATAGGAGGAGTGGGAGACCCTCATCCCACTCTAGGCCCGACTCAAGGCAGAATTTACAAAGCATTGACTTGGAGTGGAATCATTCTAATGCACCCTGGGATTCCCAGTGGTAAGGGCTGGATTTGCCACGATCTGAAAAAAGGGTTACTATCGACATAAAATTAGAGCCTTGGCCAGTCTGGACAAATGACTATACTTTACTACATCCTGCCTTCAACCCAGGCCAAAAGATATGGCGTTTGACATGGTAGTAGCTTTTTTTTCAACACCTAGAAAAATTGGAGTCATGGGCAAGGCTCAGAATTTGAAGATGATAGTTTTTTGGCACCACATGAACCGAATTCCACTTTCACATTAACAGGACTGACGACGGGTTGTTAGCAACTCGCTTTGCAAGCACACAGGCTGGATGCTGTCAGTTCTTATCGTGGCATCAAGGGTATATTTAAAGTTTGCCATTTTCATGTAGGGCTGTACCCGACTCAGAATTTTGTCAGTCGAATCGGATTCGGCCGTTCAATACGCCGATTCGACTATTCGTTCCTTTTTTTTTTTTTTTTAATATAGATATAATAATATAGACTATCTGGCAATCAGAAAATCCATTGGCATACGTTTCAGTGATGATTTCAAGCACATTAACATAGTCAAATGCAACAGAGTCATGGGAACATATTTTTGAGCATCTAAAGATCAATAAAAGACAGCATATGATGCAAGATTTGAATGACGGCCTATTTGAATTGCCGACATATAGGCGTAATGTCGCGCTACCATATGGATTTGTCGGAATAATGAGACAGACAGCACACGTGTTTCTGTTTAAATCAAGCTCTTATAGCCGAAGTTTTTTTAAATTTCACTTCAGTTTAAACATGAAAAACAACGTGTAAATGAATAAACAAATGAAACCGAAACCGTTTTAAATAAATTCACGGCATTCACGGCGCTTTGAAATAATAACTTCTTGTCTTCAGGCTTATAGGCTACTGTATTTCTCTTTAAACATAAAATAAATAAATCTTAAGTGTGGGAGAGGAAAACTAGTTTGTCCACATTACTTGGGAGAAGTGAACTTCAGGTCTTGTTAACGATGAAGCCGGCCTTTGAGAATATTCGCTCCAATGGTGTAGACGTGGAGGGGATGCAGAGTACACGTTTGGCTGCTGTGGACAGCTTTGGATAAAAGCTTTGTTTCTTCTCCACCAGTTCAGTGGCCCCGCATCATCTTTTGTTTGATCCTGCAAGTATGTCTTCATTTCGTTCTGAATCAGTGACAGTCCCAATTCTTCTTGATCAGTTGACATCATCAGCAGCATGGCTATCTCCTTCTCCTTGTCATTTTTTTTCTTTTTTGGAGGAGGCTCAGTTTCCGTGCTGCTGTCCTCGCGTTCCATTTGCGCTGGACCTTGCGCAATGTTTTGATACAGACTCTCGGTCAGATCTGCCACCGTTTCATATACCAGTGCATGTTTGTCACATAGATTTTTTTTTTTAAATAGAATATAAAAATATATATATTCCCCTTATTTATAATTCCTCATTGAAATGTTATCCCCGTGGATTTTTGTAAGCTTCTATCTGTTTTATCCTGTTATTTTAATGCACACTGACTGACACAAAAAAAAAAACGACTGCTCGACTTGAAGAATCTCTGACAGATGATTCTTTCAGGGGGCAGCCCTATTTTCATGCTAGAAGATCATCGATCAATTTACAACAGCACATGATCAAACAATAAGAATAAAAAATAATAATCTGATTGTCCATGATTATTGGCACCCATTAGTGCCAATAATCCACAGTTCAAATCAAGTGTTGAAGGAAATAGATTCTCATTTGCAGTGTAATTCAACTCAACTGATAGGTTGCAGGTATAAATTAACCAACTATTCCATCCATTTTAAAGTGATAAAACAGTCTGTTCTGCTTCATTGGTCATCTGTGTAAATGGTGAAGAGAAAAGAGCTGTCTGAGGATGTCAGAAAAACTATTATCACCAAACATAAGCCTTCGCAAGGCTATAAGGCCATCTCTAGAGACCTTGGTATTCCTGTTTCCACACTTCACAATGTTAAGAAGTTTGGTGCTCATGGAATTGTTAAGAAGGAATATTATAATTATACAATACAATACAATTATTTTAGA
This sequence comes from Hoplostethus atlanticus, assembly GCA_034670405.1. Taxonomy (NCBI): domain Eukaryota; kingdom Metazoa; phylum Chordata; class Actinopteri; order Trachichthyiformes; family Trachichthyidae; genus Hoplostethus; species Hoplostethus atlanticus. The sequence goes on along the minus strand of JAXDDX010000144.1, from coordinate 978,239 downwards.
AGATATTAGACATTATCTGCATAAAATACAAGGGTGCCAATAATCTTGGCCAGAACTGTAGGTTTAGCAGCTCCTAAAGGCAGGGTGAGGCAGGGTAATTGCAGGTGTTACAGACTGACACCTGTGAAACTGTTGAGTAAAATCCTCTGACAACACAATGGAATGAGGTCCCTGGTCAGACATCTGATATAAAAAATAATGTGACAAGAAAAGTTTACATTTTCTCAAGATGTGCTTGCTTCAAATTGTGCAAAATATATAAATAAGATCAGTCAATCAATCCAGATCGCTTAGAAAAGTAATAGCACACCATTGCTGAATATGCTGAACATTTTAAAATTTGAATGGAATTGATTCATTACAGAACATGGTAGATATATTTATTTATTTATTTATTACATCAGCCAATAAAAAGCATGAATGCAGTGGTGAGATGCATCATTCTGACAAATTTAGTCAAAATTTGATCAGTGTTATACACAAATGAACGCACAGACAAAGACCATACTTGTACTGTGGCCTGTGTACTGTGTTTATCACATTGACTGAATAATAAATTGTCAGTGATCATTCATAAATTTAGTGTATATCAGCAGGTTTGGAAGTTTTGGTGGTGAATGATATTAGATTCAGGGTTTAGTGAATTAATGGCCCTGTGACTAAAAAGGTCACCTTTTTTATTTTATCCCATAAAACATGTACCCATCATCATGACTATTTGCAGTAAAATGCATTGTTCATTTTAGCAGGTGGGAGGCACACTACATTTTATGGTTTGACATACTCTCATTTCAATTGCCATCTAACGGACATCTGTTGTCTGATTTAGCTGATAAATTAGGTAGCAGGCAGCGTCCTATGGACTGAGAAGGGCGGTGAAGGAGGCCAAGAGGAGGTATAGGGACAGAGTGGAGTCGCAGATGGAGCAGCGCGACACCAGACGCCTATGGCAGGGGCTACGGACTATAACGGACTACCAGGGCAGACCCCCCGCAATTGTGAGTGCCGACGCATCCCTAGCGGAGGACCTGAATTCATTCTATGCACGGTTTGAGGCTAGCAACAACAGCGCTAGCTCGCCGGCTAACAACATCACCGTTAGCGCAACCGGAGTGAGTTCTACCGCTGGGGATGAACACACACTCTCTGTGACCGAGCACAGTGTGAGGAGGGCTCTGACGAGGGTGAACACCAGGAAAGCTGCTGGTCCAGATGGCATATCTGGACGAGTACTGAAGACCTGTGCTAATCAGCTAGCTCCAGTGTTCACCACTATATTCAACATCTCCCTGGCTGAGTCTGTGGTCCCCGCCTGCTTCAAGAGATCCACTATTGTCCCTGTGCCCAAGAATGCTTCTCCAGCATGCTTGAATGACTACCGACCGGTGGCCCTCACCTCGGTGGTCATGAAATGCTTCGAGAGGCTGATTAAGGACTACATCTGCGCCTTCCTCCCTTGCTCCATGGACCCGCTGCAGTTTGCTTATCGTCCCAACAGATCCACGGATGATGCTGTCTCCCAGGTACTGCACACCACACTCTCTCATCTGGACAGCCGGAAGGGGGGCTATGTGAGACTGCTGTTCATTGACTATAGTTCAGCTTTCAATACCATAGTCCCCACCAGACTGGCTGGCAAGTTGATTGAGCTGGGACTGAACACCCCCCTGTGTGCCTGGATCCTGGACTTCCTGACCGCCAGGCCCCAGGTGGTCAGGGTGGGTAGACACACCTCCAACCCCCTCACCCTGAACACAGGATCCCCCCAGGGTTGCGTCCTCAGCCCCCTACTGTACTCCCTGTACACACATGACTGTGTGGCCAGGTTCAGCTCCAACACCATCATTAAGTTTGCGGATGACACAGTGGTGGTGGGCCTGATCTCCAACAACGACGAGAAGGCCTACCTGGAGGAAGTTGCTGATCTGTCACTCTGGTGCCAGGACAACAGCCTCCTCCTGAATGTCACCAAAACTAAGGAGCTGATTGTGGACTTTAGGAGGACACAACAACAGAGGACGTACTCACCACTGGGGATTAATGGGAATACTGTGGAGAGGGTGAGCAGGTATAAATACCTGGGAGTCAACATCACCGAGGATCTGACATGGTCCACACACACTGACACTCTGGTGAGAAAGGCGAGGCAGCGCCTTTACCACCTCAGGCAGCTGAGGAAATTCAAAGTCTCCCGGAGGATCCTTCAGTCCTTCTACTCTGGAGCTGTACAGAGCATCCTGACAGGAAGCATCACTGCCTGGTTTGGCAACAGCTCCGCTCAGGACAGGAAGGCTCTGCAGAGAGTAGTGCGTTCGGCTGAGCGCACTATTGGAACTACACTCCCCACCCTGCAGGACTTGTACACCAGGAGGTGCAGAACCAGAGCCTGCAGGATCATGAAGGATCCTCACCACCCCAACAACGGACTGTTTCAGCTGCTGCGGTCAGGCAAGCGCCTCCGTAGTCACGCTGCAAAAACAGAGAGACTGAGACGGAGTTTCTTTCCTCAGGCCATCAGGACTGTGAACTCTGACCTCACCAGGGCCCCACCAAGACACACACACTGCCCCTCTTATGCACACACACACACACACACACTTAGGTAAAGACTACACATAATTTATAATTTATAATTTATATTATACATACAATTTTCCCTTTTTTTACTATATTTTTTTTATAAAGTGCTCTTATTGTAAATATTGTGTTGTTTTTTTATATAGAGCTCTTAAAAACTGTTTATTGTAAATAGTGTGAACCTGTTATTTTGCACATTTCTGCTGAGCATTGCCACTTTGCATTTCACTACACACCTCGTGTGTGTATGTGACAATTAAACTTCTTGATGTAGACTTTAAAAAGCGCCCACGCACAACAAAGAGAGCGGAAGGGGAGTGGAATGATGACTGAGATCGCCAACGTGAATATGATTGGTCAGAGGTGTGTTGTATGCTCATCCCAATGGCTAACATCCGCAGAACCAGACTGCAGTAAACCAAACATTGCCATGTCAACCCCAAACCAAGTAGTTGTGTCCTACCTTGGTATTTTAAGAGTTGTAATCACTAAATTACTTATATGATTAAAATCATTCATTTTGTTCAAAGTTGGTGACTCAATGCTTCTCTCTGCAGGACTGAGGATTAGTTCACTTTATATTCTTTCACTTTGCAGCGCCACCTAGATCCTAAATCCTAAAACAGTGCCATATAAAGAACTGTTGAGGGAGCCAACTATATACCTGATTAAATTCTGCAGGTTAAACAGAAATATTTTGGGAAGGCCAATCATCACTCTAATTTAAAAGTGTGTTGCATGAAGAGACCTATCTGCTTGGCCAATAATCTGTCTGATTTAAATAGCTTACTATGCAGTATGCAGAGAGCCTGTTTCAGTAGCCAAAAATCTGCAGCCATGCAATGTGTTGTGTTTAGCTACTGTAACAAGAGACTGTGTTGCCAGAGAGGTAACAGCAACTCTGATTACGGGAGAAGTTATGTAAAAGATGCCTATTAGCTTAACTGTAGCATCCCACCACTTGCTCATGCAGCCAAATCAAAAGCAGAGCAAAGACTGTGGCTTGGATATGCAGCAAGTGTTTCCATTGTGGCACAAATCTGCTTGTTGGGGGACTGGTAGGATTAGTTTCCTCCAATAGCAGCGATGACTAAAGGAGTGATATATATAGCCATTGATCAGACTCTGGCATCTTTCTTGAGTGATTTTCGCCCACTCCTCCTTACAAAGCTCGGTCAACTCGTTAACTTTGCATTGGCCAAACTTGTTCTTCCTAAGCCATTCTTTAGTGAATTTGCTTGAATGCTTAGGATCATTGTCCTGATGGAACGGCAACTTTTGGCCCAGCTTTAGGTCTCAGACTAATGGACTGATGTTCCGTTCTAGATTTGTCTGGTATCCCTCAGAATTGACTCTCTTAGTGATGTCAAGTCATCCAGGTTCAGAAGAAGAAAAGCAACCCCTGACCATGACACTCCCACTATCATGCTTGACTATAAGGATAAGATTATTGGTGGTGGGCAGTTTTGGGTTGTGTTGGGAATTATATATTTGGCCGAGGCAAGATCGTCTTGTCTCGGCAAGACAATACAATGCACTGAAATACAATACACTAAGGCTGTCTGGAGGCCTCTTTTACAGTACAATGCCGGCCTTTTGGTTGCCTTTAATCAATTGGAAATTAGCACAAGAGACATGGTGTTCACAGGTCTAGAGGAAGGTGAGACAGAACTACTTCCACTCAACTCAATTAACATAGGGACAACAGACAGAGGCTGAGGGGGATGAAAGGATCTATGTAAAATGTCACATGGGTGTGTTTGTATAAAGGAACTGTATCTGCTTGGAGTTCTTCAGATTATCCTCGTAGGCAGAGATGCTGCCGGATATTTCTCCCTTTCAGCGCTGAACTGTATTAAATACTCATTGAATCCTGAGACGTAGTTTGTTGCTGCTTTCTTCTTACGTTCATCACCACGACCAAGAAATAATTCCTAACAGTTGTTGGGTTTGATCCTTTATTTCAGATAAGAAAAGGCTAATTTTGATTAAATAAGGATTGCATGGTAAAACAATAAAGGCTCAGGATAACAAGAAAGCAAATGGTGCAAGTTGCATATTTATGTGAAAAAAAAACACAACCTCCTGAACATGTAGGAGTGTTAAATGTGCAAGTATTGTACCAATTTGACCGTTTTATGCGGAAATATTGCGAGCATTTGACAAAATTGCAAGCTCTTGCAAGTACCAGGAAGGACTGGCCAATACAGTCTTAATATAGTTCTGCCTCTGCCTCTGTAGCTCTGCCATCTTAAGTAGTCAGTGTTAGAAGGGCCTCAGAGGGCCAGACCAGAGGTTGGCTGGAAGCACCTGGAAGATTTTGCTGGAGGCTGGCATCATCTCAGATTCTTGAAGTCCAAACGCATCTCCCATCATAGTTGTCTGGAAGGTTATCCAGTTGTGTGTGGACTATCGGACTTTGAATCACCGAACTGCCTGATCAAACACTGTTCCCCTGGGTTGATGATGTACTGGACTGCCTGGCTGGGAGCAAATGGTTGTTTGTCCTTGATCTGCGAAGTAGTTACTACCAGATCCCCATGAGTGAAGCAGACAAGGAGAAGACCACCTTCATCTGTCCTCTGGGTTTCTACCAGTTTGAGAGAAAGCTGTGGGGGACATAAACCTGTTGGAGGTCTTGGCCTGTATGAAGGACTTGAAGGAAGCCTCTGCAAGAGCATGAGGAGCGGCTTATGAAGGTGCCGCCTAGAGTGCCAGTTCAGCCAGACCACCATCAAATACCTTGGTCATGTTGTCTCAGATAAAGGTATCTCCCCCAACCTTGAACAGATTGAAGCCCTGAGCACATCCCAGTAAACTCTACCAGCTGCACACCAATGCCTGTCAGAACATCCCTGCTGTAGAGCCACTGTGGAGACACTGAAACACTGAGCATCCCTCCTGAAGCTGTGCTAAGTGTCTTTGTCTGCTTAACAGAAGTGCACAGTTTAGAATTACCTCAGATAACTGTTGAAGAGGTAGGCGAAATTAACCTGCATCTTCAGGGTTATGTAGGCTGTGAGAGCTGGGAAGAAACTCTCCACAAGAACCGCTCTTGAGCCTGACAAGACTATCCTGATGTCCTGGGACAAGCTCAGCCTGGAGAAGGGAGTGTTATACAGAAATTCCAAAAGCTCAGTAATATCCTTGAACAGACTACTTCAACCGCTATGCTCAGGCCTATGCTAAGCTCCTCTGGGAGAAGTTCTTTGTCTTCCTCGGTGGATCGACAGTGACCAGGAAGAGACTTTGGAGTAAATGCTAGGTCTGAGGTGAAAAGTTGAAAAAATTAAATTCCCTCTACCATCCACAGGGGAACCCCCAGGCTGAGCTTGAGCTCCAAACAGAAAAATGTCTGGAGCCAGCATATTCCTCATCTGGTGCATGCCTATAATTGCACAAAGAGTCACCCTATTTCCTCATGTTTTTGCGGGAGGCCAGACTGCCTGTTGACCTGTGTTTCAAAATGAGTCCTGATGGAAGTTCAGAAGGTGACTACTTGCAGTACACAGCCAAACTTCAAGACCAGCTCAGAGAGGCCTGCCATCTTGCCTCTGGTGCTGCAGGCTGAAACAATGCTGCAAAGAAAGCCCTTGCAGACCAGAGGGTGAAACATTATGAACTCCATCCTGGAGACAGAGTACCTTTGAATCCCCAGGAAGCATAAGCTGGCCAATAGGTGAAAGTTGAAGCCCTATCTCATTGACAGGTGTATCCCTAGGTTGCCCACTTATGCAGTCAGGCCCTGAGAGTGGCCGGGGTCTAATGAAGACCCTTCACCGCAATCATCTCCTACCAATCAGTCAGTCAGTGGTAGGGGTTGATAAGGAGAAGCCACAACCTGTTAGACCTGACATAGCCAGAGGCATAGAATGATTGTTCAACAGATGACAAATGCAAACCCTACCAATTTGGACCCAGCCCACTTCTTACCTCTTGAAAATATTGAATCTGACAGTGATTCAGAGAATAATAAGGACTGCCCTCATCTGCCTTCTTTGGAATTCCAGAACCTCAGCAGAATCCAGAGACTGCAGAGTTTTCCTGCTCTTTCAGTTGGTTACAGGGCCTTACCATGGACAGGCCAAAAACAGCAGCTCCTGAAATGGAGCCTCTACAGTTTGTTCAGCTGTCCAACCTTCAGACCCCTCAGTTTATGTTCTTTCTACAGGGATCACAGGGCCTTACTACAGACAGGCTGCCAGCAGTACAGTAAACCACCAGAACTGGAGGTGGACACTCCTGCATCAGAGGAACTGGAGGGTGAGAGTTTTCACAAGTCAAATACACACCTAGAGAGTCAAGAGACTGTTGCCTTTTCACTACCCAGCCCAGACTCTCAGGTCATCACTGTACCACCCAGCAAGTGTGTGGCAAAACTAGCTGACTCTCCTCTGCTATCAAGCCCGCTGGCTAGCTTTCAAAAACGTAAACGTAACCAGGGCTGTTTTTTGATGCCCTGATGATGCATCAGCGTGTGTGTGTGTGTGTGTGTGTGTAAATTGCAAGGACATGCCCACAGACTTGGAGAGGAAGTCCTGTGGCCAAGAACCAGTCCTATGCTTCAGCTGTGGACCATTGTTCTCCCTCTACTGCCTGGAGGAGGCACACCTGCGTTTCCACAGGATCTACAGGGAGGACATCATGGTATTCAGTAGAGCAAGGGAGCCTGAGGATGACAACCAGGAGTACCGGTATACTGCCTATAGAGCCTTCATTTACTGGCAATATGGTGCAGTGGGAAACAAGTTTGTCGTCCCCAGCTGCTGCGTATGTAGGATCAGGGACAGGTGGCCAATGAAAACTTCATAATACTTACACATTATACTTAAGTAATTCATTTTGTGCAGGCTTTATTGCTGAAGTTGGCTGACATTTCAGCATGCATTATGCCTTTTTACAGTCTCCAGAACATATAGTCACCTGGTTAACAACCACTGCAATACAGTGAGGGAAAGAATAACAGCAAAGGCAAAACAATAAAGATAATAGATAAAACCATGTTATGTTTTTTTACAATATATACACTATATTTACTGAGACTACACACAAATGATAAGATTCATTGTCAGCAAGGTAGAAGATGTTTCCTCTCTTGAAGATATTTCCTCCCTGCATGCTCAGCTCCAGGCCTATGGAGAGACAGTGAAGGAGAGAGGGTCTTAAGCAGGTGCTTGTAAAATGACAGCACCACCTAGACAGTGAGACTACATAAGGTTGACAATAGATAAACTAAGCCAGCACGCATTATGCATCAGATTAATTGAGTTTCAGTATAGCTACTGATGGTCACTCATATTATAAATGTCATAAAGCCCTGAGTCTCTGTGTGTTTGGTATACCTGAATGAGGAGATAAGGGGTGTGTTGACATCAAATCATCCTGTTATGTACATCAGGGGCTAGAAGGTGGCTCGTCTTGGGCATACCCCAAGCTGTAGTCAATGGCAGCGAGCAGAACTGCGGTGTGAAAGAGAAGAGATTGCTGGCATACATCAGGATGTGGTTCTGGGATGCCAGCAGTAGATCTATGAAGACATTAAGAGAAATTATGAAGCAACTGTATTCATTTCTCCCTGATGGGTTGTACTGCATTGCTTCATTGTACTGCATGGCTCTTAGAGTTAATTGTGGCAGGCTACAATGGGGGTCAAGGAGTGGAAAAAAGTGTCTGCAGGGAAGACAATAAGAAAATAGAATATGCTTTCTTAACAGGAGAATCTAAGTGTTTATGATAACAAAGACTTACCTGAAGGTTAGGTATTTGTGTGCGTCCTTCAGCTATCGCTTGTCAAGGATGACATCCAGAAGTTACAGAGTTACAGAGTTTTCCTTGATGAATTCCAGGACGAACTGAACTAAACGGGTTGGTTGCACACATTAGCAAAATAAACTAGGAAAAATATATTGTTGAAGTGTAAAGTCAGGTACAGGTAGAAGGAATATGTGTTACATTACATTACATTACAGTCATTTAGCAGACGCTTTTATCCAAAGCGACTTACAATAAGTGCATTCAACATAGGTAGGCAAGAAAACTACTAGTCACCAGAAATCGTAAGTGCATTTCCTTCCTAAACAAAAGTGAACCAAATAAGCAAGAGCTAAGACAAATAAGTGTATCAAATGAACAAGAGCCAATAAACAAGAGCTCAGACACATAATATGTGTTATTTATCTAATAGCTCTTGCTAGCCTAGAGATAAACTATTCAAAACATTATTCAATGTTTTGCTCATTTAGCCAACCTTACAGTCAGTTTGTGGCTTAATCCAAAGGTACAAAGGAAGCCAGTGATGCTATTGTTGTATTACTGTCCCATTGTATTAGTAATCCTGGTGGATTCACAAGCTAAACAAATGACAATGCTAACGATAGCTGCTAACCAACAAAAGAGCAATTACCCCTTAACAGAACTAACTTTTGTGCAGGTTACCCAACAGTTAGCTACGCATGGCAACAGCCAGAGAGGTTTTGTGCTGGCAAACAACAAAGACAGCAAAGCCAATAGCATTAGCACGTGCTAGCTAATACCCCTTTCACACCGGCACAATGACCCGGGTAATTCCCGGGTCAGGTGTTGTTGTGAATGGGTCAACCCAGGTTATCAGACCTGGGTCCGCGACCCTTGTCCCCAGGTGGGACTCAGCTCAGCTGCGGTGTGAACAGGGCGACCCAGGTTATGCAAATTGACGTGAACCTCATTGGTTAAGATCAGAAGTGCATTAGTATGCAAGACAGTTCACAACAAGAACCGTTTCAACAATGAACGAATAGAACGAATAACAACAGAGAATTGGAAAGGATTTCAGAATTCTGAAATCAGAGAGCTTCTGTCCATTCGTGGGGAAGAAGAAATAAAGCAATAAATTACCAGGGCAGTAAAGATTAAATTATCTACGGCGTAGATTATATAATATCACATCATATATCACACAGGCAATACAGCAATATCAAACAGGCAATACGGCAATATCACACAGGCAATACAGCAATATCAAACAGGCAATACGGCAATATCACACAGGCAATACGGCAATATCGCACAGTTACTTGTGCGGCTCTGTGCGGCAGTGACGCATACAGATGTAAATATGGTGACATGGGTCTTGGTCTGGTCTGAATGGTGACAACCTTTGTTATTCCCAGAACAGTAGTTTGGTCTGAATAGGTCCAACCCGGGAATGACCCCTGTTCAATAACCCGTGTAAATCCCGGGATTTGTGTGTGAAAGGGGAGATTGTCATCCCTTCAGCCAGACATCAAGCATTTGGTGTCTGCCATGCAACATCAGCCTTCTCATTAGGTGAGTCAACACTGTTTTATTGTTGGACAGCACAGATGAAATAAAAGTTGTCAAATACCCCCACTTGCTGTCCGGTCTTGGGGTTTTCCCCAAATAATACCTCCATGGTTTTCCCCCACAGTACTAGATGGAGAACCACTCCACCACGCCTGCCTCTTTAACTCCTCACACTTGTTCCTGGAGCAAAATATTATCAACTGGGTGTCTGTGGTTTGATTTAGGGGTTGTTGAAACGAAAAAGTGTTTTGATTTGCCAAATAAATCAAATGAAATCATGTTTCATTGTCTCTAAATTACTTTTAAATCTACACACAATGTAATCGAGTAAGTGATTTATGTTTTAGTGTGGGTTTAAAAGAGAGTTGTTTATTTTGACAGTATGGGTTGCTTGTTTCTCTCTCAAAATCTGGCAACCCTGCCCTGCTACACCCTTTTGATTTCTTGTCCCTGATCTTTTGTCTCTGTTTTCTTTTTTACTTTTTTTTTTCTAGAAGTGTTGCATCGTTGTCACTGTCTACTATGAAGAAGTGTCACACTATGTTTGTATGTCCTTTGTTACGTCCTTGTTTTGTTATCGCAAAAATGCCCTTTAAATAAAAAAAGAACAGAACAACCCATCAGTCAAGTTGCTTGTTTAGTCTAAACCCTGAACTAAGCTAGGGAGCAACACCACATGTGTTGGCAGGTTGGCCTCAGGGAACAACTATCACTATCTGACCTACTGTGACCCCACTTAAACAAAGATCCTAGGTGATGGGCATTGGACCCATTCCCAGCGTTTATCCAGACAGGTGGCCACGGCTTTATAAAAGTTTCTCTAAACTAATCTGAATGCAGCACAGCTTCTGCTCATGGCCCTATCGCATTACATTTAGAGGGAGAATAGTTATGATATGACCACATGACAGGTGGATGGGGATTTTAATGAAGCGCATCTCGGATTTCAAAGCTCACAACAAAGCACTGGGAATGGATCTCACCAATTACACTACGCTGTGCTTCAGGCATGGAGCTACAACTCTAGAATAGATATATCACATAGATGCAGCAACTGTAAAGTTCCCACTTTTAAATGCATACTTGTTAAACAACTGTTCCTCATTTATTTAAGCTATGTCATGTTAGTTAATTTTGGTTTGTCAACAGGTTTAGTTGACTATTTAAATCCATACTGCTCTATTTTGGAGTTTGGAGTTTTTCCTTGTCCTCTGTTGAGGGTCCAAGGCTGGGGGACGGCGTGTACTAACCATTTATTGTTTCACATGTTGGGCACTGTGAAGCCCTTAGAGACTGTAACGGTGATTAAGGGCTATACAAATAAATGTGATTTGATTTGATTTGATTAGCCTTGTAGCAACTGATAACGTAATATAAAGTGATGAAACTGTAGGATAATTTAACTTGTAAAATGTAGTAGAATGCACCTCTACCAAGGGTTTAAAATATTATGAAACCTGTTAAAATAATAATATAACTTTGTGTCTGTCAATTTACTCTATTCCATTTATATTACATTCATTTATTCCATTTATATAGTATTTTAATGTAAGAATTGCCAGGTAATGTAATAGATCATTAGATTATCAGGATAAAGAAATGCTACAATATCAGGTTTTTATTACATTGATGGCTCATTTGCAGGTACAGGGATATTTTAATTCCATTTTGACCATTTATTACTTTATGCGGCAGATATTATATACATTAGCACAAGTACCTTTTCTGTCCTATTTTATTCCATATGCTCTATGTCTACAGAGCCATAGCCAGTTGTTGCTATAAACCTGGCAGCATACTGAAAAGGCTTTTCTATTCCCGTCCACTCCGTTCTATCCTTTTCTATGTTGTTTATCTCTGTTGCCTTCAGGCCAGTCACTGTAAGCTAACGACTTTGCTCATTAAGACCCCTGTTGCAAGGGAAGCGACACTTTGTCTCTGACTTCAGCAACAGGAATTACAACTGTTAGCACTAAATTATTCACCAACTAAGGACTTAAGTCAGGGACTTAAGTCTAGGCTGAGGAAAGGAAAGAGAATGCTGGTTTGCTGGATGGAAATGAAAACCACGACAGCTGGAAGAGCCACAGAGACCTACATAGAATTACCAATTATGGAAACAGTAATTGCCATAAGTCATAAATAGAGCTCGAATGTCTACTTTTTTTAAATGTTACTATTCATAAAGCACAGGTTTGCAGATTATAAAGTCAACCACTCAGGATAGGATGCTTGATTATGTTATTGCGGAATTCATCAATGTTGCAGTGGTGGTGTGAATTAGTTCTAATGAGACACCATGCAAACAAGTTGAGAACATGCAAACTCCACACAGAAGGACCAGGACTGGTCCTTTCAAAAGTGCCTCAAGGACCATAAAAGGCCACTTGGAATTTTCTCCAGGTATCTACAGTTTTTTGAAAAACAGTAATGTTTTTCTAACAATCTGCACCAAATTGAGTGTAGTAGATCTTCAGACACAAACAGTGTACATTTTTGATATCTCAATAAATTAGCTCATAAGAGGAGATCAAAAATGTGCGGTTTAGTACTTCTTCAGCCTACAGATTTGTGAGATCTTGAAAAATGAGATCACAAGACCAGAACAAAATTTGTGCGACTCTCAATGATACTGTACTGATACTGTCTTTTACCTTTGATTTTCTGTTGGTGGCGCTCTTTTCTTTTCTGTTCAGCCATGGTGGCTATTTTTTGCTCATGCTAACTACCCAGTTCTTCTTCTATTTATTCCAAATAAAGGAGAAACGTGAAATACATCACTTCCTGTGTTGAATCACTATTGTCTTATGTCAGTTAGGTAGAGAGTAGCAAAACTGAAAAATTGATTCACAAAAAATGTTTTGATTCATCATTTCCTGTGTTTCCCACCAATGACTATACCCAACAGCAGAATTTAATTTGACCAAATAGAGTGAATCTACACATCTGAATTGCTGCTACATGGTGGCACAGTACCTAAGGTTTCCATGAGAGCTATCTATAGATAGTGATTTTGTCTAGCTAGCTGTCTCTATCTCACAAACACACATCATATTACGTGTCATGGTATCATCGGTTCCCACGACTGCAACTGCACTTGCTTTCACCAACCAACCACCTCCCACCCCCTTCCACTGTTTCTTTCACCATAGCTATCCAGATCCAGCTGGCCTCAAACATCACCCCTGATGCTTTTTATACACAAGTTCAAACCATCCAACAGCACAGCACCAGAGCCTGATATTTTAGATGCACACTGTATCAAGTTGAATTAAGCAATCGCTCGGCAAAGACCATAGCATGTCCAGTGTTTCTCAAACGCTTGGTAACTAAAATGGATAAGACTTAATGGATGCTAATGAACTCTTGTCATTCAAGGAAATTGCGTTGTATAACTACATCCAACAAAAATGGCCAATAAGTTATACTGCAGCCACCGTCTGGCATTTTAAGTTCCTTTCAAGAACATCTTATTTGTATGTAATTGCATACAAATGCAGAAGAGCACAGTTAGCTATAACAATAGTAACTTAGCCTACACACTGACAGTTGTTTGGGTTACAGTGTATGTATGGTGTATGAATGTATGAACTTCTTAATGTTAACACTAGCACCCATAACACAAGCGATCAAAGTACGTCCACTAAAAGTGCTTGTTTTTCCACTCAGATTGTTATTCGAAACTTTGAAAAAAAAGTTTCAAAGTAAAACATTATTCAGTACTGCTAAATACAAGCTAAATAGGACATCTGGGTAACCGATGCAAAGAAATACTAGGCATATTTGTGTGGCAATTTAGCCCAAACGGAGCAAAGGTGTACTTTTATTTAGTTTTATTTTAATAATGTGAGCATTTATGCTAAGAAAGTATCTATTTTCCTTTGTAATAATAATATACAGTACACTACAGTACAACGTATAGACCTAAGTCACTATTTACCAGTGTTTGATTACTTACAGTATCAAATACAAACTAGCTCTAATTCTATCAGAGCTGTAAAGGGTTGTCCTGATGATCATTTCAACTAAGGTGAGACAAAGCAAATGTAGTTCATAACAGAATGAAAGAAAGAAAGAAATATATTCATACTCTATATATTTATATGTATACTATGGCATAACTGAAGCATGTTACGTTTGGTACTGAGCCAAGTCAATTGCTATACAATATATTTTGTGTTTGATAAATAAAGTCGGTTGGTGAGTTTATGCTTATGAATTTCTATTTTAGAGAATGGTCCTTACACATTATGCTGTAAGGATGTGAAGTGTGTCTGTGTTGTGTGGCTGACAGAGAACATGTTGGATGTTAGTGCTTTCCTAATATGAAATTATCTTGGCTGTAAATTTGCCTTTGCTGCTTTTATTCAAATGCAGGCAATACTGATTCAGTAGGAAAGGCATTGGAAATATGTGATGTTTAGTTTAAACAAATTACTATTTTGTTCAACAATCAAGAACCATACAAAAATAATACTAATAACACAAAATGAAACAGTACACATCACACAGTCACATACACTTACTATATTTCTGTATCTCATTCATTGTGAAAACACAAATGAATGGGAACACACGTGCACACACACATATGCACGCACGCACGCACGCGCACACACACTGTAGTTCCATACCTGCAGAGTCGAAAGGAGGACTTCTAAGCCACTAGAGCTGGTGGTGCTCATGATCAGCCAACCTCGCTCTGAACAGCAAACCGGTTAGTCAGTCAGTCAGACGGATCCGAAAACAGACATACAGCCAGACAGAACAGCAGAAGAAGAGAGACAGACAGAGATCGTCAATCAGGGTGAATCCAAAGTCCGTCATCACCACCATACATATAGAGCCTCCCTCTCTCTCTCTCTCTCTCTCTCTCTCTCTCTCTCTCTGACACACACACACACACAGTCTTGCTACTCTTTCAAGCGAGGGAGAGAGAAGCGACAGAGAGACTCCCCATGGCTTAATTTAACTGGGGATCCCACCAGGGGTAAGGAAGGGGGGATTTAGGGATAGTGTGTGTGTGTGTGTGTGTGTGTGTGTGTGTGTGTCTATGTATGTGCCACTGCTTGCATGCATGTGCACTCTCACTCTGTGTGTGTGTGTTTAAAGGACTACTCATTTGCGTGCACGTGTTCCCTGGAAAGTTTTATTCTCTATCTGTAAAACAAGTGTTGTGTCTAAGTGTGTGCATGTGCCTGTGCACGTGTAACCCTATCCCTCCAGGATAAAGCGCCCCAGAAAACATTTGTGCCAGGGTGTTGAGAAGGCTACCACTATAAAAAGGCCCTGACAAGACCAGCAGGGCAGCCGCAGTGCACATGGTATATAGTGGGATTTTACTGATAAGGGTTTTTGAAGGCCGGTACCGATATCAATGCGTGCTGTTCTGTCAAGTTGACCACTCTACCGCCAAGCAAAGACCCCAATAGATTGCACAGCTGATGCCTGCATCTACAGCAATCTATTAACCGCAGGCTGAAAACCCACCTCTTCAGGAAACACTACCCTGACTCTTCCCCTTAGCCATGCCTATTTGTCGTCAATTATTTGTCTGAGCTCTTGTTTATTGGCTCTTGTTCATTTGATACACTTATTTGTCTTAGCTCTTGCTTATTTGGTTCACTTATTTGTCTTAGCTCTTGTTTATTTGATTCTCTTATTTGTCTCATTTGTTTAAGATATAGTAGGTTGCTAACTTATTGCACTCTTACCTTAACACTAGTTATGCTCTTAGTTGCTTGTTTAGGAAGGAAATGCACTTACGATTTCTGGTGACTAGTAGTTTTCTTGCCTACCTATGTTGAATGCACTTATTGTAAGTCGCTTTGGATAAAAGCGTCTGCTAAATGACTGTAATGTAAACCTAATGTAATGGAAACCATCAAACGGCCACTAGATGGTGACAAAAGACAGTGTAGTCAAGTGGTTGGATTTAGACAATAATCACCAAAACAGCTTTTCACATCAAGAGATTTCCAGATCTAGACCATTCATCTGTTGGTTAATCTTAGTTTTTGACCGGGCTAAGTAACTCTAATGTTAAAGGAAAATCCAACCTTATTTTGCGCAGACATTCAACAATCACAGATGGAGAAATACGTGAATAGAAGAGGAAGAGACGCCAATTTCTCCAATGACAGCAGCCTCAGTAGACCACAATGCAGTGCAGGGACAAGAGAGGGGCATGACACTCACTTTTTCACACTAGTATGCTTCTGCACAATCAAATCTGTTGCTGATTAAGTACCTTCTGCATTTTGTTTGGTTGACAAAGCAACTTGCAAGTTCTTGCTATGGCGCTAGCTAGCAATAGCCAAGGCCTTCCCAACGAGACGAACGTGTGAATGCCTCCAGTTTGGAGCAATGGGAAGTCTTCCCATTTTTATGCTTCATCCGACATGACGTGAATGCAGCAGCGAGCAAGTTCACACCTGTTCTCTGGTGTTTGTCAACAGGCATTGTGGGAAATGTAGGAAATCACTAACTGAAGTAGAAGTGGATAAGGCAAGTTGATGGGCAAGTGAGTACAATAAAAAGGTAAATTACAAAACTAATGTACAACAGTCAACTTTTCTGAGGGTGGAATTTTCCTTTAACACTACAGTTAAGACAAGCTAGTCTTACTACCTAGCCTGTGGTGTAGTGGTTGTAGTTCAGCGCTACCAATATTACCAAGATTTTTTATTTTTCTAAGTTTAGGTCTGTAGACTCTCAGATAGTACAAAAATAGTTGACAATATATGAAAATCTATCTATCTATCTATCTATCTATCTATCTATCTATCTATCTATCTATCTCCACCACACACAGACACACACACTCAGTCTGTGCCTACCTGCACAGGATGGGGGGTAGCTGGTCTCCAATTTTCTCAGAGTCCCATTCCAGGTAAAATTACTACGGCCGTAACCAAACATGAGTGCTGCTTTATCTATCTCTGTTTGTGTATTTTATTCTACTTACGTTGTTGGATTTTTTTTTCTCTTAAAGTATTTGTATATCAACCTCTGTTTGGCTGTTTCCTCTCTCTGCCTGTTTATCCTGCCTGTCTGTGTGACTCAGCCCACTAAGGAATTATAGACAGGCAATTAAAAAAAACCAGATTCCTTTCCTCCCCTCCTTCACCTCTCTCTGAGAGCAAGTGTATGGGAGTCCTGTGCAGCTTTGAAAGACTGAGAGTTAGGAGACAGAGTGAGCGAGCAAGTACCGCTTATATGCACCTAGGTGAGCGTTAAAAATGCCCTGTGTCTTTCCCCTGCCCATTGGACGGAAGCACAAATGTCAAACAGCAATGCAACGTGTGTGCGTCAGTGGTGTATGGTGAGCAGTGTGCCATGTGTGTGTGTGTAAATCACCCCTGTCAACAGCATGAGTCAGAGGCTCCACTGTTTCCCACTGACGACCTGCTGTGAAAGACATCAAACTTGAGAGTCAAGTGTGTGTGCGAGAGAGAGAGAGAGAGAGAGAGACAGAGACACAGAGAGAGAGAGAAGATACTAGAGAGAGGTGAATGAAGAAAGGGATGCGATTTTTCTTACAAATATTGCGATTGCGATCAATTGCAATTATTTTCTGTAGGCTAAATTAGGCTGTAGGTCTGTATTCATGGTCCAACCATAAATTGATTAAATGAATGCAGTTGATACCAATATTTATTTGAACAACACCATTATTGAACTCTTAGCAAACATTTCAGACAGCACTAAAACAATCTAATAATCTAGCTATATCTACCTAATCTTTTCGGACTTGTTTTGATTTTCTAAATGTGCGCATGTTTGAATACGTAAGACATTTTTGGAAATATATTCACATTTTTACAAAAGACTGGATTAATGAATAGAATATAAGTACATTCATTTTAGAGCAGTAGGTGGAGGTAATACACCAAAGTGGATGTAATCTGCCAATAAAACACAAGAAGAAGAGGAATCAGACACGACAAATTTCTAGTGGGAGGACGCTAATGCTAGCTTGCTGCACACTGAATGTGCCAAGGTCAATTCAATTTATATCCATCAACATTGCTATTTTTTGCATTTTCACAAATGGAATAAAGGTTTCACAAATCTGAAACTGTGTTTTAAGGAATCTTTAGCCTCTCTGGGATAGTCTAGTCCAGATTTGACAGGTCTAGGTATCGTGGTTTTGGATCTAGACCTGGTCCAATGTGGTCTAGATGTGAAAAAAGCAGCGAAATGTCCCCTTTTTTGCATTTTCACAAATAGAATAAAGGTTTCACAAATCTAAAACTGTGTCTTAAAGTGTCTCTGGCCTCTCTGGGATAATCTAGTCCAGATTTGACAGGTCTAGGTATAGTGGTTTTGGATCTGGACCTGGTCCAATGTGGTCTAGATGTGAAAAAAGCAGCAAAATGTCCCTTTTTTGCATTTTCACAAATAGGATAAAGGTTTCACAAATCTGAAACTGTGTTTTAAGGAATCTTTAGCCTCTCTGGGATAGTCTAGTCCAGATTTGACAGGTCTAGGTATAGTGGTTTTGGAACTGGACCTGGTCCAATGTGGTCTAGATGTGAAAAAAGCAACGAAATGTCCCTTTTTTGCATTTTCACAAATAGAATAAAGGTTTCACAAATCTGAAACTGTGTTTTAAGGAAATTCTAGCCTCTCTGGGATAGTCTAGTCCAGATTTGACAAGTCTAGGTATAGTGGTTTTGGATCTGGACCTGGTCCAATGTGGTCTAGATGTGAAAAAAGCAGCGAAATGTCCCTTTTTTGCATTTTCACAAATAGAATAAAGGTTTCACAAATCTGAAACTGTGTTTTAAGGAAACTTTAGCCTCTCTGGGATAGTCTAGTCCAGATTTGACAGGTCTAGGTGTAGTGGTTTTGGATCTGGACCTGGTCCAATGTGGTCTAGATGTGAAAAAAGCAGCGAAATGTCCCCTTTTTTTGCATTTTCACAAATAGAATAAAGGTCTCACAAATCTAAAACTGTGTCTTAAAGTGTCTCTGGCCTCTCTGGGATAATCTAGTCCAGATTTGACAGGTCTAGGTATCGTGGTTTTGGATCTAGACCTGGTCCAATGTGGTCTAGATGTGAAAAAAGCAGTGAAATGTCCCCTTTTTGCATTTTCACAAATAGAATAAAGGTTTCACAAATCTAAAACTATGTTTTAAAGAATCTTTAGCCTCTCTGGGATAGTCTTGTCCAGATTTGACAAGTCTATGTACAGTGGTTTTTGTAAGAGGTGCAAAAAACGGAGGATCGTCGCTCAGCAATAAATTTCCCTTAACTTTCCCCTTAACTGCCGAATCCGAAACTGCGAATCCGAAACCAACTTCAGCGTCGTCATCGCTTGCTCAGCTGAATCAGGCTAAGGTGGTTAGTTGCAGTGGCGTTTTTATATGTAAAAAAAATGGTGGGGCATCAATCACTCCAATAGATAGGCTACATACCAGGAAAACTACAGTACTCTCTATTACTACTGTGTTTTTTTTAAACACATCAGACAGAGTGGCTTGCTTCTAGCAGGAGAGAGAGAGCACTGTCACAAGCCTAAATTAAGAATGCAATATTTAAGCCGACACAACCAAGCTCAGATCAAATGAGCCTACAGGCCATAAGCAAACAGCAAAGAGCTCAACAGTCAACACCACTGAAGGCCACAACGAAGCGCACACACAACTTTTTAGGGATACAGATCCATTCTATGACAAAAACATTATGACGACAACCTTAATAGATAAGCATGGACACACTCGTCACCATCTATATTAATCGATCCAGCACAACAATGCACGGACCAGCACCACAGAGGCAGGATGATAAATATGCTTTCACTCACCAAAGCTGAGGGCTCACTTGAAGAGAAAGGCGGCACGGCGGTTCTTCCTCTGGGCAAACTTATCGATGACTTTGGGGATGAAGTCATGTAACGTTAGCTGCTGAATCAGCTGGCTTACGATGGATAGCATGGCCAATGCGTTGAGTTGCGGCTGCCCCATGGTATTGCGAGTGAAAGGCACCAAGGCGCTTTCAATTTCTCCTCCAAATTAATTTCAGAGTTTCAGAGTTTCAAACCTGTGCTCGAGTATGTAATCCACTTCGTTTATTTTCTCAAGTTAGTTGGCGTTAGCTAAGCTAAGAAAGTCTCCCCTCTTCTTGCCGACTAATGTTGGAGCCAGACAGAGATACACATTGCATTGTGAGAGAGGGGCTAGCCCCACCGAGGCCTACTGCGGTCAGAATCGGGAGAACGCAGTCTGAAGCAGCAAGGCAGGGACTAAAAGGCCTTTGAGACAATAATGGTGACTAAACTTGACTTGACCAGTAGATGGTGCAACAGTAGTAGTAGTAACATAAGTAGTATGTAGCACAATACAGCCGAGTGTCAACATGTGAAAACCAAGTCTGCTTACTTACAAAATGAAATACCCCCAACCTTAGACCCTTAGAGAATAAGGGAAAACTTAAAACACAGGAACCTTATCAGGAAAACAAATGGAAGAATGCTTGGGAAGGACCACACAGAGAGGGGAGCTCCTTCCAGGATGATCGGGCATGCAGTAAGTGCTGAGAGTAGGCAAACAAAAATCAAATGTTACGAACGAACACAAACAAAATACACAGAATAGAAACAAAAAGAATGCTTGATGACGGTCCGGATCTGACATGGGATAGCAGTACAAATTTGGTCACCATAATCGTTGTCAACATCAGGGTAGTGGGGTCTGTAATAGTCATACTGTCGGAGGAAGAAGCCCAGGTTTCGGGCCAGTGATGAAGACCGGACTTCCACGCCAACACTTAATCTTCTTCACGATTCTGTAGATTACTGGAGTCTCAACAGGTTCAAAGAATTCACTGGAGATGATCAGAGTTCAATGCATAGAGTTTTATTCTTCAACAGAAACAAAACCCGGGTTGGCTCCGGAACCAGACCGAAGTACAACTGTCTGTGCATGATATTATATATCCCAAGAACTGGGTGGAGAATAGTGACTTTTACGCCCCATTTCCCAACTTTAGCTTTGTTGTGCCGGAAATGATGGCGTCCTAACACCCATACATGGTCCTTCTAGGTGGCCCTTACACACATGTCCAGAGGGATGTTCAACACACCATCTTTTCATGCCCTGGGTAGATTGGGTTTTTTCCATTACATCAACCCATTACATCATCTGCAGGTGGCCTTGGATGCTTTCCCTGATTGCCTTCAATATTGCCTTCAATATCGCCCTCTTCTGCAGGTGGTTTTAGCGGGCATGTAGGCGGTCGCATAACCGCTTCATAAGAAAGTCTAGGGTTTTGGGGACTGGCCAAAGCCCAATTATTTCAGATTTATAGCTGGACCTGTCTGGTGATCTTCAGCCTCGTTAGTTAAGATTTATGACTGGACATGTCGGAGGTATTCTCAGCCTTATTATTCTGTACTTCATGATCTTCAGGTTACATGCTTAATAACACACAATCTTTATATTTATGCAAACCTAATATATTGATATAAATGATATTACTTAATACAGAGCATATATCTCACTTAATACAGAGCATATACCTCAATGAAAATTTACCACAACAATACTACTATACCTACTATACTACTATACATACATACTACTATACCTTACTACTGAGTGTTGGATCTGAACTATAACTGGAAAAGGCAATAGCTATTGCAAGATCTCATGAAATAGCACAGTTGAAAATGAAAGCTGGTGGCACAAACAGCCTGCGTGAACAGTCAGTACATGCAATAGGTCATACAGGAAAAGGCGCCAATTCAGGGAAAAGAAAAATATTGGAAAAGGCGACAACAGGGAAGAGCGAGCGAGAGAGAGAGAGAGAGTGCCCCGAGGATGTGGTTACTGTGGAAATAGAGCTCACGGAGAACAACAGAACTGTCCGGCAAAAGGAAAACAGTGCAACACCTGTGGGAAATGGAACCATTTTCAAATGTGTGTCATTCCACCAAGGGAAAAGGGAAGCACGCAGTAAGTGAGGACAACACAGCCATATATAAGGATAACGTTGAACTGTTTATTGACTCTGTGACACATGAAAGTCACAAATCTGACACAGAACAGGCATTTGCAGACATCCAAGTGGGTCCAAAAGGAACTAAGGTTAGTTTCAAGCTAGACACTGGCTCTTTAGCTAATGCTATTCCTACACATGTTTACAAGAGACTAGGAATCCAGGGTGTGCTGCAACCCACATCTCATCCCTTGTTTGGCTATGGCGGTGAACGTCTAGCAGTAAGAGGCAAATGCAACCTGAAATTGACACACAGGCACCTCCTGGGCTAGGCCTGAAAGCATGCCTAGACTTCAGACTCATCAAGCCAGTGCTGTCCGTGTCCAGCACATTTGAAGTAGTAATAATGGATGAGTATGCAGATGTATTTACAGGCATTGGATTATTTCCTGGCGAATGCACGATTCACCTGGCCCCAATGCAACACCTGTAGTCCACCCACCGAGACGAGTCCCCCTTGCCCTACGCAGCCGTCTAAAGGCAGAGCTACAAAACATGGAGAAGCAGCAGATAGTTGCCAGAGTCACTGAGCCGACTGAATGGGTTAACTCCATGGTGGCAGCAGAGAAACCACGAACAGGTAAACTCAGGGTGTGTCTTGACCCAAGAGACTTAAACAAAGCAGTAAAACGTCCTTGATGACTGTGGCGGACTGGAGGGAGGGTGGGGGGAGGCTTAACTGGATCCAGGAGAGAGGTGAGTTAGTGGACTGCTTCTTTCCTGGATCCGGTACCAGCTGCAGCCAGTTGGGACTGATTGCAGCTGGGGCCTTTTTAACCTGTGTGTGTGAATGTGTGAGTGTGTGCGCGCCAGGGTGAGAGACTGGCTGTGTGACCAAGGAGCCGGCAGGGACGGAGGATCCGGTCGGCTGTGTGTGAGTGGAACGGAGAGACAGGGCCAGCACCAGCGGGAGAGACGGAGCGGGAGCGGGCCGTCTCCTGCCGCGGCGCCCAGCAGAGGTCCGCGGAGGTGCAGTCGGGAGCCGCCTGCAAGGGCTGAGCAGTCGGGGTTGGGGCGGGATGCCCCTGGAAGCTTGGCAGGCTGGGGCAGCCTTGGGGCTCCACGGCTGGCCCGCCGGCGGAGGGAGACGGCGCCGACGATCAGCTGCCGTCAAGACCCGGGCCGGGTTTATTACTGCTGGTGTTGTGGTGCAGTGAATAAAACGGCCCTGCTGGCCACTTAACTCTCCCCTGCCTTTGTCTCTGTCTGTCACGGACCCCGGTATTGTGGCGAGCTTGCCACAATGACATAATGCCAAAGCTAGCCAGAGCTTGTTTCTTTAGTGTCATGGATGCCAGATCTGGCTATTGGACTATAAAGCTCACAGAGGAGTCCTCCAATCTGACCACATTTAATACAGCGTTTGGACGCTACAGATTCCTTTGCTTACCTTTTGGACCGATTTCAGCTCAGGACGAGTTCCAGAGGAAAATAGATGAGACCTATGAGGGTCTTCAAGGGGTAACTGTCACGGCTCCGGCCATGACTCCTGTTTCTCTGTGTCCCTGCCTCCCTTGTGTATCTCCACCTCCCCTGTCTGTCTGCGGAGCATCATGTATACCCCGGCTCTTCAACCACTCGTCGCCAGATTGTTCCGCCTCACTCCGTGGTAGTCACTCTCTCGGCCACTCTAGTGTTTACTACTTGAGTATCTCCCTGTATTGACATTTGCTTCTGCTAACTGTGTTCTCCTATGTTCCAGGATTCCCTGAACCCATCTCCCTGTGTGTCTCCTCGTCACACCCACGCCGCTACCAACCTGCCTGCCTGCTTCCCTCTCATCTGCTTGCCTGCCCCAGCTCCAACCAGCCTAACCTCTTCACCCCCCGCAATCCCATCACCTCCTTCCTCATTAAATCCACTTTTTCCTACTCCCCTTGTCTGTGTTTGCATTTTGGCTCCAGAAGAAAACCCAACCTTAACAGAACAATCTGGCCAAGGAAATGGACCCAGCAGACACAGACAAACTCCACCAGGCTCTGGCCACTCAGGGCGCCCTTGTGGGCCAACACGACCAGACCCTCTGGGATGTAGTTGAAACTCTGAGAGCCCTTACCTCCAATGTCTCTCAACTCCGCGGCCAAATGGATCAGGTCTCCTCCCTCCTCGCTGCGTCCCATGCCGAGGCGGCAGCGGCACCTCCCACCGGACCTCCGCCGTCCCCACTGATGTCCTCCCCGGTGTCGACCTCTCCAGCTCCCTGTCCCCGTGAGCCTCTTGTCCCCGCACCTGAACCCCTACGCTGGTGATTTGGGGGCTTGCCAGTGTTTCCTCATCCAGTGTTCCTGGTTTTCAAGCAACAGCCGGCCACATATGCCTCAGATAAGTCCCGTATAGCCTATGTAATGGGGTTACTCATAGGGAAGGCATCGCAGTGGGCCTTAGCGTTATGGGTGAGACAGTCGTTTATTTGTAGTTCCTGGTCTAGCTTTGTTACCGAAATGAGTAAGGTTTTTGATCACCCTGTTCGGGGCAAGGATGCCGCGAAACTGCTCCTCTCCCTCTGTCAGGGCTCCCGTTCCGTAACTGAGTTTTCAGTTGATTTTAGGATACTTGCAGCTGAATGTGGTTGGGGGGACGAATCCCTGCAGGGGTTTTTTCTTAACGGCTTAGGGGAACATATTAAAGATGAGCTGGTGGCTAGGGACAAAGAGGATAGTTTAGACAGCCTCATTTCTCTCTCTATCAGCCTAGACAATCGCCTGAGGGAGCGTAGGAGAGAGAGAGGTCTAGCCACCCATCCGAGTGACAACGCCGGCTCAAGGCAGGGGTTTGTATCTACTGTGGCCAGGCTGGTTATTTCCTGGCCGCCTGCCCTCTCCGGCCAAAAGAGGAGGCTCATCAGTGACTGTGGGGACCCTGATGAGCCATACCTCTGCCCGTTCTCCAGTTCCCCGTTCTCGTATGCAGTTTGACGCCTCCCTCCTGTGGTCTAAGGAAACAGTCCCTGTGCTCGCCTTGGTGGACTCTGGCGCAGTTTTATTTACTCCACATTTGTCTCCCAGGCCGGGATCCCCACCGAACCCCTCTCCACACCCCTTTGCTGGATTGTAAGCTCCTGGCCCGGATAACCCACCGCTCCGTGCCCCTCACTCTAGTCATGACAGGGAACCACCTGGAGCTCATCCAGCTCCATGTCATCTCCTCTCCCCATGCTCCGGTGGTGCTGGGTCGGCCCTGGCTGGTGCTCCACAATCCCCACATAGACTGGTCCACCGGTTCTGTCGTCAGCTGGAGTGTGTTCTGCCACTCTCATTGTCTCCTGTCTGCTCTAGCTCCCAGTGAGTCTGCTGCCACCCCGTTCCTGAGCCTCCCGACCTCGCCTCTGTTCCCCCCGCCTATCACGATCTGGGGGAAGTGCTCAGCAAACAGCGGGCCCTCTGCTTGCCTCCTCACCGACCATACGACTGCGCCCTCGACCTGCTTCCTGGAGCTCCCCTGCCGACGAGTCGTCCTGAGAGAGAGGCCATGGAGAAGTATATCCACAACTTGCTGGCAGCAGGCTTGATCAGGTCCTCCTCATCTCTGTCTGTCGGTGGCGGGTTTTTCTTCGTGAAAAAAAAGGATCACGCCCTGCGCCCCTGCACCGACTTCCGGGGTCTGAACAATATTAAAAATAAAAAGCCCCTTCCTCTTATTGACTCTGCTTTCGAGCCCCTCCAACATGGCAGCATTTTTTCCAAGCTGGACCTCCAGAACGCCTACCACCTCATCCGGATCCGGGAGGGTGATGAGTGGAAGACGGCTTTCAACAATGCCCTCGGCCACTTCGAGTACCTCGTCATGCCCTTCGGCCTCACCAATGCCCCAGCAGTTTTCCAGCAGTTTTCCGCGGAGGACGTCATTGAGGACGTCAAACATGCTGAACCGCTTCATCTTCGTGTACCTCAATGACATCCTGATTTACTCCCGGAACATGGAGGAACACTCTCAGCATGTCAGGTTGGTGCTTCGTCGCCTGTTGGAAAACAAGCTGTTTGTTAAAGCCGAAAAGTGTGAATTCCATGTGTCATCTGTAAGCTTTCTGGGCTATATTATTGAGCAGGGGCAGGTGAAGACGGACCCAGCTAAGGTCCAGGCTGTGGCTGAGTGGCCGACAGTGGCCGAGGCGAGTGCTGCTTTTGACCACCTGAAGCAGCTCTTCACGTCCGCCCTGGTCCTGAGGCATCCAGATCCCTTGAGGCAGTTGGTGGTGGAGGTGGACGCCTCCGACTCCGGCGTCGGGGCCATCCTGTCCCAGAGTTCCCCGGAGGATCAGAAGCTGCACCCCTGCGCATTGTTCTCCCGGCATCTCTCTCCTGCGGAGCGCAACTATGATGTAGGTACCCGGAAGCTCCTGGCAGTGGTCCTAGCCCTGGAGGAGTGGAGGCACTGGCTCGAGGTGGCGGAGCAACCGTTTGTGGTTTGGACGGACCATAAAAACCTCTCCTACCTCCGCTAAGAAATCCTCCTCCCAATCAGAGACCATCCTTCCACCGTCCTGTGTGGTGGGAGCACTCACATGGGAGGTTGAGAGCCTCGTCCGGGAAGCGCAGCGCAACCCTCCAGACGCAGGTAACGGCCCCGCTAACCGCTTGTTTGTGCCCGATTCTGCGAGTTCCCAAGTTCTCCAGTGAGGACATTCATCCAAGCTCACCTGTCATCCGGGCTTCAACCGCACCCTGGCCTTCATTAAACAACGTTTCTGGCGGCCCTCCATGACCCAAGACACCCAAGCCTTTGTGTCCACCTGCTCTGTCTGTGCCTGCAGCAAGTCTTCCCATCAGCCTCCCGCTGGCCTGCTGCGCCCACTGCCCATTCCCAGCCATCCTTGGTCCCACATCGCCGTCGACTTTGTGACTGGTCTCCCTCCATCTACAGGCAACACCGCTATTCTTACGATAGTTGATCGGTTTTCTAAGGCTGTTCATTTCTTTCCTCTCCCCAAGCTTCCTTCAGCCACCGAGACTGTGCTCCATGTGTTCCAGCTCCACAGGATCCCCAGGATATCGTTTCGGACCGGGATCCGCAGTTCTCCTCCCAGGTGTGGAAGGCTTTCTGCCAGGCTCTAGGCGCCACCGTCAGCCTCTCATCCAGCTACCACCCCCAGTCTAACGGGCAGGCGGAGTGGGCCAACCAAGACCTAGAAGTGGCTCTCCGCTGCGTTACCGCCATCCTTCCTCCTGGAGATCGCAACTGCCTTGGGTTGAGTACGCCCACAACTCCTTCACCAGTGGCGCCACAGGTATGTCCCCCTTCCTAACCTCGTTAGGCTACCAACCTCCCCTCTTTCCCACAGGAAGAGGAAGTGGCGGTGCCGGCGGTGCAGGCTCACCTCCAGCATTGCCACCGGATTTGGAAGGCTGCTCGGGCTGCCCTCCTTCGATCTGCTGCCAGGAACCAACGCATTGCTGACCGCCGCCGGACCCCTGCACCCACCTACCAACCTGGGCAGAAGGTTTGGCTCTCCTCCCGGGACCTGCCCCTTCAGGTTGGCTCCCCGCTACGTTGGTCCCTATGAGGTCGATAGGGTCATTATCCCTCTGCTATATAAGGCTCAAGCTTCCCCTGTCGTTAAAAATCCACCCTACCTTCCATGTCTCCCTGCTTAAGCCTGTCTCCTCCAGCCCATTGTGCCCTCCAGCTGACCTCCCTCCACCCCCCCGGAAACCCGACCTTAACAGTAACAGCCATAGTTGATGATGTTTTTATCTATGGAAGAACCAGAGAGGAACATGACAGGAACCTCTGGGCTATGCTACAACGCTCCAGAGAGTGGGGAGTAAAGCTCAACCCTGAGAAGAGCACCATCTGTGCGACTGAAGTAAGCTACTTCGGACATCGTCTCACTGTAGATGAAATCCAGCCAAGATCGCAGCCATAATGGACATTGGCACCACCCAAGGACAAAGGAGAACAGTGCTAGGGATGGTGAACTATCTATCTAAGTTTGCACCTGGCCTTGCAATGCGCCCCTGCACCAACTACTGAAAGAGTCAAGTCAGTTCATCTGGGATTCACAGCATGAGGAGGCATTTAGGAAGATGAAAGAGCTCATCACTCAGGAGCCAGGCCCAGTCCTAACTTATTTTGACCCCAGTAAAGAGGTAAGACTTCAAGTGGATGCATCAAAATATGGGCTTGGAGCGGTATTACTGCAGGACGGTAAGCCGATCAGCTATGCATCAAGATCTCTCACTGACAGTGAAATCAACTACACCCAGATTGAAAAAGAATTATATGCCATTCTGTTTGGGTGTAAACGTTTTCATCAGAATGTCTAAGGACGTCAGGTCATTGTGGAAAGTGACCATAATCCCCTTGAGTCCATCATGCGAAAACCACTGGCAGCAGCACCTCCCAGGCTACAAACGATGATCCTTCAGCTCCAAAAATATGACTTTACAATCATCCATAGACCAGGCAAGGATATCCCTGTTGCGGATACAGTCTCTCAAGGAAGTCACGGTCTGACCAGGACGACAGCCCCAATGAAGGCATGAACAGCTTGATTATCGCAGATTAATGGAATCATCTTTAAAGGTGAGAAAATCATCATTCCCAGCTCACTCTACGCAGTGATGTTGTCGCGGCTCCACGCTGGTCACATGGCTATGGAAAAGTGTAAACAAAGACCCTGTGACATACTGTTCTGGCCAGGGATGAATAAACAAATCGAGGAGATTGTCGAGAAATGTCCCACCTCTCTTGAGCATTGTCCCTCTAACACAAAAGAACCCATGATGAGCCACAAGATTCCGGATAGACCATGGCAAATAGTGGCAACTGACTTTGAGCTGGACAAGCTTCACAGCACAACCTCCACAGCTGTGATACACAAACTCAAGGCAGCCTATGCTAGGCATGGTATACCAGAGACTGTTATATCAGGTAATGGCCCCCAGTACAGCTCAAGAGAACTTGAAACATTTGCCAAAACATGGGAGTTCACACACACACACTACCACAAGTCCATATTATCCACAGATTTCTTGCTGAGAAATCTGTACAGACTGCAAAAGCATTGATGGAAAAGGCCAAAGCGGACCATAGAGTTCCCTACCTCAGTTTCTTAGAGTACTGCAACACCCCAGTGGATAACTTTAAGTCCCCAGCACAGCTGATGATGAGCCGTCGCCTGCACTCCATCCTTCCGAACACCAACTGGCAACTAACACCAAAAGCTGTCAGCTACAAGGAAGTATATGCAAGGAGAGCACAGAGGCAGCAGCACCAGAAGAGATATTATGACAGGTCTGCCAAGCCATTGTCACAGCTGCAACCAGGACAAACCATCAGGCTCCAGGAGCATGGCTACTGGAAACCAGTTGTTGTTCTCCAGCCAGCTGAAACTGAACGATCATATCATGTGCGTACAGACAAAGGACAGGAGTACAGGAGAAACCGACGCCACCTTCGCAACACAAAAAGGACACACAATATGTACAAGAACTCTGAATGTACTGAACAACACACACAACATGACACCAGAGAAATCCAGTGAGACAGATTCTCACAGTGCCCCCTACCAGACCAGATCAGGGCGTCAAGTAAAGCCCGGAGTGGTTTTGGACTTATTAATGAATGTAAAAAAAAGAAAGAAAATGCTGTACATTGTTATGTGTTTTAGATGTCATATATATAATACAGAACTTGAAATGCACACAGCATGAGGCTGAAATGTTCATTGCAGCAGCAAGCTAGAAGAAGAGATTTTTTATTGTTGGTATGTTCAGTGCCCTACATTTTCAGGAATAAACAGTACTAGTGTTACAGTATTGAGAATACAATGTTACAGTTATGTATTGTACACAGAATAAGATGTGTAGTTTTCTTTCAAAAGAAAGGGGATGTAATATTCATATGTCTGACATTGAATATGTTCATAAGAAACAATGCTTTATTACTACTTGAATAGTATTGGATGTTCAGGTATGCTGGATGTTGATTGGATAGAGGCACGTGTAATCCAGTAGTTCAGTCTCAGTGCACTAGCCAGTGAGACCTACACGTCTATACTTGATAAAATGAAGCACGTACAAATAAATGTTTGGATTGTGCAACACGTCGTCATCCTGAACATTTATTGTACAAAGTGTACAAAACAAGACAGGGTCCAACCCTACGGGAAGTCCGACTTCAATCTGAATAAATCATACTCTACTTTTTATTAGAAATCTTTTCTTTGTATTTGTCAGAAAAGACTTGAATTGCTGAAATGCAAATGTGGTTATTTAGTTTAATTTTTCATTTTAGCAGGATCTTTGCGCACAGGTATCGAAAAATAAATGGCAAAACGTATTTTGAACTCTCATTTTATTGTTTTAATTTGAATATTGTCAGGAATATCCTCCCATAGTTGGGGGGGGCGACGGGTCTGATCAGCACCCACCCAGCCAATCTATAGGATAGGGAGTGAGAGAGACAGAGAGAGGACATGCCCATCATCCCCAGGGCTTAACAGGACATACTCTTGGTATGGGAACTATGCTGCGGCCTTGTCTCATGTTGCCTGCAGCTCACAGTTTCATTCACCAGATACAAGACTGGGGCTTGAGTTTCAATCTGAAATCATGATTAACGACAGTGAAATCCAGAGATAAATCATTAAAGATCATTAGTCTAGGGTTATGTGAAATGTTGGCATAATAGTACACATTATTTGAATTGTGTGATCTCCCAGAGACCATCCATCAAAGATCTTGCCGTTACATTCAACCCTACCCTCTCATTTGAGTCACACGTCAAGGACATTAATAGAGCAGCGGTTTTTTTATTGCTAAGATTTGACTCATATTTGTTTCAGACAGTGGCAAGTTGCAGTGCACATGTACATCTTTTTTTTTTTTTTACAACTATCAATAATAATAGTTGTGTTGATGACAGACTCATAGCTGCCTGTATCCAATTTATTATTAAAGCTGTTGCATTTGCGCAAACATAACCAAACCACCCACCATGATGATATTCTGACATTCTGTCACTTTCTCAAGGACATAAACACGGAACTCAAACACTGGTCAAATAGCCAATCATAGCTCTCCTGTGTCACCAAGCCTGTGTGTGAGAGGACTCCGGCTACTTTTTCCTAAAAGGTTTTGTGGGAGGTTTTCCTTATGCTCTGCGAGGGTCCAAGATTAGGCAGTCTCGTGTGCCATAATTTATTGTTTTCATAATGTGTAGCAGGTTGTCATTTTCTTTTAGTACTATCATATATTTTTAATCTAAAATGATGATCTATGAGAGTAAAATGCTGTCATATCCAGGATCATTAGTTGGCTGGACAATAGAGGAAGCACAGAGAAATGCAAGATTGATTATTATGGCTAACGTTCCAATAGCTAGCGTTTTGCAGATGTAGATTCTAATATCTCATATTCAAATTTCATCTAGAAATGAATCTTTGTGGTAAGTGAAAGCATTCTACAATAACCAGATGTATTTATTGTGCATTTCAATATCTATAGTTGCCTTTAGTTTGGAGAACTATCACCCAGCTTTGTTTCCATTTTGAAGAAGCTAGCTTCACCAATTCTCATTCTCCCCTTGTCTTTTCAAATAACAATTGGAATCTCTGATACCCAGAAGAATTATGTCATGTTTCCTTAGTCAAGGTGATACATGAATGGTGAAGTGGTAAGTGGTGCACAGTTTTTCTCTTGACTGCACTTAAGTGGAAGGAGAGGCACGGGAGAGGTCAGTAACAATCAAGCAGCGCAGTGTAATTTTGGTGTCAAGGATTATGGGGATTTTTGCTTTTGTGCGCTCCAGACTGTTCTCTTCCATCACGACATTGTCAGTGCGCTGTGGTGCAGAGTGCACTACTTTTAAAGGGCAGGAAAATAATTGATTTAATTTGTCGTTTGGCTATTAATTGTTCACACATGAAGATTTAGGCTTATTCTTACTCCCCAATAATGACAAGCCTATTTACTCAAGATAGAACGAAATCAAGGCTTGTCAAAAAAAGGTTACCACTCATGCATCACTATGTAATCATAGTGAACATTTTTTAAGCTATAAACTATATCCTTTCTTTGCCTTTTTAAGCAATCCACCTGCTGCCTTGATGCTCTTCCTACAAGTTTCTTTAAAACTGTTTTCAACTGGCTGGCGACAGATCTACAACAAATAGTTAACAGCTCTCTCTTCAAAAGCCTTTAAAACTGCTGTTGTTAAACCTCTATTAAAAAAGTGTAGTCTAGATCCCTCTGTATTCAAGTTGTACCCTTCATAAGCAAAAGTTGAAAAAAATGTCTACCTACAACTTCTAGTCAGGGTTTACACCCCATTATAGCTCAGAAACTGCTCTCCTTAAGGTGGTAAATTACATTTGTCTCAACTCTTACTCTCTATCATGGTGTTATTGGATCTCAGTGCTGCGTTTGATGCTGTCGACCATACAATACTTCTTGAGATGTTAGAAAACTGGGTTGGACTCTCTGGAACTGTCTTAAACTGGTTTAAGTCTTATCTACAAGGCAGGAACTATTTTGTCTCATTTGGTAACTATGCATCAGAGCTAAATAACATGATGTGGAGTACCCCAAGGTTCAATACTGGGGACTGTCCTCTCAAAAGGATTATTAGCCCCATAGACTTGCTATGCCAGTGTATTGAACAAACCAATGACTGGATGTCCCAGAATTTTCTCCAACTTAATGAAGATAAAACAGAGATAATTGTCTTTGGTGCAACAGAAGAAAGACTGAAAGTTGATGCATACCTGTCCCTAAAGAGTAAAAACCAGAAATCTTGCTGTGATCATTGATTCCGACCTAAAGTTTACTAGCCACATCAAATCTGTAATAAAATCTGACTACTATCAACTCAAATTGTAAGAATTAGAGGTTTTACGACCAAACAAGACTTAGAGAAACATATTCATGCCTTACTGTAATGGTCTTCTTGCAGGTCTCCCCCAAAAAACTCTTCAACATCTACAGCTGGTTCAAAATACTGCTGCTTGAGTTTTAACAAAGACCAAAAAAGTTAAACATATTACGCAGATTCTCAGGTCTTTGAACTGGCTCCCGGTGTGTCATAGAATTGATTTTAAAATACTGCTGCTAGTCCATAAATCTCTCAATGGCTTAGGGCCACAGTACATTTCTGACATGATTTTAAAGTATGAACCCCCCCAGATCCCTCAGATCATGTCAAATGTTCCCAGAGTAAAAACAAAATGTTCAGCTAAATAGCTAATAGCTAAATAAGACGTAGTGACATTTCCAGCCAATGTACAATGTTGTACATGGTGTTTCTAACATGTATAATTCCCTGTGGTTGTATGACCATTAGTTGGTATCATTAGAATATTGACAGGTGCATAGCATGAAATTTGATCAACAGTAGCTGACACTAAAGACCAATAACAACATGACCAATACTAATCAATTCATGAAAGGCTCTTTGCAAATGCATTTTGCATTTGGATGTGTTTTCTCAAATAACTCTGTTCTAGGAAGCCCAACCCAGCTGCTGGAAACACACCTGACTCACATTTTATTTTTTGCGTCATTTCAAAACGGAGCCCAAATTTTGCTTGCCAGTTGGATGGAAACATAAAAAGAAGAGGACACTTAAAAGCAGCAGAGTGCGGGGGGATAGAGGGCAGCCATCCATCATTAGTGTGTAACGTGAGCTTGCATTGGTAGCCTCTCGCACTTGGCATGCTGTACATGGCTGAAATAGCATTTTCCGAAAGGCCTGAAACCTAAGCAGCTCTCCAGGCATAGTGCCTGTCTCCAACACACACACATGCACACACACACACACACACAAACACACTACCTAACCATCAGCAATCATCTGGTAAACAGCTCGGAGATCTGCACACAGGCAGACAATGTGGATCTGGATTTCCCACCCAAATAAACTTTTATGCATTGTGTGTATGCAGCTTGCCCAAACTCGGCATCTAGTTTGGCCCAACAGTCCTGGTAGGGGGATCCCTCTCTGAGTAGCCCCTCCCAAGGTTTCTTCCAATTTTTCCCTAAAAGGTTTTTCTTCCACACTGATGAGAATAAAATCTGGGGGAAACACTTAATGCTTGTAATTTGTTGGCATGAAATTGGATAAATTCAAATATACTGAATATTGGCACAAAATTCAGTAGCTTCAATGTAAACGTCAGTATCGGCCTTCAAACCCCATATCAGTCAAACCCTACTGGAAACACTGGAACACCCAAGTCCTCTCTTTCAATAGACATACAAGACAAGAGATGATGTCCAAACTATTTTTTTCATGGGTCTGCTGGATTAAAGGTACAGGTTCCAATGGATAAAGAGATTGAAATAGGCAGCGATGATATCAGCCACAGAATTTAGAAGGTGATTCACTGTATAGGGTCGCTGGCTTCGGTCTCTCACTGAGGTTTAAGATAGGCAAGGTAACCTTTAGTTTAATCCATTTTGTATGATGCGTGTGGTGTGGATAGATAGATAGATAGATAGATAGATAGATAGATAGATAGATAGATGCAACTGTCAAATATAAATCAACATTTGGCACAGTAACTATTAAACAGTGGAAATGTCCACTCCTCATGTGCAACATATACATCAACGATACTGCACAAATCTGTATCTGTATCTGCACATCTTCATATTGACAAGTGGCTGTCAACATCTTGACATTGACATAGTAAAATATTTCACATAGTGATTGTAGCAGACTAGGGGAGAGGGTGTGGATGCAGGGGTGTTATGCTGAGTTTTGCATCCCTGCCGAAAATTGCATTCATATCGCGGGAGCGATGTAATGTAAACTCTTAAATACCCACACTATGTGCTGTGCAAATTATTTGATGGGGGGACATCAGAAAAAAAAATCCCCTCTTTACTAAAGCTAGGTGAGGTTCACAAGCATGAAATGTACAATGTGAACTCTTAAGTACACTCAGTATGTGTGGCTTGGCTGGCTTGAATATTCTGCGCCCTCCAGCAATGTGAAAGCAATTCTCGGCAGGGATGCAAAACTCAACATAATGCAATTCTCGGCCGGGATGCAGAACTCGGCATAACACCAGCGAGCTTCATATGCTGTCGTGTAAATAAAGCGGCCTGTTGCCCTGTGAACTCTCTACTCCTGCCTGTGTCTGCCTGTCGCGGCCCCGGTGGCATATTGGCATAATGACATATTGCACATAATGACATATTGGCATAATAACATATAGGACATGAACACATATAGATCGATAGCCTATCTACTTATCAGTCAGCATCTCAAATGTACTGCCTTCAGATGTAATGTAATGTGTGCTTTAGGATTCGTCCTTGTGTTGTGCTGTTTGTGGATGTGTGCAAGTGAGCACAAGTGTGCTTATGTGTGGTTTCAAATAGACAATGGAACCTTTCTTAAGCTTAACTGTGCCTACATCAATCACTGATCTGTGTTTAATACATACAAGTACATGAATAAAGTGAATCCACCATCAAGTCTCCATTCTTCTGTCGTCAATGTATAAAAATGCATAAAATTGAATGTTGACGGATCTGAATTTAAAAAAAGATTAACTTGTACTAACTTGTTTGAAATACAGTTTTTCAATATTCAATTTCAATTTAATTGAAAATGAGTTTCAAAATTACTGCTATATGTAGTTTGCAACTACTCAACCTTTCAAAGGCACAATTTCAAATTTCTCTTCAGATTGTGGCAACATCTAGGTACTTAGGAAAAGCAGGAACTTGTGAATGTTTATCTCAATATATATTGACTTACAAGTGTGAAAAAAGTTGTAAAGATATATATATATATCTATAGAAACCCAGTGACAGCTAGCATTTCACCACTAGTGTCCCATTTTATGCTTCCCTGACATAATGTTTTCTTTTTCTGATAAAGGACTTATGGTTTGATTCATTCTCAACATTGTTTCATTTTATTATTTCCCCTCTAAGTTCCTATCAGATTTGTGTTAATATATATATATTTAAACTATTTTAAGATCTCTCTCTATATTAAAATAGAAACACATAACCATAATAACAAAGAAAACTGTTGAATGTGACTTAAATTTATGAAGTACTGTTGCTCAGTGATATAATGGCCATTAACACATTGACCACCAGATGGCATCATAGTGCTTACTTTCAAGAGGGCAAAAGTATAGAATTGTGCTATTTACTGAAATGTCCTGAATGCCGTGGAAGATGATGTGTGTTTGTTTTTAATTGAACATGTCATTACAAACTAAAAATGCATTGTTTTGGATAGTGAAGACTATTAGAGCAGCAGCTGTCTTGGGAATGGATGACTTAGAAAGATGGATGGTTACATTAGCCAACTACTTTGTTTAGTTTTGTTTTTCTCTGCTTCATTGCGGTGGACTATATTCTTTGAATGTCTTGAATATAAAATATATATTTTTTAAAAGCATTAGGCAACTTTTTTTCAAAGAAGGCATGGAGCAAGAAGTGTTTGATAACTAAATCAGATTTCATATAGTACAGTATTTTGATCTATTCTGTGTTTAATATTTCTACAGCTTTCTGATTTTCTTTGCCTCTCTCGTGATCAAGTGAGTCAGACTGTGATTTTATTATATGTATAAAGAATGATGAGTGACTACAATAACAAATTCAACATTGCTGTTCTGACCAAGGTACTCCATGGTATTTCATTACACATTAAAGAGGACTGCCATAGTCGAAGACCAAATGGAAAACACAAATAAAAGTAACTCTGTTGAATTGATAACACACATGGATATTATCAAATTGCTAATCTGAAACTAATACGAAGAGCTAGGGGTGTAAGACCCAGCTACTCGTGTTTTGCTGTTGGTACATTTTATTATTACTGTTTAACTCATTTTTGGTACCTTCAAACTATTCACTCAACTGTAATTTCACTCTCTCCTATCATCCAGGGTCTAAAAACACCAAGGTGGATGCCCTGTCCCGGCAGTTTGATGGCTCTGTGGAGACCAAGGACCCAGACCCAATTCTGCCCCAGAAAGGCATAAAAATACATTTTAAACAAGGACATTTATAAAGACATTTTTTTTAAAAAACAGAATAAAATTAAATTAAATTTAAAAATTACATCACAGTGCAGAAGGAATAAAAGTCATAGTGCAAGTTTAGAGTTCAGTAGAAAGCGTTGGTGAACAGAAACGTTTTTAGTCTGGACTTAAAAGTAGTTATTGTGGGAGCAAGTCTCAGTTCTTCTGGAAGTTTGTTCCACCTATTTGTTGCATAGTAGCTAAATGCTGATTCACCCTGTTTTGTTTTGACTCTGAAAACAGTTGGCAGACCTGTCCCAGTTGACCTAAGGGGTCTGGAGGGTTCATATTGGGTGAGCATGTCAGCGATGTATTTTAAAGTAAATTCTCTGACACACTGGAAGTCAATGCAGGGATCTGAGAATTGGCATGATGTGGTCAAACTTTTTTGTCTTTGTTAGTAGTCTAGCAGCAGCATTCTGAATGAGCTGTAGCTGTCTGAGTGCCTTTTTAGGGAGACCCGAGAGAAGACCATTACAGTAGTCTAGCCTACTGGTAATAAAGGCGTGAATGACATGTTGTGACATGAGTCCTCTGAGCCTTGCTATGTTTTTAAGATGATAGTAGGCTGATTTTCTTACAAACTTGATGTGGCTGTTAAAATTGAGATCTGAGTCCACAATAACGCCAAGATTTCTGGCTTGGTCTTTGGTTTTTAAAGACAGGGCGTCAAGGTATGTACTAACTTTCAGCCTTTCTTCTTTGGCACCAAAGACAATTATCTCAGTCTTGTCTTTATTTAGCTGAAGGAAGTTCTGGCACATCCAGTCATTGACTTGCTTAATGCATTGGCACAGTAAGTCTATATCTGGAGATAGGGCTATATAGATTTGGGTGTCGTCCGCATAGCAGTGGTAGGCAATACTGTTATTTATTAGGAATAACTATTAGGAATATATTAGAAGGTAAGTTATTTGAAAAACATTTATTTGAAAAATGAAAAGAACAAGGATAAATTACAAACAAAATACAAACTTTCTGAATGGTATTTAAGATTAGACCAATTGCTATATCCATATATCTGATATATCTATGGAACACATGTTAAGTAATAACCTATCTGAAAGCCTATCTGGCTTGCTAGCTATAAATGTCATGAGCAAGCACCGAAAACTGACACACAGGGGCTGGTACATATTGATATTCACAGTCAAAAATTACTCCTACTGACCCCTAGGGGCTAAAGGAAATGCCCAGAACATTGTAACACAGCTGTCCACTTATCGCTACTGCACCTGCGAAGTCCAGGCTTTGAGTTATTAAACCTCCGAAATGCAAGGTGGCCTGTAGATTGTTTTCAATTATGAATCGTTGTGTAGCCATTGCATGCTCCAAAGTGTTCACTTTCATAGATGAGTGAGAGCAGGGTCCACTAGGTTTTTTGGGGCCCCAAGCAAACATATTTTAGGGGGCCCTCTGTGTAAACAAAAACAAACAAAAACAGGTATTTTAAAAGGTTGATATGCCTGTTTAGTTTTAAAAGCTATTGCAGGACAAAACAAAAGAGTGGGGGACCTAGTTTTGTCCTGACTTAGCTTTTAAAACTAAATGAATATGTCAAACTTTAACTTTAAATACAATGCTGTTGCTGTTCCTGGAGTTTTCGCATATCTTCTTATTCATTCACAAGATTTACCAAATGAGGGGATTAAAAGCGTGATATTTAAAGGAATATATTTATTAGCCAAAACAGTCAATCTTACTTATAGCAGCTTTAAGTGAAATAACAACAATGAAGCAACATAGTGAGAACAGAAAAAAATAACACACAAATTAAATAAAATGTTTTAAATAAATAAATACATAAAACATAAAATCTTACACTGAAACAAAAGTCAAAAGTAGTGAAAGAAAATCATAAATCAAATGAAAATGAAAGAACATATATTCTTCTCCTAAACAAAAATCAAGTAGAATCACTATTATTGAATGAGGTATTTTAAACACTACACTACATTTTCAGTTGTATCTTTAATACACTACTTCTTACAGGAGATTGCATGTAAAAGCCATACAGAGCACCACCAAACCAAAACCAAAATGGTAGCCCACTTGAGGGGTGTTGCAGTTATGTTAATTTCTATCATTTTTGTTGTTTTGTTACGTTATTATTTACAAGAATTGTGTTCTTTTATTTAATTTTAGAGTCCCCCCAAGGATTATTTTTTGCTTCTTTACAGGGGCTCAAGGCTCTTTTAGGGGGACTAAACCCCCCCCTAGATCCCCATAATTCGCACCCTGGCTACCACCTATATCGTAATATTGTTCTCCTGTGACCACTCCCGGGCTCTGTAGAGTTTATGCGTGCTCATCTCGTAATCATGATATTTCCAATAGTGCACGAATGCAGCACTGATCAGCTGGACCAGAGCTTCCTGTTCGCGCCGCAGTGCTGCAAAGTTCAAATTCAGACTCAACAAGCAAGGCAACAGAGTGCCAACCGCGCGCCGTAATATAAAACCGAAGAAGAACGCAACAGTGTAAGTTACCTTATGTGTCTGTGTTAAAAATGGAGTTTTGATAGAAAAGCAAACATTGAACGCTTTCGTGTTATTAGCTAGCGTTAGCCAGCGTCCGTAGTTATTATCTGAAAGAGCTTTGTAAACATAACACAAGCAGCAGCTAACCCCGAACACTGCGAAACTCCACTCAAACATCTGTCAGTTTAATGCTGCTTTGCTTACCAGGAAATGTACATACCTCCAGAACAAGCCCTTTTATGAATTACCTCTTATTAGGAACCACTCTTTAAGTCGGCATATACCCGAGCCACCAAACAGCTCTGATTTCAGTCTTTTTTTTTTAAAGCTTTTAGAACTACTTAGTCGTTTTCCCCCACAATCTTCTTCCACCAAAGTAATGTAAACCGTGGAGAACAGTGGCATAGTGTATTATAAAAGTAAAATAAAGTGCTGACGAATTTACCAGGACACGCTAAAGATTCGTAAACGGTCTTAAACCATGGTAACCTTGAATTGCCAGGTTTTTGAAAGGAGTTTGGCGTGACTGTCACCTTCATTTAATGTTTCCATAACAGGTTTTTGGATACACACGTCAAGTGCGTGCTGTATGTTGCCGCGTAACTCTGGTAAAATGTGTACATTTCCCGGTTAATGCGAGTGGAAAATGCTGATTGGATGAAATTGATAACTACTGATATCGTTACAAATTAGTTTACACTGGGTACATGTGTAACTGTAAGTAAATCCATATATGTCAGTACCCAATACTCCTATTTCCCACCAATACAGTGTAGGCTACTTAACGTGTTGAAATGGCGTATGTTTACATTTGTATTGTTTTTATTGCTTATTTTATATTCTAATTCTAATCACCCAATTTCCCCACAACAGTCAGTCATTATCTTATGTTGAGTATTGTCTATTTATTAATGGTAGACCAAAATTCAGCTCAGCCACTAGTTCGATCCATAGAAATGTACCAGTTAACTGTTGTTGAGATCGCAAGGGTTCACTCTTTCAGGAATATGAGTGAGCTGGAGGATATCACCCGTCACATTAATGAGAGGACATCATCCTTAAAACGCATGCTGGAGCTCTCAGTTGCCGGTATGACAGCAATTTATATAGTTAAAATCAACATTGTCTTCCCTCCTATTTTATTATTGTGGATGCTAGGTAGAAAAATCTGTCAACGTGTCTTTTTGTTCTTTCTCCACATGTAGTAATGCCTCAAAATATGATGAAGAAATTTGTACAAGAAGTCTTTGCACTCGAGGGACTCCTTGATGAGTTTGAAAACTGTGTGGGCCGACAGAACGACCAACTAAAATGTTTGAAGGTACAGTCATATCTAGAGAGATACAGCTGAAGGTGCACTACTTAATGGTGAAGGGCATGTATTTATGTTTCAGGAACTTGAGAGGTCATTCCAAAAGGATTTAGAGGATGTGCAGCATCTTAACGACAACATTCCTGCACACATGCCCAGGAAGAGGCTGCCAGCAGTGTAAGGAAACTATAGGATGTTTTATTTGCTTGGTGTTTACGAACAAGAGCCTGGGTGTTTTCCATTCTAAATGAAGGACATTTGGACCCAAGTATATTTCTGTCTTTAACAATGTCAAGGTTTTATTTTTCAACTTCAACTTTGACTCCAGCATTGAACTGCACTGAGTGACTGTGGATTTTCTGTGTTTGGTCTTCCTCTGATTTCTCAGTGGAAGTGAACCTGCATTGAATCAGGATGGAGCAGTGGATCTGCCGCTGGTCCAGCAGGAAAATGTCAAAAAGACCAACAAGAGCCCCATCAGAGAGATTGAGTGTATCACCATGCCAGAGTTTGAGAGCATCCCTCAGTGAGTATTATTAGTATAAAAAAAAAAACCTTGTGTCTCTCCTTAGCTCTTATTCTAGTTCTTCCTAGCACGTCACTATTACGGGATATTGGTCACAGAAACATTGTACACAGTGAGGTCCTGTCCTTTTTGCACCCACTATATTTAATTGCTTGTAATGTTGATCAAGTAATTGAAGCTGATTCTACTGTTGCACTCACTGTAAGAGGCTCTGGATAAGAGCATCAGCTTAATGCCTACAATGTAAAAATATACTTAAATGTACTTCATTAAGCCTAATATAGGAAAATTGCTCTATCAATATTCAGTACAATAAGCAAAAACAACCCTAGCAAAAAAGTAAAAGAGTGC
This sequence comes from Hoplostethus atlanticus, assembly GCA_034670405.1. Taxonomy (NCBI): domain Eukaryota; kingdom Metazoa; phylum Chordata; class Actinopteri; order Trachichthyiformes; family Trachichthyidae; genus Hoplostethus; species Hoplostethus atlanticus. Next base: position 936,695 of record JAXDDX010000144.1, on the reverse strand, counting down.
GCATAGACACTCTTGGCTTTTGAGCTTTTGGATTTTGTTCACTGTAACATAAAAGCCAGACTAAAAAGTAGTAAGATCCTTCATGCTCAGCCCTATGGGTACAAAATCCTGCAGATATTCCTGTTGCTGGAGCAGCTCCTGTAATAATAATTATTTTTCTAACTGATTTTTAATTCCTTTCAACATTTTCTGTTATTTTCTATCCTGTTAAAATGAATGTTCTGTCGCGGCCTAGGTACATGAAAGGACGTATAACATATGATCAGCTGAACGCTGCAGTGCAGAGCATTAACAAGGCTGTAACAGGGAAGTACAAGATCCTCCACCAGTCGACAAAAACCCTGAACAACCATACACGCAAACTTTACCAGCGCTTCAAGGACCAGGAGACTAAAGATACAAAAGGTACGTTGGGGATTAAAGCTACTCTGCAACTGACAAGAATGATGGTTTTTGATTTTTGAATTGGGCTTCTGTGTGAATGCTTACTGTGGATTATGGCACATTTCTAATGCTACAGTGAGTTGATTCTAACGTGACATTTTAATCAGATTCCACAACGAATGCATGGTTGTTGTTTTTTTGTTATTCTCGGTTTCAATGGAGTTTTAGTGTCCCATGATCTAAATGCTGTTTCAAAGACTGAAACACTGAATACTTGAAATGCCTTGGCATGAAAATGGTCAATTGCTGATTTAACAACAGTCAACAGGTCATGGACACCACGGATGCATGCAGACTGAACAATACTGAAATGCCTTTCGTCCACAACAGGTCAGTATTTTGTGGTGGAGGCAGACATCCATGAATTCGCTCAAGTGAAGGTGGACAAACGTTTTCAGGGGATTTTGAACATGTTGCGCCACTGCCAGCGCCTACGGGAGCTACGAGGGGGAGGCATCACCCGCTACGTGTTAGCATGAATGAACAAGACGTGTCAAATGGACTGTTAAGAGAAACTGGATACACACGTAATAAACATCCTCCCCCATGAACAGTGATTTATTTTTCTTTTTTTTATGGGCATGTATTCATGCTAAGAGCAAAGGAATTCTGTGTTGTGTTGGAGAACATTAAAATGATCAGATCATTAGAATATTCAGTTATGAAGCTATTTCTATTACATTACTTAATGTTTAATGGTCACCATTGGTTTGTTGTGAACTTAGCAGCAAATGGCCCACATAGCAAGCTGTTAGCGGTCTGCCACCTATTCTTGAACTGCATGCAGCTGGTCAGAATGCCTGTAAGATCTCCAGTGGGAAACAGGTGACAAACCCGCTGACAATGCTTTTGATCTAACATGAAAGTTATGGTCCATTCTATTGTACTCGGAACTCGCCGTTTCTCTTCACTAATGGCGCTGTAGTAGTTGATGTAGGTCCTCTTTAGATGCTCGTGAAATTCAGAGACTTGCCATACAAACATGAGTTTGCTGCGGGCGCCATGTTTTCCCGAGCAGATGCACTGGAACACATTTCGCTCTCATTTGGCTAACTACAGTTTAAGTACATGTTTCAGTAAGAATATTCATTATCCTGTAAGTAAACATTATTTTTGTTCTCTGAAATGATCATTTGATTTCAAACTTTAAAATGTAATTTGAACGTTTCTGCATTTTATCGAATGATGTAGTGATGCATTCACTTCCGTTCTCAACCTCGGAACTTTGGCGCTCATGCGAGAATACACTTCACGCCTAATAATTAATAGTTATGTATGGTTACATTTGCATCTCAGACTGAGAATGAGTGATGTTTGCACATGTTTATCGATAATTAAGTGTAAAGTAATGTCTGTATGTATCTCAATATGAAATTGGATGTTTATGGTTTAACTAACCAATTTATTGATATACTGAAAGTTATGGTACTGTAAACTTTATTTATTACTGTGAGATGAAATTATAAATTGAATATGTTGTACAACATTAGATATTAAATCCTGTTTGTAAACACAAGTCAAGTCTTTTTGTGAGACTATGCTGAACCCCCAGTGACAACGGCGAGCCACCCACCATAGGAAGATCTGCCTGTTGAAGACAAGGAACCCACAGACCTTGTTGGTCCACCTCATGGTAGGAGTGTGACAGTAAACACTGATCCAGGAAAATTTGAAAATTAAACAAAACAGTGTTCACCAACAAAACCTTGAGATCAAAGACTGCTACCTCACGTTACAAAAAAATTCAAAATTTTCATTTTGAAAAAATACTTAACTAAATTGCATTTTCTAGAATTCACCTTGGACTCGGTGCCATTCATTTATGGTGGGTTATTTCATTAGCTCTGAATTTAGAGGCGTACTTACCTAGGAGTGGGTTGCAATATCACTGCACAGGTGACATGTAGGTTTCTGAATGGGCATCACCTAGTGAGCTGGGCTACCTCACACAGATAACTGAAAGCCACCACGTATTGAACCTGACAAATCCACCCAGCAAATCATATTGCAGCATATATACAACACAGAATCCCACTGATGGGTGATGAGTTTCTAACAAAAAGCCAAGACGAGGCAATTGTCCCGGTTTGCGTGCATCTATTGTTCAGATTTTTGGTTGCTTTCTTTTAAGGAGCAATCAAGAGGAACCAAGGACACAACAGTAGAATGTCTGCAAAAGGTTGTCTCCAAATACCTAAAAGGAGTCTCCGACAGAAGGTGGCAGCAAAGGACAACAGAGGCAATTTTATGAACTAGAAGAGTAGAGACTTAACACAGCACCTTCAGTTTCGACTACAACATAGATGCTGGCCCCTGGTGGATATGGAGTGTGTATGCCGGTGGCATATTAATTATGGTCAGTGTTTATGTACATTGAGCTGTTGGTGTACCATAGGGCAACACTGAGTCGAGTATAATCGGACTAGATGGGAATGTAAGAGGTTGTAAGGCATTGGTCGAGGCAGTGGCAAATAGCAAAGCAACTTGGCAAATCAATTAATAATCATCCTGTGATAAATATGTAAACCTATAGTCAATTAGACCATGTTTTATGCTATAAACATGTACTATAAGATGTGGGGGATGGCTCAAATGTGTCTGAATCTGAACTAAATCTTGGGATTTTAAACCCTACGAGGGAGGCAACAGTATTACTCATTCACTTCTCCCAAACAAATTTAACAAATTATATGAAAACATTAAAGTAATTGAACAAGAAGCAATGCTGGCATCCAGTAAGAGGCCAAACTGCACTGCCCTCACCACCGCCATCACCATCAAACACCCAACAGAAGAGCTACAAAAGGAAACACTAAATTGTAAGGGCCTCTGCAGAAATATCAGTAAATACCTAAAAAGACATGTTTCTCTACTTCCCCCTGTTGTTCAACTCATGTCATTACAGGATTTGGAGGTTATTCAGTGGCTTCCAGTGTCTCACACACACACACACACACACAGAATAAACAATCATGTATACAGATAGGAGGTTGGAAACCCACATAAACACAGATTGGCTGCATGTTTTGTATTCTACCATGCAAGCAGGATATTTGTGCCAGCTGATGGGCACAAATTAAAGCATCCAGTTTAAGAGGATGCTCACATTTTCCAAAAGCATGTCCACATCTTTTTGTTTTGGGTGAGCAGCCTTTTTATCCGATCCCATATTCAACATTTTCCAGCCAGAAAAAGTGGAGAGATTGTATATACACAACATAATGAAATCCAGGCAAGAATATCATGCACATCGATTAACTAAAACTAGTAAACAAATGAACCAAAACTGAGGAGTGGAGTGTAGCTTGTGCACATGCCATAGCAATTTGTAAAACTGTTCAGTCAATTAAAACACATTTCACACACTGATGGGAGAAGGTGCTGGGCTTTTTGTTATGCTTTCCAAACATTGCTAACACTGCAGCCCTTGAGTGGCTGCAGAAAAAAAGCTAGGAAGGAAAAGCTAGGAAAAGCTATATGTTGAAGCCACAATTTACCACATTGATTTACCACCCTTCCCATGCACAGCAGCTCCTGGATGCAGTGAGGCGGTGTCGCCAGCTAGGTTCTACATCTGTGCACGACACTGCAGTGGCCCTGGAGCAGTTCATCATTGGCCTCCCGTCTTCCTAACACAGATTTACCACCTCAACCTCCTTAAAGTGTGGAGTGAGGCAGTCCCCATTTCTCTGGCTACTACGGTGATTGATAGAGATATGTTGGGGCTGGAAGTAACCAATTCCACCAATCCAGTCTCACTCCTTTGTGATGCCTATCCCTCACCAGTTTCTGTGGATGTGTTCACTCTGGTCCAATCACACAAAGCGTAATGTCATTGCTACAAATTTAGCTTTAAGAGAATAGTATAAAGAATACAGTCTCATGTCATAACATAAATCATTTCACCTTTCATTCCAAATATTGTCAGTGTACTGTAGTGTAGTGTTTTCAGCAATTCTATGATTTCAGAAGCAGTCCTTTACCACAGTGCTGTTGTAGAAGCCTTGGCTTTATGAATTCTAGCAGTGGAGAGTTCCATCATAACGTTTTGAATGTATTGTAACCACTTTCTAATGTGAAGGTTGTGTGGAGATAGCCATCTCTGTACAATCAGCTTCTTCGCCTCTGTTAAACCAGCAAGCTATACCTTACGTTGTTTCTCAGTCAACTGCATTTTTGAATCATCATTAAGCAGAAGAGGAATTGGTTGTAAGGGGACATCTTTTTCTATTAGGTCTGCAAGTATAGAGGTAGCCTTCTTCCAAAATGTATAAACTGTCCTCTGGACAGTCCCAAACCATGTGCTTCAACGTGCCAGGAGTCCCAAGTGAACATAGATCATAGATAGAATTTGGACTTTGTGTTTGCCTTGTGCGATATCTTGAAAGTGGTGTCCAATATGTTCTATGACAGAGCTTGAAATTAATAATTTGGTGATTCTGGTTTTTGAAAATTTCAAATGTTTTCCCAAACCGCCTTCCAATCAATTGACTCCTCCCCAACCTTTGTCTTTATCCCATTGTTTCATTATATTAAACTGTAGAAGTTATTTGAAGCCGAGAATATATACTTGACACAGATTCCAAAATCCATGACTGGATGTAATTTCAATCCAGATCCACATGGAACTCCATAGGCACAAAGTAAAGAAAAACTGATGATCCCAGTATATCATATATTATATAAAGCTCTGGAAAAAATTAAGAGACCACTCCAAATTTTTCTTAAATCAGCATCTCTACATGTATGGCAGCCATTCCATTCCAGTGTCTGTTGAATTCCAACACAGGCACAACTCATGTCAGTAGTTTATAGAATAAAACAAAAATGTTAATTTTACTCAAACACATACCTATAAATAGTAAAACCAGAGAAACTGATAATTTGGAGTGGTCTCTTAATTTTTTCCAGAGCTGTATGTCCTTATTATATATGTCACCAAGTGTATTAATACCTTTCGAGGACCAGGATTTAGATTCAAATGGTTTGTTGCCTGAATTGATGGCTTTGTTGTGCCACAACAGTGTGTGAAGGAAGAATTCCTGCAATTTTCCTTTTAATTCAGCAAAAAATGTGTTGTTTTGTAATAGGGTGGTATTAAACCTCCATCACAGTGATTTTTTTAACCTTGGATCCTAAATCTATCTGCACAAGTACTGGATTGTGATCAGATAATATTGCGGGGAGAACTGAGCAAGATTTAGTACACGTCTAGACTCTGAAAATAGAAAATAGTCGATTCTAGAGTGCATTTTATGATAAGAAGGAAAATAGGTATAATCCTTAACACCTGGATTATGTGTTCGCCATACATCAAAAAGATTAAAATCATCAATAAATTAATTTAAAGCCTTCAATGCTAGTTGTTGTGAAAGAGATGGGTTTGGCATTGATCTATCCATCCTTACATCAACGACAGCATTTATGTCGCCACCAATGATCAATTCGTATCCCGAAAGAGATAGTAATTCCTTAGTTAACCAAGGGTAGAATGAACTGAACCACTACAATAGCAACTTTCTTGCCATGTACTGAAGTACAGATATATGATAAAGGACCTAAACCACTGTGGCAAAAAAATAAAATTGTTCATTCAATTATTACATTTGAATTCCTTTTCACTAGAACTAGGGTTCCTTTATATTTTGATCCACTGCAACCTTATATGTGCTATCCTGTATGCAGGACGCATCACCTGTATTTAAATGAGATTCCTAAATAGATGCTATGTCAACATTCCTTCTTCGTAGGAATTCTAAATAACTCTCGCATTCAACCCTCTAATATACCAACATAAAACAGATAACCTAACCATTATCAAACCGTTATTTATTTGTTGTTCAAAGCCAACCCGATATACAAACTGAGGTACCCCTTTTTCCCAGAACCCCGCCGAACATGAGCTGCACGTCTGCCAAGTACTCCAGTGCCTCCTGGAGAACAAGCTTTTTGTAAAAGCCGAGAAGTGCGAATTCCATGTGCCCAGCGTGTCTTTCCTCGGTTACATCATCGCCCAGAACCAGGTTCGCATGGATCCGGTCAAGGTTTCCGCCGTGGCAGAGTGGCCTGCGCCCACCAACCGCAAACAGCTGCAGCGCTTCCTGGGGTTTGCGAATTTCTACCGCAGATTCATCTGTAACTACAGCCGCATCGCAGCCCCACTCACAGCCCTCACCTCCACCTCCATTCCCTTCCGCTGGACCCCAGAGGCGGAGACCGCTCTCGGCGAGCTCAAGCACCGGTTCATTTCAGCCCCTATCCTCATCCAGCCCGACCCCACCTCGCAGTTCATTGTGGAGGTGGATGCCTCGGACACGGGGGTGGGAGCGGTGCTCTCACAGAGGTCCCTGCCCGACAGTAAGCTCCATCCCTGCACCTTCTTTTCAAGCTGCCCTCTGCCAGGGAAACCGCTGACCTCATGGTGGACCACGTATTCCGCCTCCATGGCATCCCCACCGACATCTTTCGGACAGAGGTCCCCAGTTCATTTCCCAGGTCTGGAGAGCGTTCTGCAAGGCACTGGGCGCCACCACCAGTTTGTCTTCCGGATACCATCCGCAAACTAATGGGCAGTCAGAGCGGGCCAACCAGGAGATGGAGGCTGCCCTCGGGTGCATCACATCCGCCAACCCGTCTTCCTGGAGCTCCCAGCTCTCCTGGGTGGAGTACGCGCACAACACCCTCGTCAACGCCTCCTCAGGTTTGTCCCCCTTCCATTGTTCTCTTGGGTACCAGCCCCCTCTATTTCCCACTCAGGAGGAGATTGCGGTACCCTCTGTCCAGGCCCACATGTGCCACTGCCGGAGGATCTGGAGGCGCGCCTGCACTGCCCTACTCCGCTCATCCACCCGGTCCCAGACCCAGGCTAACCGTCGCCACGCCCCAGCCCCCATCTACACTCCTGGGCAAAAGGTATGGCTCCTTGCTAAGGATCTGCCCTTAAAGGGGGGGTATTGTACTAATTTTGGGCAATTTAAACTGTTCCTGGGGGTCTTTACAAGACGTTTGTGAAGTCTATATCAAAAAAAATCCTAAAACCAGCTTCTGTGGTGTGTGTTTCAGTCTCTCATTTTCTCCATTGTAAAGAACAGGCTGTTTTGAGGGCTGGAGGTTGTATGTAATGAGCACTGCTCTGATTGGCCGCCTCGCGCCGTGAGGCGGCCAATCACATTACGGCGGCTCATTACATACAACCTCCACGGAGAGCAGAGCGCTCCTGCTGCTCAAGGTAAACAAATAAGCTTGATGCAGAAATCTACCATAACCTTGGCGGCCGCTCCAGAACCAACACTGAGACCGTACATGTTTGAGCCGGAGTCTGACCCAGAATGGGAAGAGGCAGCTGAGGCGGTTCCACTTAGTTTCTCAATGATAACAATTCTGTGTAATATTGTACTTTGTTTTGTGTATGTGGGTGTGTGAGCGACGCTTTCTGCTGTAGCAGGTCTGTTTATGGCTCATGTCCATAAGCTTATTGAATACAACTTGCAGACAAGCTAGGATTGACAATTTTGTTGAGCTAGTTAGCCAATATATTATTGGATGCAATCTATTTGCATCCAAACAGCGCAGCGCAAACAACCAAACGCCATTGTACTAATGGTGGATAAAGTTTACGGAGCCTGACACGTTCGACAGACTTATAAAACAGACACTGGTCCCAACAAATAACTTTAAGATGAGTCCTGACTCCAACCAATAACTTTACTTTTACTTTACTTTTAATGACTCCAGCTTTAGTTTTCTTATTTCTTCCACGCCCAACAAGCCCGTGGCTAGCCCCGCTAGCTCGTTAGCTAACCAGCAGTCGAACATACTAACCAGACTAATTTGGTAAATTAAATCAAAACATGGTGACACTTACAGATTCCAATTTTGCAGATGGGTCACGTACCTTATGAATTGCTCCATCTTTAAGCTTCAATTTAGATGATAATCCTGCCGTTGCTCAAGCAGTGATCATCACACACAGAAAAAACTGTAGCCGTTGCCGTTAAAAATAAAATTAATCCGCTCTGTCCTGGCATTTTCGCGTGTTGGGAGACTGTGGATCTATGTTGCTGCCTGCATCCTACAAAATAATAACTGGAGAGTTGATATATGGCCGTAGATATGTTGTTGTTTTAGCTTCACTCGTCGCAAAGTAATGGTGCATTCCAGTATACTCGGAAAAAATGGCGTCTGAATGTGATATGCGCCGATTCTATTCACTAATGGCGCTGTAGTAGTTGATGTTGAGTTTAGATGCTTGTAACATTCTGAGACTTGCCATACAAACATGAGTTTGCTGTGGGCGATTATGTTTTCCCGAGCAGATGCACTGGAACATATTTAGATTGGAAGTTAGGAATACCGACTCGGAATTATCGATTTCCAAGTACAATGGAATGCACCATAAGCAACGGCTTGCGGCGCTCCCATAATGCTGTAAATGGGATTGGTAATGCCGTAAATGGGATTGGTTCACCTGGGCGTGGGCATGCTCTGAGAGGGGCTGGATTAGCGCCCGTTATGACGTCCAAAGGGGCTACTTTCTGAAACGGGCTGTTTTTCTCCTATCTTTGGCACCGTTTTTGGAAAAAGGAAAATACAGAAAAACGGGTTGACTTCCAGATTTCAAATTTTCTCAGCTGCTTAGGTAAATGATTTCCTGTGGAACATGTATAAGCGCCAGGAATAAGCCGTTTTCCATAATATGGGACCTTTAAAGGTGGACTCCAGGAAGCTTGCTCCCCGTTTTGTTGGGCCCTATGAAGTAGAATCCATAATCAACCCTTGTGCTGTCCGCCTCAAGCTCCCTCCCTCCCTTCGTGTTCACCCCACCTTTCATGTCTCCCAAATTAAGCCTGTCTCCTCCAGCCCCCTTTCCCCCCCAGCTCCTGCCCCCCCGCCTCCCAGAATTATCGACGAACACCCGGCTTACACTGTCCGGCGACTCCTGGATGTGCGCCGCTGTGGTCGAGGTTTCCAGTACCTGGTTGACTGGGAGGGTTACGGTCCCGAGGAGCATTCATGGGTCCCTCGCGCCCAGATTCTGGACCCGTCCCTGATCCGGGACTTCAACCGCGAGCACCCATCTGGTACCAGGCGTACGCCATGTGGCGTCCGTAGAGGGGGGGGGTACTGTCACGCCCTCCACTTCTGCCTCCTAGCAAAGTCTCTCTACCTGTCTGTCTCTGTCTGTGCTTGTGTGTATATGTTGGTGGGCGTGGCTCCAGACTCCAGTTCTTCCCTGGCTTCATCATCCACCTCTCTCTCACCTGCTCTGCCTCTCACGCCTGCGGTTCATCAGCCATCATAAGAACCCCGGCTTTCCACCCACTCATCGCCAGATCGTTGTTTGTACTACCCCATCAGTTTTGTTCTCGGCTGCGGTGCAGTTTTGACACTCAAAGTATTTCCATGTTTCCCTGCTAACCCCACTCTCCCTGTTCAGATCCAGACTCCTTCTCCGGTTCCCTGCCACCGCCTGCCTACCCAGCCTGTCTGTCTGTCTGCCGGTTCCCTGCCTGTCATCCTGTCTGCCTGTCTCCCCGCTCCGTTCACCCCGCTCCTGCACCGGCCCCATCTCCCCAGCTTGCCACCCTGCCCTGCCATCCTCTGTTCCTATTCCCCAGTAAAACCTGTTTTTCCCTACCTACGCCTCCTGCCTCTGTGTTCTGCATTTGGGTTCACTAACACGGTCGTAACATATAGAATGTAATACATTGCCACATTATTACTTTTTCACAATCCAATATGTTCCTTGATCCGGCGGGTATGCGGAAGTAGTCTCTCTCGTTCATTGGACGTGAACCGCTGATCCGAGTGAGCGGAAGGGCTGACTGAACCGTGTGATCGGACGGACCGACTGAGTGATTGTTCACGTATACATATGAGCTGTCAGCAGTCAGTCTACTGATTCCTTAACACCAACCATAGCCGCACTAACCGCATTGGCTACAACCACCTCAAGTCGCTCATGCTGTAGGGCGAGGGCTTGCGAAACGGCGTCAGACATGCTAATGTTAGTATCAGCTGTTGGTTTTAGACGCTTCCCCAAGGGAGATGAAGCTGGCAAGGAAGTGTTTTTCTGTTCACGGACATCTCCAGACTATCATGTATCCAGAACTATCCAGAATTAAAATGAAATCAACCTGATGAACATATTAAAACAAAGGGACTGGGGTAAGAGCAGTGGTGACGTGCACATTGAATGGGACAGATTCCATTTTTAGCTTTCTCAGAATCTATCTACATATAACATTTTTTTTTAATTCTCCAAAAATATATAGTAAGATGACTGTATATTCACTCAAAAGTATTTTCTAACCAGAATTTTGGTAATGAACTCCCCCTTCTTCCCGTTTGGTTCATTCCTGTCGTTCACAAGCTGGTGCCCGAGTTGGTGCTCAGCATTGGAACCAGCTAACCTTAAGAACCGGCCCACGTTTCCACCAATCTAGAAACCAACATTATGGGCGTCACTCAAATCACTCATTTTTTCAATATTTTCTTGCAAAATGAAAAAGCATGTGTAGCAGACTCGCTACAATCCGACAGACAGAGACGGCCCGCTTTTCAGCGGCCTCTCTCCCGGCGGGCGCACCTTGCGCCAGTCTCCAGGACAGGTGTTGGTGGAAAAGTGCTAAGTCAGTAGCCTACACTGAATTCAATTTCATATTTGCAGAGAAGAATGCAGATAAAGATATCTTCATTCTTCAAAGCACAGAGTGAAATCCAAAGCCCCATGAAAAATGAGGTTGACAGCTCAAGAGGTATGGCAAGCATAGATAGAAATCTGATTTAAAAAGGTACATCCACGTAAAATTTATATTGGTATTTACATATTTATTTGTCCAGTAATCAGGGCAGTGACACTGACAGTCATGACAGACATGATGCAAGAGCCAAAAACGTTGAGGTCACACAGTGTGCGAGCTTGCATTTCTCTCTGTGCCCCCTCAGATTTTTTTGGGTGCATGTCGCCCCTGGGTAAAAGCTTAGGAATTCTGCGACCACTGCACTTGCAGGTCACGTGACCTCCCCTGGATGGCCCATTTCTATGTAAAGAATCCATGGTCGCCTCAAAGTACATAGAATTGAGAAGAAACGAGAAGAAAGTCCATTGGTCGAATGTGATTAAATCACCTATATTATAGGTGATACAACAAGTAGTTATCTATAATCATCCTCGCTCACGAGCATACAAGTGCCACTACAGAGGCAAATTGATAAAATACATATTCAGAATAATATTAAAAAGCAAAACGATTAAATTAATGCAATTATTTATTTGTATTGAAAAGACAAAACAACTGTGGAACCACACTAGTAGTCATCGTCCAGAGAAGGAACCCCTATGCTTGACAAATCTGGGTACTTCTGGGTACTTCTCTGAAGTCTGTGTGACCTCAGCAGGCAGCACGCTTTCCCCTGGTGGAGTCGGTGTAGAGGCGGTGTTTTGCAAGCTGCACAAAAATTGTAAAGTTGAAAATAGTTTAATATTATGTAATACAAACAAAGCTATGCATGTAATCATTTTAACTTAACTGCCAGTGTTCTAAATGCATTATGTTCTCAAGGTTTCCCCTGTTCTGATTATATTTGGGTGTCTTGTTTGGGAAATTGTACAGCCACCCAAATAATTTTGTTTCAGATTTAATTTTTGTGCTGTAATGCTGCATTCATGTCATACAAGATGAGCTTACTGCTTGCTGTCATTTGCACCACAGGTTGTTTTAGGTGCAGGAGCTCCTTCCAAGTGCTCAGTTGTTGGTCTTTTACCTAAGAAAAGGTGCCATTTTTCAACAATAGTTTCTACATTTAACATTTTATGCAATAGATGATTTTTAATTTACGTTACGTTTGTTGGCCTTTTTAAGTCCATAGCTTTCCCAAAAAGCCAATGTAGAATATGGTTTTGTTATTTTTTTTGGCATTTTGCCTTTATTTGACAGTCAGTAGAGAGAGACAGGAAAGATCAGGTGAGAGAGGAGGGATGACATGCAACATAGGTCCCGGGCCGGATTCGAACCCAGGACTCTCTCCTCTCTCCAAACCCAGAGTTTTCTAATACCCTGTACAAAAACTCATGCTCTACTCTCTCAAATGCCTTATTCCAGTCTATCCCCACTACTACTCCCCCTATCCCGTCTTGCTTCATGTGCTCTATCACATCCCTAACCGTCCCTATCGTGTCTGCTATATCCCTACCTAGTATGCTGTAGCTCTGTGTTGGTTGTACCATCTCCCCTATCACTCTCTTCATCCTATTTGCTATTTGCTAACAATTTGGTCAGTTTTTTATAATCCACATTCATTAAACTAATTGGCCTATAATTCTCTAGATCTATCTTATTCCCCTTCTTCTATCATTTATAGTTGATAGTTCATTTTTTATTTTTATTGTTTTACTTTGTGTCAAATGTGTTTCAGTAGTGTTTCAAAATAGAGAAATATTGTAGATGGGTGTTATACAGTGTATCTTCTTATACACTACAATAGTGTAGTGTATAAGAAGGGGGGAATAAGGGGAATAAGATAGATCGTGCTTTGTTCTCTCCTGCTCGTATTGTTGCTGAAAAGTTAGATTTTTGTCTCGTCTGACCAGACTACAGTCTCCCAGTAATCTACAGGCTTCTCCAAATGTTCAGTAGCAAACTTCATTTGAGCTTCAACATGGCTTTTCTTCAGTAATGGAGTCTTCCGGGGTGATCGCGAATCGAGACCGTGGCGGTGGAGTGCATTGCCTATTGTTTTCTTTGTGACAACTGTACCCGCTGCTTCCAGGTCTTTCTGGCGCTCTGCTCGAGTGGTCCTTGGCTCTTGGACTACTCTTCTGACTAACTTTCTGACTGCCCGGTCAGAAATCTTGCGAGGAGCTCCTGTGCGTGGCCGGTTGATGATTGAGTGATGTTCCTTCCACTTGCGGATCATGGCCCCAATGGTGCTTATAGGAACATTTAGGAGTTGAGAAATCCGTCGGTAACCAGTGCCATTACTATGCTGCTCAACAATCTTGTTGTGAAGGTCTTGGGAGAGCTATTTGCCTCTACCCATCATGAGATGTTTCTTGCAGGAAAGCTTGGTGACAAATGATTTGTTTACTTGCATTGCATTTGTTTACTTGGAAACCCTTTTTCAAAGAGTGGAAGTACCTACCCACCAACATGCACTAACCCAGCTGATTCTAATTAGCACAGGTAGGAGAACTCATTAGTGGCATAAGCTGGTTTAGTGCATTTTCTTACTGTGTTCAATACTTTTTTCCTGTGTCATTCCTCTTTATTGCACATAACTTTTTTATGGATTGGAATGTTACAATTTCTTTAGCTGTGTACTTTTATTGAGTTAATACCAATGTCTGGTCTAAATTTCATGTGAATAGTTGCAATGGAAATATGTTGAATTAAATGTGTTGATGTGTTGAATACGTATTTCCCCCACTGTATATAATAATTCTTCCATCTTCCCCCTGTCTCTTAGCCCATTTATATTTATAGAAGTAACAGTGGTCATGAGAGCAAACCAAAGAGAACAAGTATTTGAAACATACATTTAAACAAAGTCACGTACCAGCACGCGGCCCTTTAATCCTTTCCTCTCTCACTCTGTCCCTCTCCGCCTTCCTCTTTACATTCAGCCTTGTTGCCTTTCCTAATCCCTCCATCTTCTCATTCTTCGCGCTCTCCTCTTTCCTCCCTGGCTCCACCATCTCCTCTTTTCCCCACCAGCTCTGGTATTGCTGACCTCCACCCCTTCTCCACCGCCTCCACCACTTCCTTTGCCATTCCATCTATCTCCTCGCTGCTGTCATCTCCTTCCTGCTCCTCGATCCCGTCCGCTTCCTCAATCTCGTCCTCCTCAGCCCCGTCCTCCTCCTCCATGCCGTCCCCACCCTCTTCGTCCTGCTCCTCCATCCGTTCCCCATCCTCCCTCTCATCACCATCCTCTCGTACGCTCTCCTCCTCCCCTCTCTCCGACTCCCTCCGCTCCTCACGCTCTCTCGCGTAGTGTCCCGTTTGGTGGCACCTGAAACATTTAAATTCAGTCTACAGACTCTCACTTGTCTGTCATGGATTACCCTGACACACTCCACCCCTCCCAGAGTCTCAAACTTCGCCGAGTATGGCAACGACCTGACCTGGTCATTAAAACAAACTTTTAAAAACCGTGTCCCGTCCACAATCTCCGCTTTCTTCCCTCTTTCAATCCCTGTTTGTCTGTCCTTCTCCTCACTCCTCTACTCTTCCTCACCGTGTCCGTCTGCGTTCTTCCTCGCCACCATAGCTGTTCCACTTGTTGTTCCCCTTACCGCGCCCGTACACCAAGACAAGGAGGAACCCGCCTAACAGCCTAATGCTGCCGGGGAAACTAACCAGTCACCTCTCCCAAGCACTTAACGCTCAACTAAAAACTACTTCTGTTTCCAAATTAAATTGTACTTCTTGCACTAGTTCTTTCCTGCTCTCTGCTACATCCTTGTCTTTGCGACTTCCACCTCTGCGCTCACACGAGATAGGGTGTGCTCCACGTGGTATGCAATGATGAACTTTAGTCGAACATTGGCTGTGGAAAAATATAGAAAATATTGTCAGAGAAGCAAGACAATTTTCAGCCTAATTTATCCAGAAACAGAAATTATAAAGTAAACATCAGTTAAGATAATATAGTAAGATCTTTACATATCACGTACAATATTTCAGTAAAACTGTTATGGAAAATGTCATTAATTTCTTTCATGAAAAATTACAAGAGTTATTACTTCTGTGTTTTTGCCATCATTGTGCATTCACAATAAAGAGTACATTGCTGTCAGCATCCTCAGCATGTCCTCCACATTACGTGTGACCTTGGCAGGTGGCGGTCTTGGAGGTCGAGGGATCTCGTGCCACAAGGATGAGAGGCTGAGAAACCACACCAGGAGTTCCATCATCCAGAGAAGAAAACCCTATATTTGCCATATTTGGGTACTTTTCTCAGATGTCTCTTCCACAGTAACTGCAGACAGTGGAACCTCATGAACCAGTGGGCTCAGAGTCCATGGAACCACACTTGTAGTGTCACCTGACCAAGGCTCCATCATGTACACGACAGTCTGTGGAAAAGTACAAGCAACTCAATTTTCTGCCTAATTTACCCAGACATTCTAAGGTAAACATCAGTTCAGATATTAACATCTTTACATATCACATACAAGATTTCAGTAAAACTGAAATTGTGGAAATTGTGGAAAGAGTCTTACTGTGTTTTTCCATTGCTGTGTCTTCACAATGCAGACTAAATTGTGGCAGGCGGCGGTCTTGGAGGTCGCGGGATCTCATGGGGCACAGGGATGAGGAAACCACACTAGTAGTTCCATCATCCAGAGAAGGAAACCCAATATTTGACAAATTTGGGTACTTCTTCTCAGATGTCTCTTCCACAGTAAGCCGTTCTCTGAACTGCATGACATAATGTGGAGGGGTGCTAACATTGTCAGTGTCAGGTGGCAAACCAGCAACCAGGTCAACTGGCTCAGTAATTTCTCGCCCAAAGAGCATCATGTTGGGTGTCAGGCCTGTGGAGCTGTGTTTGATCGAACGATAAGCCATGACTGCATATGGAATCATCACATCCAGTACCGACTGGGGGTGAAATGGGGTAGTCCGTGTCTTTTCAATTCCCAGCAGTTCACACATTCCCTGAAACACGACTGAGTCGAAGTTGGTGCCCAGGGGCCTCATTTATAAAACTTTGTGTAGATTCCATCCTAAAACATTGCGTATGCACAAACCTCAGAATCTACTAACGCAAGAAAATATTCAGATCTATAAAACCTTGCAGCGCACACCTGTACGCAGTCTTCTCTTTATAAATACCCACCTGCGGTGAATTGTGCGCTCGTGTACTCCTCCCAGTGTCCTCCCACTACTCCTCCCAGTGTCGTCCCACAATAATCCATAAATGGTCAATGCTAAATAGGTCATGAATATGCCGACATTGTTAAGGAGCCTTTGTTGGACTATCAATGAGGAAAAGACGGAGAGATGGCAACTGCAAGAAAGGCGAAATTTGCGGAGTGCGAGATCGAGGTGCTCATCGTTGAGGTTGAGCGCCGTAAAGGTGTACTGTCTGGGGGGCTCAGTAGAGGATCTGTGCCACATTGTGGAGAACAGCACAAGCCCTAATAATCCGGCACACCTTAATAATAATAAAAATAAACTTTAGTTATATAGCACTTTTCAAAACAAAGTTACAAAGTGCTTTAGAAGACAAAATAAAAATGGTAGACAAACTGATGATGAACAAAATGATAAAAACAATTTAAAAACAGTTGAAAAGTTATACAACATTGAGCACAAGGAGCTACATATGAGAGAGTAAAATATGCTTAGCCCCTCAGTTGTATTTTTGCCCCCTCTGTTTAAGCTTTATGTATCTATAGAAAAATATTTCCATAGCTGTATGCTAGGGCGTCCATAGTAGCCTACTGAAACGGAGCTGAGGAAATGATAGACAGACACGTCACTTAGTTCGGTCTCTCAGCCTGCTTGCTTTTCGTGGTGGTAAATACAACTTTCAGCCCTAATTCCATTTCCCCCGTTGTAGAGGGAGAGGGAGAGATAGAGAGAGAGGGAGAGAGAGAGAGAGATGCAAGCCGCAAACTGCTGTTTCTACGCGCCTCCCCCTGCTGAGTTTGACAGAATCGTTATCGTTCATAAATTCTCTGCAGTGCTCCGTTCTTATGTGAGTCTCTGATTAATAAATGCATTCTTTGATTTTGAACAGTCTTATGTTGTTGTTATTTAGCCTTTCTGAGGCTGTTGCATGGTTAAATCACTGAGTTTTATTTCATGAAAAATTGCCCCCTCAGTCACTTCATCCTGGCGCCTGCCCGGTAAAATAATCAATAAAATAAGAGTTAAGAGAATGCCTTTGTATAAAAATAGGTTTTAAGTGGCTTAACAGATACAACAGACCACAATCCCTGTGAAAGCACACTTATAAAACTATGTTTTTAAGAGGACTGAGCTTTATTTTGTGATCTCCCCATCGGGCGTCGCTGATTCCCGTGTCTGAAAAACTTTGCGGTGAGCTCTACGCATGGGTGAAAGGATGCGTAGAAGTGCGCACCTTTTACCGCATAGAATTTTTCTATAAATCCCGGCGTTTGCGGTAAAATATGCGTACGCACATTTCACCCCCGTTAACGCCACTTTTGTGTGCCTTTATAAATGAGGCCCCTGGTCACTGTGCAGGCACTGTGGGGCTCCCTACCTACACACCCACTCTGTAATCTTTTCAGCCACTGTCAATGCCTGCTCGTTTGGAATTGGGTAGGCTTCCACCCATTTGCTGAAGTAGTCCTGTACCACTAGTATGAAGCGGTTGTGCCTCTCCGTCTCGTTTAATGGCCCCATTAGGTCGACTGCAATCCTTTCCATGGGGGCGCCGACTCGCACGGTGCCCATAGCAGCTTGAGGGGTTTTCTTAGGGCGAGCCTTTGTCATTTGTCCTACACAGAGCAGTTGTGGCAGATGACCTCCCCCCAGTTAATTTTTACATTTTTGTTTTTCCTGGGTCGCCACTGTTGGTGGAATCTTGGCGCTCTCTCTGGCGGGTCAGTGGGCCCAACAGCTACCCCCACTGGCTCCCCACACACCAGCACGCTAGCATTTTCACGTACCATAGCTGCCCTGGCTCTCCGTTCTGTAGAACTGTATTGGCCCGGCTGCATCAGCCATGTGACTGCTCTGGCAGCCCTTCTGGTTGTCTCGTACCTATGTGCTATTTCGTAGGCTCTAGCCAGGGTGCACGGCTGCTCCTCCAATAACTTTTGCACCACCTCAGCATCGGCCAGGGCATTGGTGAATATCTCTACACTGATGGCGTCCTGCTCCAGCTCCTCAGCATACACAATGGAAACTTTCTCATAGGTATCGTCTCTCAGGGTGTGCAAGGCTTCACCCTGCCTCCTAAGCCTCTGTCTCAGTTCAATGCTAATGGCTGCTACATGCTCTGAGCACGGCCCGTAGGCGGCTTCTATTTCATCCACAATCCGCCGGTAGCTCCACCGAGCAGATCTGGGGTTTTTATGGATGATAGCACCAGCTGCACCGGTCAGGCTGAATCTAAGCTGAACAGCCATGGTCCTCTCTGACCAGTGGTTAGCCCTTGCACAGCTTTCAAACTGGTAAAGAAAGTCTTTCCATGAGCCTGATCCATCAAAATGGCCTGGCCGTAGTGTGGGAATCCTCTCTCTCTGTCCATAAAGTTCATCATCGCTACTGTCCACAAAGTCATCACCACGCACTATGTGAGATGTACAGCCGTGTGGTGCAGACCTGGCCCTCCTCACACTAGGCTGGCCATATTCACACAGGTCAGGCTCCCTTATTTTGAGAATATTAAATTCAATGCTTTTTTAATACTTTTAAGACCCTGGGGTACCCTGTACTAAAATTATACTACTAGAATTATACTATTATATAAGTAATTTTATTAAACATGTATTATATTACTGTATTATATAAGTAATCTTGTTAGTGTATATTAGTAACCTACTGTAGGAGCACTGGGTGCTGCATGGTGGAGGAGCAATGATGTTGGCTGGGTGCTGGCAGGTGGAGGAGCAATGATGTTGGCTGGGTGCTGGCAGGTGGAGGAGCAGTGATGTTTGCTGGGTGCTGGCAGGTGGAGGAGCAGTGATGTTGGCTGGGTGCTGGCAGGTAGAGGAGCAGTGATGTTGGCTAGGTGCTGGATGTTGGCTGGGTGCTGGTAGGTGGAGGAGCAGTGATGTTGGCTGGGTGCTGGATGTTGGCTGGGTGCTGGTGGAGGAGCAATGATATATCATATAGTGATTTAATGCACAGTACTAGGGAACACTTTCTACTTACTGGACATGTATACACTCATTACATATCTAAAAGACAACCAACAACATGAGACAACTTTATACAAATTCATATCACATCAGTAACTGATGCCACTGGTCATACTTTGTTAAACATCAGCAGCAAAAGCTGTTGATGATCCCAACTAATGAAGTTCCATAACTCAAGTTGGGGAACAAAGACCACACCTCATCTCCCAAGACAATTTCCTGTCCAAGCCTATATAGGTGTGTCTAACCCTTTCTCCTCTGTCTTTTTCTCCTTCTCTCCCTCTCTCTCTCTCTTTCAGCACAAGGACCACAGGGGGATTCAATGGAGCCTGAAGACTCCCTGCAATGAGACAGCACCCTCCCCCTGCACACTGAGTCTCAACTCCCTGGGTTTGGCAAGCCTTTCCCTGTTCCTTATTTTTAATAAACCAAACATTGAGCTTCCCAATGGTGTGGTCTTTGTTTGTGAAAAAGTGCAAATGCAGTGTTTGAATATGATTACCTCACATATCTTTTTGTTGTTGTAATCTGTAGTGATAGTAAGATTGCTCCTGCTGACTTGAGCCAACCATTTTTTTCTCCTCTCCGTGTCAGTGGGGAAACCGTACATTCGTACTCCTTTCTCCGAGTGATTGGAGCATCCACATGCAGCACAGCAAACCATGGGGGAGACTATATGCAAGGACAACACAGAGGAAAGGGCACAGACAAACTGCTTGACATGCTATTCATGTTTCTGAGTTTATTAGTTTTATTTAATGAATTCATGACAATCATTGATAGTCACCTGTCGGTCTCCTTCTGTCCTATCTGAAAGTCATAAAGATTACATTAGTCATGAAGGCATTAAGATTACTTAGGCCCTCAGTTACCATGGGGTTACTGAAACCACCATGAATAAAATAAATGTTAGAAAATTAATCTGATCTCAATTTTGAAACATTCCTTCCCTTCCCCTCCCTCTAAATATATCAATAAACATTAGAATATGATTGCTCTTGACTGCCATACAAGTTTAAGAACATAATAATTAAAAAAAGAATTCAAAGCAATAAACAACACCAACATACTCTTTAACCAAGGTAACATTAGCCTAAAATATGTCAACAAGGCAGGTAATGTTAGCTGTTCACACTAATCATCAAATAGTACCGAATTTTACTTTTTTTAAAAAACATATTGATGTAACTACATATACATGTCGGTGTGCTATATAAATATTATAAATCAATGCATTTATTGACTACTAATTTCCAAAAATCGCAGTTCTGTCTCTCTGTATTTACGCATTCAAATTGCCCGCCAAGAACTTTCTGGAACTATCTGAAGTCTACGTGAATCACGTGACGATTAAGCATTTTGAACTTCTGTTGACGCAACTCTCGCTACATGGCTCTGAGTCAAACCAAGTAACTACATGGTACCTTGTGTAATTTCAGTAAAAGGAATCAATACAAAGCACAATGCATCAGGACAATTACTTTCCATTCATACTAAATGAGATATACAACTTTTCTAGTAAGGATGTATTTCGATCCTCACCGATCTAAAACAGCATCCAGGCCATCAATAAACATCCTCTACTAGAGCCCATGCTACTAACATCGCTGTCGTTATCACAAACAAGTTCCTCATTACTAGCAACATATCCTCCAATGCCACATCACAGTAAACAGAGTCTTCTGTTTTGCTTTCGGCATTGTAAATGAAAGTTATAAAAGTACAACAGAAGTAAAACCAAAGTTCTATATAGTGTTTTTCGGTGCCTTGAGCGCCACTGTCCCGTGCGTAAATATCAGCAGTAAGGTAAAGCACGCGTCCCCGAGCTACTAGCTAAAGTTAGCAAAGCTAGCCCTTTCACGGAACCATAAACTATATATCGTTGGAATCGTCATTCCATCGGCTACAAAGCCTGTCGGTCGTCAATAAACTTGGCTCCATTTAACTGGCTGTGTACCAGATCGAAGTTACATATACCATGTTTATTTGTCTTCAGCAACAGTGGTGCAGGTTGGATATACTGAGGGACTGTTAGGCAGATACTGATCGGAGAAACATGTGGCTGGTCTCATTCTCTTCCAAAGATAATATTCTACACAAAGAGACCACACTCTCATTGGTATAGGCTACTCACAAGAAAATATTGGATATGGACGTTTATCGTAATTTATTCCAATATTGGAACATTTGTGGGACTATGAACTCATACTAGTTAGTTCCATTGCACCCCGCTGTCATTTGGACTCTTGCCATGGAAGTGACATTTGGCTTGATTTGTTTTAAACAGCAAATGGCCAACGCACTCTTTGACTGTAAACATTTTTCTTTTAATTCTTAATTTTTACTTCATTATCTCACCAACAACAGCTGATAATAACTGAAGGCATCATTTCTTGAGAATGTGCTGGCTGACAAGAAATAGATCAGCACATAAAGCCAAAACTAATGTTGGTGCATTATACTTGTATAAGTGTTTTAGGAATTATCTAAACAAGGGGTGTAAAGTACTTGAGTAATTGTACTTTGCTACTATACTTATGATTTTGGGGGATTTGTACTTTACTCGAGTATTAAGTTTGTATACTTGTACTCTTACTCAATTAAAAAAAATGCTCAATTGACTCCTTACATTTAAAATGCAGACTTTAAAGTACTCACAGGCCCAACATACCTTAGAAACTTTAAATTAGTATAATTTTTTTCACTGGCTGAACTATTAACCCCATGGCCATACTTCATTTAACACAGCCAATCTGATCCCTATCAATGGAAAATTAACCCGCCCATACCCATGCTGATTGGTCTTTGTGCAAGACCAGAAAGCGGGGATCTTTGATTATAGACACCTGAGGGGTGTTCCACAAAGCAAGCTTACCACTTATCCAGGCTTATTTCACTTAGTCTGGCTCATTTTCAGGTTTATTCGGTTCCACAAAGCAAGCTCAGCATAGTTCAAGCTAAGTTGCTGTGGCAACTTATGATTCGAAACTGCCTCGGGGCAGGCTAGATATCAGGCTAAACCACAGTTGAAGCTTAATCGGTACTCCCGTAACACTGATCTGACTGAAAAGCAATGATTTTCAAACAAGGTTCCGCCATCCTAATGTTCAACACTATTACCCTAGACCCTACACTAAAAGACATAAAATGTAACGTTAATAGAAAATAAAAAATATAAAATTATGTAGGCTGTATCGGGGATACAGTCACGGTTCAGAGCGTTGTTAGGCAACCCCATTTAACCATGAGTGTCCAGCGAGACCTCAAGTGCCGTATTGCTTTTAGAAAACGGTTACAACTTATAGAAATAATTATTTGATGGCACAATATTATTTTATTTTCTAAATTATTTTTATTTAACAAATTCATTGAAATAAATATAGCCGCAAGCGGCGATTCGCGGGTTCAAACCATTTTGTTACTGCAAACTGCATGCAGGGTGACAGAAGAAGATAAATTCCACAAACAAATATTTGCAGTTAACTGTATGTTTAAGTAAGCAAGGCCACTAGGACAGAGGCTTCCATTCTCAAACAACAAAGCCCAGTTTAAACATAAAAGCCCCAGAAAAATACTATACTGTAAGCCCATGTAGCACTTGTGTCACTGTATCCACAGCGTAAGTATACGACTGGACTAGTTCTAGGTTCGTGGGAGTGGTGATGATAATATAATAAATCAGACCAGAGACACAGAGCATTAAATATAACAGCCGGCAATTTAGTGATTGGAAAGGTAACAAACAAACAAAAATAACACTTATCATACAATAAGTCAATCTACTTGGCCTAAATCACAGGTAAGTATAACCAAACCTTTTTTGTTTCTCCTTTAAATTTCCTATAGATTAGTTAGTCTACTCAGTTTAAGTCAATTTAGTTAGATTAGTCAGCTTAGTCAGGTTTCTAACATAACTTATTTTAGGTTAGTAGGTCATGCCTATTTTAGCTTAATAGGTTATGTCTTATTTTATTCCCTGAGTTAAGTCTTATTATTTTTCCTTCACAGGTAAACAGGTAAGTAAACCTTAAAATCCATGACAGGTAAATCAGAGATATAACCTTTTGGGTTTAACTCTTTTCCTTTCTTCCCCGACAGGTAAGAAATTCACCTTTCTTCAATCTAAACATCAAATGAACATTACATCATCACAACAACATAACATTGGAAATTCTTGAAATAAATGTAATGTAGTACCAAAGTGGTATATTCTTCAGTTCTTTTCAAATTCAGTTCTAGTTCTTTGTACTGTAGTTCAGTTAAATTCTGTTTTCAGATCCACAACACTCCTACCACACTGGCAGCGATGTATTCAGCAGTCATCAGACGTGTACATTAGATTCTCACACTGGCACGTGTGTTCAGCTCTCAGATCCGTGGGTAGCTCGCCATCCTGTCTCAGTTTGTGTGTGAAGGTATTTGCAGGCTTGCATTAAACGGTAAAAAAGTAGTTATTATTATGTCTTTTACAAAGTAAATTATCTATCTCGTTCTCTCCGTTTCTCTCTCTGCAGTGCACGGTTCTAACTCTGCACCTGTGCTGTAACTTTTTTTCCGAGAGGAAAAAAACAACGTCTTTCTTAAAGGGATATTCACTAATTAAAGGGGAATGTTTCACTATGAATTTGTATAGGCATACGTTTTAATTGTTTCTTCTTACAAATTATTTAGTGTCAACATTTTTAATTGTAGCCTAATTTATTTGTAACTTAATTTATAAAAATCTACTACTTTTATAACCATATTTTAATGTGGGTTACACCCATATGGAAAAACTCATGTATTTACAGCACAATTTGCCAGGCCCCGCCATCACCCGCTATTGGTCAATTTCAAAAACAGGTTGGGGACATGTTTCAACAACTTAATTAAAAATGTCAACCAAGTTTGGTGATGTTTGGACAAACTGTCATTGATTTAAGGCCAAATTTGTGCCAGGCCCATGCACATGTTTGGAACTGGTGGCGCCCCCTATTGAGCGATTTCAAAATAATTTTACAGTTCATTGGTCAATATCTTGAAAACTAAAGTTATCAACAACCTTTATGCAACTTTTGATAAGCTTGGTCCACTAATGATCCACAGAAAATTTGGTAGCAATCGGATCTACGGTCTAGGAGGAGATGTCAAAAATGTGTTTTTCAAAAAATTCAAAATGGCGGAAAATCTAGTCAGGCGGACTTTAGTGGTTCTTGAGGCTTTTTTGTAGAACACGTTGAACTGGACTTGTGTGTCAAATTTAAGGTCAATCGGACGCACGTGTGAGGGGTGTGGCCTTTCCAAAATTTCGCTTTTGGGCCTTAATTACAGCGCCACCAGCTGGCCGATTGGGCTCATGTTTCTTGGGAAGCATTTGCACATCATTTCCAGTTATTGGGCCAAGTTTCATGGTTTTAGCTCATTCCAGCTCACGGGAATTTGCGACGCGGCATAAGACAACAAAGAATAACTAGAAATGCATTTCCCGCGGAAAATGCGTGGGATTGCTGTACGGGCAAACCGCGAAGCTTAAAGGGATATAAAGGTGGTTGCTAGGGTGTTTCTAGCTGGTTGCTAGGGAGTCCTGGGCCGTTGCTAGGGTGTTGCTAGGGTGTCCTGGGCCGTTGCTAGAGTGTTGCTAGGGTGTGCAGGGCCGTTGCTAGGGTGTCCTAGGCCGTTGCTAGGGTGTCCTGGGCCGTTGCTAGGGTGTCCTGGGCCATTGCTAGGGTGTCCTAGACCGTTGCTAGGGTGTTGCTAGGGTGTCCTAGGCCGTTGCTAGGGTGTCCTAGACCGTTGCTAGGGTGTTGCTAGGGTGTCCTGGGCCATTGCTAGGGTGTTGCTAGGGTGTCCTGGGCCATTGCTAGGGTGTCCTAGACCATTGCTAGGGTGTTGCTAGGGTGTCCTAGACCATTGCTAGGGTGTTCTAGGCCGTTGCTAGGGTATTGCTAGGGTGTCCTAGGCCATTGCTAGGGTGTTGCTAGGGTGTTGCTAGGGTGTCCTAGGCCGTTGCATGGGAGTTGCTATGGTGTCCTGGGCCGTTGCTAGGGTGTTGCTAGGGTGTCCTGGGCCGTTGCTAGGGTGTCCTAGGCCGTTGCTAGGGTGTCCTGGGCCGTTGCTAGGGTGTCCTGGGCTATTGCTAGGGTGTCATAGGCGGTTGCTAGGGTGTCCTAGGTGGATCCTATGTTGTTTATAAGTCGTTGCTAGGGTCTAATATGTCATTGCTAACGTGTAGTAGCTGGATCCAAAATGGCCACCTGGACCCAAAATGGCGGCATTTGTAGTAGTACTAGTCATAGTACTTCAAAGTTGTATGAAGTTGAATGCAGTTGCATTACAAATACATTGAAGTCTATGTGAGTTCAAAATACATAAAGGTCTATGGGTCTGGAGCCAAAATGGCCACCTGGATCCAACATGGCGGCGTTGTAGTCGCACTAGTAGTAGTACTTGAAAGTTGTATGAAGTTGAATGCAGTTGCATTACAAATACATTGAAGTCTATGTGAGTTCAAAATACATAGAGGTCTATGGGTCTGGAGCCGAAATGGCCACCTGGATCCAACATGGCGGCGTTGTAGTCGCACTAGTAGTAGTACTTGAAAGTTGTATGAAGTTGAATGCAGTTGCATTACAAATACATTGAAGTCTATGTGAGTTCAAAATACATAGAGGTCTATGGGTCTGGAGCCAAGATGGCCACCTGGATCCAACATGGCGGCGTTGTAGTCGCACTAGTAGTAGTACTTGAAAGTTGTATGAAGTTGAATGCAGTTGCATTACAAATACATTGAAGTCTATGTGAGTTCAAAATATATGGAGGTCTATGGGTCTGGAGCCAAAATGGCCGCCTGGATCCAACATGGCGGCGTTGTAGTCGCACTAGTAGTAGTACTTGAAAGTTGTATGAAGTTGAATGCAGTTGCATTACAAATACATTGAAGTCTATGTGAGTTCAAAATACATGGAGGTCTATGGGTCTGGAGCCAAAATGGCCACCAATATCCACAATGGCGGCGTTGTAGTAGTACTAGTAGTAGTACTTGAAAGTTGTATGAAGTTGAATGCAGTTGCATTACAAATACATTGAAGTCTATGTGAGTTCAAAATATATGGAGGTCTATGGGTCTGGAGCCAAAATGGCCACCTGGATCCAACATGGCGGCGTTGTAGTCGCACTAGTAGTAGTACTTGAAAGTTGTATGAAGTTGAATGCAGTTGCATTACAAATACATTGAAGTCTATGTGAGTTCAAAATACATGGAGGTCTATGGGTCTGGAGCCAAAATGGCCGCCAATATCCACAATGGCGGCATTGTAGTAGTACTAGTAGTAGTACTTGAAAGTTGTTTGAAGTTGAATGGAGTTGCATTACAAATACATTGAAGTCTATGAGGGTACAAAATACATTGAAGTCTATGGAGAGTTCAAAATACATGGAAGTCTATGGGAGTACAAATACATGGAAGTCTATGGGGAGTACAAAGTACTTCATAATTCCTAAAGTACTACTAGTATCTCTTAGAAAAGTCATAGCAACACTCCCCCAATAATTCCGGACAGTTTGACATATGACACGTGCATGTAGCTCGAAAACTGCGGGACAAGTAGCGCAGCGACCGCGTTTTTAAAAACCGTGTTTTTCTGCGATAACTCGTGAATCGTGCAAATTTCTGCCACCATTACTAATTTCCACACCCCGTCGCATAATTCGGCACGTTTCGATATCTGAACCACATATGTGGCACAAGCGGATTTCGGGCTACAGGTGAGCAAAAAAAAACCATAGGAATCAATGCAAAAGCGCACGGAAGAATAATAATAAGTATGCCGGATTACAATAGTGGGTTTGCTGTTTCACAGCAATCCCACTAATAAACCGATAGGAAAACAATAGGGTTCTACCCCTTCGGGGTTTGAACCCTAATAAACTGAGGTGAAAAACAATAGGGTTCTACCCCTTCAGGGTTTGAACCCTAATAAAGTATATTGAATATCTTGAATATATGTCAAGATGTTTCCACGGTTGCTAGGAGACGCATTCACTGTTACTGTATGGGATTTACAGTCACTGTAGAACACACTTTCAGCCGATCAATTTCCAGGATGGAAACAACCGATTTCATAAAAATATAATAAAAGCAAGAACCAGCCCGAACAGCTCAGTCAGTAGAGCATGAGACTCTCAGTCTTAAGGTTGTGAGTTTGAGCCCCATATAGGGTCCAGTACTGTACAATGACTGTAAAGTAGTAAGATGAAACGTTACGTACAGCCTTTACTACATCATTTATGCGATATATAGTACATTTACAGTCTTGAGGTTTCATATATGGCATGGTTTCATTTATAATATTTTTAGCACAGCTTTTCAGTTCTTTAATATTGTTGGAACACATGATATTTAATAAGGTCTATACAATTTGTTTGTTTTTAATTCAACACTTACTTACGCATTCAATCTAGCAGCAATTCGTTGCCAATCTTTCTCTCTCCCTTTATTCATGGCAATCGTATTTCCCTTTTCATTGTAATATGGCTGAATTCTCCATAGACCTCCACTAAAAGTCGCTGTTCAGTGGGCGTGAACATTGCGGCTCTGTCTTTACCATCATTTTTCGCCATGATGAATCGATCAGATCCATGATCGATCTCTGGGGCTGCTTAAATAAACTGTGTATAAATGTGCACGCGCAATTATCTGGATTGCTTGAGCCTGGCTCGGTTTAGCCAGATCACGGTAGCTTGACTTGGGCTTTGTGGAACCGCTTTAGCCCCGATTGATTTGTTAGGTTAACTCAAACCAGGCTTGCGAGTTTAATCGCCACTTTTCTAAGCCTGCTTTGTGGAACAGCCCCCTGTTTGAGGGCAATTTTTTAATGTGTATTTTTCTATGGCAGTGGTTCCCAAACCTGTCTTCGAGGGACCCTGTGTATTTGATTTTTTAAATTCCACCAACAGTACTCTTGAATCAACGTAATGAGGTCAGCTAGCTGAAAACCTTTTTTAAGTCGACACTAGAGTTACTGAGAAAAATTCACTGGAATCTTGTTAGCATTTTGTAGCAATGCTAGTGGAAGCGTATGGGGTCAGCTAGCCAGTAAATGGTTTGGTAAACAGTTTCAGTAACCATAATGGTTTTCAACTCTTTGACAAGAACCTTAGGATGTGCGATATTGAACCCAAGTATAAAACACTGAACTATGCCTTAATTTTTTCCATGCTTTGGCCAACTTCAGAACTGGACGCTAGGAAGTGTGGGGAAATACATATAACACAAATACCAATCCTATCTTCATACTTCAAAAGAGAGCCATAAGAATTGTGAGCAAAACTACTTATAGAAAACCAACAAACTCACTCTTTGTCAAATTAAAGGCTTTAAAATTTAAAGATTTGGTCGATTTTAAAGTGGCTCAAGTTATGTATAAAGCTAATAATCAGTGATTACCCGGAAGTATCCCAAAGTTGAGAGAGTCTATATGATCTGTGAGGAATTTGTATGTTCAAAAAGCAATAAGTGAGGACTAATGTAAAACAGCATTGTATTTCAGTCAAAGGAGTGAATTTGTGGAACAGCTGCAGTGAGGAACTGAAAATATGTGCAACACTTAACAAGTTTAAACAAATTTTTAAGGATAGCATAATTAGCAAATATGAAAATGGATGATTAGGGAGAGGAACTGACATGGAAGGACGGCGGGGTGAAGGAGATGTGAGTTGTTTTTTGTTTGTGTTGTTTTGTTTTATGACATATGGTTAAAAGGGTAGGCATTATAAGCTGTAGCTTCAGCCTACACCTCGGACTATTTATGTTGTTTATTGAAATTTGTTGTATAAGTTTACTGTTAACTTTATTAGTTATTTGTTATGTTTATTTCTTACTTGTATATATATTTTGTCTTTTAATATGTCTGAAATCTACTTCCAGGTGATGCTGTCCATGTTAGTTTACATGTTTTTTCAAATTCGATGGAGAGGTGCATTAAAGTAGATTTAATGCAAAAATGTGTTCTGTTCTTTAATTTCAGCATTATCTATCCATTCCAATAATAAAAAAAGATTACTTTTTACTACATTTAAAAGTAGAAACTTTTTGACTTTCAAGTGTATTTTAGCTAGATACTTTGACTTGTCTTTGAGTTAGATTTTTAAACAGTGCCCATACTTTAACTTAAGTATAATTTCTGGATACTTCTTACACCCCTGAGCTAAAAACTACAAACGCGCACTGCAAGTTCGGATAGATCCATCCGCGACGCTTTGAACGCCCGCACTGCTGCCTGTCTTGTATCCAAGTGTGCGTTCGGCTGAACGCACTATTGGAACTACACTCCCGCACCCTGCAGGACTTATACACCAGGAGGTGCAGAACCAGAGCCTGCAGGATCATGAAGGATCCTCACCACCCCAACAACGGACTGTTTCAGCTGCTGCGGTCAGGCAAGCGCCTCCGTAGTCACGCTGCCAAAACAGAGAGACTGAGACGGAGTTTCTTTCCTCAGGCCATCAGGACTGTGAACTCTGACCTCACCAGGGCCCCCACCAGGGCCCCCACCAAGACCCACACACCTCTGCCCCTCTTATGCACACACACACACTCAGGTAAAGACTACACATAATTTATATTATATTACATACAATTTCCCTTTTTTACTATATTTTTATTTCCAAAGTGCTCTTACTGTAAATATTGTGTTGTTTTTTATATAGAGCTCTTACTGTGATATTCTAACTATTGTGTTGTTTTTTTTATTGTAAATAGTGTGCACCTGTTATTTTGCCCTTTGCACATTCCTGCTGAGCATTGCCACTTTTACATTTCACTGCACACCTCGTGTGTGTATATGACAAATAAACTTCTTGAATCTTGAAGTGATTGACAGGTATTCAGACCTCTCACATAGAGCTAATGGGAAATCACAGTCACAGTCACACCCATTTTCTATAGAGCCCGCCTCTACTGCCAACTGCGTCAAGTTAGCCAAAGCCAGATCTAAAGTAAAACGATTTTACCTTCAAAATAAAAGGCGCAAATTTGTCACTAGCGAAAAAAGAATAATTACGTACCGGGGTTGACAAAACGTTTTTTTTTATTCTACTACAGAATTCTCATTGAATATGGTCGTTACTTTTGCTTTGCTGCTAATCAGCATACAACGCAACACGCTCGTTAATAAGAGTTTTGTTTTGAAAATTCAGACCAGAAGTCCTACTTTTTTTTTTTTTTTCTGGCTTCGCATTGGTGAGTCAGCCTGAGTCAGCGTGGAGTCGGTATCTAACCAAATAACCACTCAAAAAAAGGATTTCTTTGTGAAGAAAAGAAATACATAAGGGGCGGAGTTTTTTTTAAAACAAATCCTGTTGACTATTCTGGCGTTAAACAGAAAGAAGAAGGAAATGCGTAGAGAAATGGAGTGCAGTCACCACTAGAAGTCAAAACTACGAGGTAAGAAGATCGCCTGACCAAGAAGCGAAAAAAACTTTATGCGTTATTTCCAGTCTGGTTTAGACTGGTAGTACGAGTACTGGTAGTACTAGTACAGTACTAGTGTAGGATAACAGCAGGCTTTGACCTTTTACTTTTTATGTGTTTCATGGCGTATTTGTTGCAACAATGTTTCACAATGTACCAGCTACAATCATAGCAATACTCTTTGAGTTTTGTAGTTATTTTTACTCTAGTTAGTGATGCAGTGGTAATTAAAACGATAGTTGATGTATGATCTCCAGTCAAACAATCACTAAAAGAAAGAGGAATCAATTATATTTTAAGAAAAACATTGATTCCCCCCCTTAACAGACCCAACCTTTTATATAAACAAAATCAGTTTGATACTACTTAGGATATGATTTATGCGAAGGATAATTACTCTAATATATAGGGACTTACAGTGTGTCTGTGATACTAGGTAGTCATGTTTTTATAGTGTTGTTTTTCCTGTGGTATCACTATAAAAAGTTCTTAACTCCTGGAATGCATTGAAAATAACAGATTGATGATATATAACACTGTAACAGAGTATCTGAGAGTGAAATTTCCCTTTAAGGAAGGGTGACCCACCCCAACTATTTTCAATGGTAGGGGAAACTGTGATGCATTGCTGCCTTTTTAAATGTAGAATTGATTTACAGAAAACATAAATAAATAGATGAATAAATAAAATGTGCATAAAATGTGCAAAGAAAATAAAATGCCATTGCAGGTTTTACAGACTGTACAGTTGTGAGAAAGTTTGTAAACCCATTTGATATACCTGCATTCCCGAATAAATGGGTCCTAAAATATGGTCTGATCTTGATCTAAATCATAACAATAGATATAACACAATGCGATTTAACTAATAACACACAAAAAATGTGCTCTTACATGTTTTTATAGAATATATTGTTCAAACATTAGCAGCGTAAGCTGGAAAAAGTATGTACACCTCTAGGATAATGACTTCTATTAAGTCTATTGAAGTCTGGTGATCCAATCAATGAGAGTGTGGGTTAGAGGTGTTCTGTCATATAAAACCCCCACAAAGTTTGGTTACCAGCGGAGTCTGCGCTCTAAAAAAAAATTTTGGAATATGCTCCACTCAAAAGACATTTTAGAGGACCCCTGGAGAGTTGTGGCTCATAAGGATGGAAAAGGCTAGACGAACATTTCCAAAGACTTGGGCCTCTGCATAATGGTCAAGGAGGTGACAAAGAACCCGAAGGTAACAGCTAAGGATCTGCAGGCATCTCTTGAGCTTTGTAATATCTGTGTCCGCAAGGCTACTATAAGAAAAACAAGAGTGTTCATGGGAGGATACCAAGGAGCAAACCACTGACAACCACTAAATACATTGCTACCCATCTCAAGTTTGCCAAAGACCACCTGGATGTTCCACAAAGCTACTGGAACAATGTTCTGGGGACAGGTGAGACAGAAATAGAGCTTTCTGGCAAAATGGCACAATGCTGTTTGGAGGAGAAAAAACACTGCATACCAACCTCATCCAATCCGTGAAGCATGGTGAAGGGGGCATCATGGTTTGGCTGCTTCACCTCAGGGCCTGGATGGCTTGCAATAATTCAGGAATAATCTGTGTAATCTGTGTAATCTGTGTAATCTGTGATCTGAAGCTAAACAGAGGTTGTGTCATGCAGCATGCCAATGACCCCAAACACAAAAGCAAATCTACAACAGAATGGCTTCAACAGAGGGAATGTTGTGGCATGACCTGAAGCAAGCCATTCATGCAAGACATCCCAAAAAAAGTTCTGTAAGCAGCAATGGTCCAAAATACCTCCTAACCGTTGTGCACTCATTACTAAATCTCATGATTCACATTTTTTTTTCCAATCCAAACTGTTAACATTTGAACAATATGTTCAATAAAAACATATAAAAGTACATTTTTTGTGTGTTATTTGTTAAATTGCACTGTTTATCTATTGACTTAGATGAACATCAGACCATATTTTAGGGGAAGGAGAAACCTCCATCATATTGGTTATCGAGGACTCTGGCTGGACCATATCTGATATTTGATAAAAGGCCAATATCGGTCCGATATACTGGCAGACTGATACACTGGTCTAGGCTGAGCTCCTGTCAGGTTAAGTTTTACAGCATCTCTGTATTCTTAAAGGCCATGGTATACTAACAGCGAAGTTGAACATGCCCAAAATAGAAACCCAGTTGAACATGATACCGCATACATATTTGTCATATTTGTGTTCTCACTGCAGCTTTTGTATTGTTTGTTTATTTACAAACAAACAAAACGGCTGTAGTGAAAGAGCGACAAAGGTGACCGAGGGAATCTGAGGATTTAGGAACAGTCTGATCCATCATAAAGGTGCAGTTATCCTCTAACAAGCTTGACCTTGAGAAGCTAGCATGGAGATGGAAACAAAGGCAATGAACAGGCAAAAGAAATGGGGATGCTTTTCCACAAGGGAATACAACCAATCATGTAATATTTTAAATCAATTGTAGATGGTCACACAGTAGGGGCTGGTTTGTTAAGAATTCAACTAGTTTGGAATCCAAAGCCAATGCAGGGCTTTTGTTTCTTCCACGAAAGTGTCCTTTTGACTGTACGAACCCACGAAAGTGGCCTTGGTCTTGTATGACCATTAGTTGGTACATAAGAATATATCTGTTGTTTCTGACATGTGTATGTCGGTACCTTGCAATATTGTGAAGTGCATTTCTTTGTTTTGTTTTCATACAGCATGGAATATGGCCAACATTAGCTGACATTGACGAATTTGCCAGATACCAGTCAATTCTTGAAAGATTTTTCTGGTGGATATGTTTTTTGTTGTTGTAGTTCTATATTCAGGGACCTCTTTATTTGCCTTATTCCAACAGATGGAAGTGCACCTAATCTGCCTTTTGTTTTTTTTGTGCAGTATTTACGCCACGTGCATTCTGCAGGGGGTGGCCCGCAACTGCAAGATCTCTACTTCAGCTCAGTTGCACAAGGGAGTGGTTTTCAGTCACTTCTGTTCTGCACGTAAGAGAGGCTGTGCGTCGTTTGTGGTGGCGAAAATAGACAGATCCATTAATGCTGCAGAACTGAAGCACCTGAACGCTGCACTGCTTGGGTTTTCTGTAGAAGCACAGTGCATCTTGTTGAGTTGTCGAGACTAGAGCGTGACAGTCTGCAGAGAAATCAGATGAAATTGAAAGGCAATAGCAAAAGGTAGTGCTTGTGG
Organism: Hoplostethus atlanticus; assembly: GCA_034670405.1. Lineage (NCBI taxonomy): Eukaryota > Metazoa > Chordata > Actinopteri > Trachichthyiformes > Trachichthyidae > Hoplostethus > Hoplostethus atlanticus. The sequence continues at coordinate 902,731 of JAXDDX010000144.1, read as the reverse complement.
CTAGATTTCACATGACGTGCCATGTATAAAGTATCCTCCAATTACAAAGCTGTATGTTTACATTTTCAAATGATGTTCCGGCTAACACAATGTTTCATCATTTTGTCATCAACTGTCGTTTTATGTCATCAGTTGCAAACGTTGCCAGTCAGGCTTTCAAGTTTTTCTATTTACCTAACCTTTGTCCAATTAAGAACAAAGTTTTGTTTGCCTTTCATTTTGTTTGGCTACGCGTTTCTGTTTCAACAGTCTTGATTAGCAATAGATGTGTGCTAAAATTAGTTTAGTTCATGAGTTGATGAGTTACCACACGCACACACACACACACATACACCCTGCATTTCTGATTGTTTTAGGATACAACATGGAGAAAAGGGGACAACACGGAAAAAATGTGGATAAAGGGAGAGAACTATGTCGAGAGGAGGGAAAAAAGAAAGGGAGCTGTGGTTAGGACAGAACACATTTCCTGTACTGAAGACTGACAACAATAACACCAAGACCACAAGACATTCAGACAGAGAGAGAGAGACTTGGGGGGGGTGGGGGCCGAGAGGGAACGTGATGGAAGTTGTCACACATTTATTTATAGCTCTCTCTCTTATCTCACATCTCTTGGTCTCTTTGTGAGACCAAGAGAGAGAGACACACACACACTTCTCTTATCTTTCTATTCCCCCTAATTCTGTCTCTCTCTCGCTCTCACTCACAGCAATAATGCAGCGGTATGCAGGGGCTAACCAATGTTGGATGTTTCAGTGTTGAGTCATGCTCTTTCGGTGTTGAGTGTCTCTCTCTCTCTCTCTCTCTCTCTCTCTCTCTCTCTCTCTCTCTCTCTCTCTCTCTCTCTCTCTCTCTCTCTCTCTCTCTCTCTCTCTCTCTCTCTCTCTCTCTCTCTCTCTCTCTCTCTCTCTCTCTCTCTCTCTCTCTCTCTCTCTCTCTCTCTCTCTCTCTCTCTCTCTCTCTCTCTCTCTCTCTCTCTCTCTCTCTCTCTCTCTCTCTCTCATGGAGTTAACAAATAGATATATTATAGATTATCATCAAACTGTCTGATTTTGTGTGTACATAAATCCCTGTTTGCCTGAAATTCGCTTTTTAATGATGTAGGGGATGTTTTGGAGCGTTACACCATTTGCTGTGGGTGTGTCATATGGGCATGGCCAGCAGTGAGCTGCGTTGTGGCTATCAAGATGAGGCCGGTGGCCACAGAGCAGGGAAGTGACAGCAGCAACAAAGACAGCAGCAGTAGTAAGAAAAGGAGCTGCTGTTTTTATTTTCTTGCAGATCGGCTGCTTTCGCCATCTGCTTCTTCAATGCCTGTGATGGCTGTACTGCCGGTTACCTCAGCCTCAGGCTAGATGCTGTTTTATGGTTGATGAATGACAAGTTTTGGGGCAGGAACTTGACCAACTGAGGGTGAGGGACTAACAAACCCATCCAAATTTTGCCCAGTGACTCATTTTTAGGTGTGACAATGTGTTACTTTCTTCCGCTTTGCTTTGTGTGTGTTCTGCCGGGAGAGACAACAGGACTCAATAAATGGCAGCGCTGGGTGGTAACGTGTTCAAGCAATATTGTTACTTTTCCCAGTAATGAGAAGTGTAATGAATTCGTTTTAGAAGTCTAAGAATATTGCAATTGCTAATCAATAAAATAAGTTGTTACTTTTCCTGTCGCCTGTAAATATCTTATTCAGATTATTATAGTTATCCAGAAACTATATTCCACCACCACCTCATAATTAGTCATCTTCCTCTCACACATAGCAAGTTTAAATCAGAAATAGTAGAAAAGTTGACTCTCTCTGGGTCAAAGTATTCCCACTACTTTATCTGTGAAAAAAACACCTTGTATCTGAAGTATTTTTAGGAATTAAGGGAGTTTTGCATTCTGCTCTCCTCTATTCAGCAGAGTCCTGCTGGGTCGAGTCACGAACAGGAAGCTGATCAGACAGCTGATCATCAACAAGAGAGGGTGAGATGAGTAGTAGATCGGGTGAAAGAGCAGAGGTCCTTTCCTTTATTTGTCCAGGAGAGTCACAAGAGTTCATGAGTTCCCATCCATAGAGATTTTTAGGGTTAGACCTGTATATGTGGATGATATTGGCCTTTTTGTTGTTGCCTACAAAAACTAATTTTGGTCAAACCCCATTGATTTCATCTGTTACCACTCCCCAACCCAACTGGCAGTTTTGCCTAACTATATTGCCTCAGAATGCTGCCCATGTGTCATTGCCCCTTGAACTGTGACACACTGGGCAACGTTCAAGGGCGACATTGCTTCACAACATGTCTCAGCACTCTTACATTGATTACATGGCAACCTCTTGTCAGCCAGATAAATTCTATAGTATAATTCTTTGTATGTCTCACTTCAGGTCCTACTGGCAAGTTTGTTCCCTGTCAAATAATCAGTGTTGAGATTGTTACTCAAAAAATGTATATTACTCATTTCAATCCCTTGGGTTTAATTTGTTACACGTGTGTTACTTTTCCGTTACATCCCCAGTAATAGTGGTTTGCGATCTTTTAGCGTCATAAATCACATAAAGTTGGGGTGTCCTGGTTTTCTACCATTTCATCAAAAGTAGTGTGAATATGGCAACTAGTATAATTATTTGAAATAGTAATTTGTGCACATTACTGAGCAACATAATAACCAAACTCTGGTTAGCATTATCAGCCTTCCTCATGTAACCCACACTTGTGGCTAGCTGTTCCTTTTGGTTTGAGTGCTACCAACGCTAACCAGCCATTTAGGGATTCATTCTCTGGTATGAATAAGCCATACTGTTATACGGTCACTTTGAACTCTTAGATCAAGAAGTGAATTTTTAAATTTGTGTGTGCACGTTTGTATAACATTTCACCTCCTTTTGCAGTGCTTACAATTTTAGTTCCACAATCATGCTCTGTCATGTTAGCTAACTAGCAACTCTATGAAAGCTGTTTTTTTGCTGCTGCTGTTTATTTATAATGTCTCACCATGGTAATGCTAGGGGGAGGGTTACATTTTTGTAGCCACGTGTGTGTGTTGGGCATATCACTATACACTGTGACATATCGCTATCTACTGTAACCACTGGCTGAATGTATAGATTTCTCTCTAGATTCCTGCCAAAAAAACAATTAACACAGCTGTCAGTCTTTCTTAGCCGACTATTGCTGTATTTTGAAACGGTCTTTAACCATCTCTTGACAAACTATTCAAAACTTTGTCAAGTAACACGGTGATAAAAACGTTCGTACTTACATTTGTAGCTAATGTTAGGACTTGCCTGCCTCAACAAGCAGCTGTCTCCGCATTGCATTATGGTTAATATAGGGCCCGATAGTGTACATCGTTTGTTCACTATAAATCAGAGAGGATTGTGGGTCTAAAATAGTGGACTATATTGTCAATGAAATTGTCCACTAAGAATTTGGACAGCCATACAAAATGGCTGACACCCCAAATAGTGCACTATATAGTGGATAGGGAGCGATTTCAGACACAGCTCAAGTCTTTTTATTTTCCTCCAATCAGCTCCCACCTTGCTGATTGTAATTCCCTTCACCTGGGGCAAGATGGAAGACTGGCTGTTGTCTGCTGGGAAATGTAGTCTTTTCCCACAGTTCCTCAGTGTCAGATGCCCCAGTTTGCCACAGTGTTTACTAGTGGTTGCTAGCAGTAGCGGCTGGTGACTCAAAAAATTGGGGCGGACAAGCTTGTGTAAATTGCGCTGTAAAAAGGACTAATTAGTGAGTGTATTTCACAGGAACCTATTTTGCAAATAAATCTTTTGAACTTTAGGAAAACTGCAACATTGAAAATGTTAAAATAAATAAAACCCCAAACATATTCACGATATATACAGTACATGGCATGCAAAGCAAAAGGTCAGCTTCATACCTGCATTATGCAGAGGTCGGAAGTAACGAAGTACAAATACTTTGTTACTGTACTTAAGTAGAGTTTTCAGGTATTTGTACTTTACTTGAATATTTTTTTTTCTGACAAATTTTTACTTTTACCCCCTACATTTTAAAACAAATATCTGTACTTTCTACTCCTTACATTTTCAAAACTTACTTTAGTTTTAATGCATTTGAGGGGAATTATCGATTATTTTCTTATTTTTGCATCATTGCGCCATCATTACGACAGACGTAACAACAGGAAAACGTCGTAAAAGAGGGAGACAAGAGAGGGGGAGTCGACCGCGGAGAAAAGGCGTCTAGTGAATGTAATGTCCGTGCAGGGAGAACTAGTAGCAACATGGATGAAAGTGAACCAGCCAACATTGCCGACGGATCAGATTCAGAGCAGCAAGACATTCCCCATCCATGGCCTTATTCAAGAGAAATGTTTGAAGTTGTTGGCTCTAAGAACGCTACTATTACTTTTTACTTTTATACTTTGAGTACATTTCAGAGCCTGTACTTTTTGACTTTTACTTAAAGGACAATTCCGGGATTTTTAAACCTGGCCTCTATATCCACAATGGCTGCAACGTAATCTGATGGGGCATAGCCGTGCGGTCAAAGTACGTCCACTAAAAGTGCTTGATTTTGCCACTGACAGGCTCAGATTGTTATTCGTGTGTCTGACAAGTGTCTGACAACATTACTGAAAGGATCAGAAATATACCTTTTTTTAACCAGAAAACTAAAGTCTAGCTCAAGGAGAAGTCTCACTCTGAAATGGACGGTGGACAAAGGTAGTCTTACTTCTTCTTCTGGTACTTCTTGCAACAAGTCAACCCTCTTGCTTTCATAGACCACCTTTGTCACATTTCCAACAACTCTGAACTCTGAACTCTGAACTCTTAACTCTGACAAAGGTGGTCTATGAAAGCAAGAGGGTTGACTTGTTGCAAGAAGAGGATGGTGTAAACATAAATCAGCGTTGGAGACGTGTGTTGGAGTATAGAAAGCGTAGTTTAGAGTATTTGTTTTTCCCAAAGATAAAAAACAACAACAATGGTTCGTTTTTGCGCATTTCCGAACTGTGCCAACAAAATGTTGAGGAAAACTTTGCGCAGCTTTCATAGAATACCTTTGTCAGGTTTCTACCGTCCTCTTCCTGCAACAAGTGAACCCTCTCGCTATAGACTACCTTTGTCCACCGTCCATTTCAGAGCGGGACTTCTCCTTGAGCTAGACTTTAGTTTTCTGGTTAAAAAAAGGTCTATTTCTGTAGCGATCCTTTCAGTAATGTTGTCAGACACTTGTCAGACACACAAATAACAATCTGAGCCTGTCAGTGGCAAAATCAAGCACTTTTAGTGGACGTACTTTGACCGCGCACCTGTGCCCCGACAGATTACGTTGCAGCCATTGAGCCCGTTTCGCGACTGCCAACTGAGCCGATCTACCGGAGCAATTCCGAAACTTCTTGGACCTATTTTGCGGTATAATAGGCGATTTTGTGGCTATAGAGGCCAGGTTTAAAATTGTCCTTTAAGTAAAGAAGTTGAATCAGTACTTCTACTTTTACCAGAGTCTTTTTTTACATAAGTATCTGTACTTCTACTTGAGTAAAGAATGTGTGTACTTTTGTCACCTCTGGCATTATGTAACTTTCTGTAATTTAGTCGTTCACTGCCCTAAGTGACAGCGAGAGGTAACGGTTTTGTATTTTTGAAGACTTCAATACCCTACCCTTTCTGTAGTGATACCTCGCTCACTACTGTTTCAGAGCTGTGTGCATACGGCTTGTGCTCAGAGAAAGCTTTGCTGCCAGCGAATCTACAGTTTTTGGCCGCTTCCTCCGATATCCCCGGTTCAGGGTCGTCAATGTTCTCTGGTACATCGGTGCTTTCAGGTAAGGCTGAGATGAGCTCTTGAACTCTGGCTTTGAGAGCATCCCTGACCGCATCATCGGCAAACTTCAGGTGTTTGTGCCGTGGGTCAAGAAATGACGCGATGAACGGAACTTTAAGTGTGCTGTCCACTTCATCGGGTGCTAGCCGCCGATTCAGTGACACAGACAAGGCTTCCTTGTACTGTGAGACTTTAGCGGACTCTCCTGGAGCAACGCGCAGGTGTTTGGACAGCAGAGTTGCTGTGAGGGGGTATATCATAGAACTCGAAACTCCAGATTCTCCGCACAGAGCGGTCATAGCACATTTCAGAGAGCGCAACACCGGTAGCAGCTCTTCGATGACGCTCCAGCTGTCATCAGTTAGATCAAGGGTTCTGGCGTCTGACAGCTTTGTGACTCCTCGGTCAGAGAGGACCGCAACAACTGCCCATCGCTGCTCCAGCAAGCGCTCAAACATGTCGTGAATTGAATTCCATCTCGTACGACAGCACTGTATTAGACGGTGTTCTGGTAGGTTTTGCTGTTGTTGTTTCTGTTTAAGCGCCTGTGTTGCTGTAGTGCTGTGGTGAAAATGCGAGACCAGTCGGCCAGCACTAACGACAACATGGTTTAAGCCGTAAACCATGGCCGTAAGCTTAAAGCCATCACTAATTGCAAGTTGGAGTGTATGGGCATAGCAAGGACTTGAATCCCAATCCAAGTATTCAGTGTTGGCGCGGACAATATTACTGGCGTTGTCATGTACACATGCAATTACTTTGTCCTGTATTCCCCAGGACTCAGTAGCGCTGCGAAGCACATTTGCTAAGTTCTCGGCGGTGTGCCTTTCTGACATCGCACGCGTTTGTAGCACCACACTCCCAATTAATAATATAATGGCAGGTGATGGTGACATAAGATTCAGTAGTAAGTGCCGTCCATGCGTCTGTGGTTATAGCCAGCTTTGGGACAGTTGATAAGCTTTTGCGGAGATCTTGGGCAGTCTCGGCATATAGCTTTTCAATTTGCGTGGTAACAGTTTTATGGGACGGGACCGTGTATTCAGGTTCCGCAAATGCCATGAGCGCACGGAATCCCTCTCCTTCCACGAAACTAATTGGCAGCATGTCCTCCGCTACTATCTTTGTGATTAGCGCTGTGGTTTCCCCTGCACGCTTGTCATCACAATGACGCAACCTCACAGTGAACCTAGTAATGGGCTGCTGTTGTGAAGTCTCTTTTAGCTATCGCTGTTGGATACTTCGCCTTCAAATGCGTGTGCATTGTTGTTGTTGATTTGTGGTAGGCCAACTTGGCGTTGCACAGTTTACATTTGACCTCGCTTTCATTGGTTTTGTCGAAATAGTTCCACATGGAACTTTTCATGCATGCCATTCTCTCCATGTTTGTAGGCTATCGTTAAATGCGCTGCGCTGTATTGCCCTCTCACGTGAAAGATGCATGTACCGTTTGCTGCGCTGCACTGCATCGCCCTCTCTTCACTCAAAGTTTAAATATCCAACAGCCGGCGGTGTGAACAATAAATCAATGGCCATTTACTGTACAGTAGTATTAGCCTATATTTGGTTGTAACTAAACCATTCATTAAAAATAAATAAATAATTTTTTTTTTTTTTCCGACTCTTACATGAACATCGAATGTGGAGACTGGCACGACTATTTGAAAATTTGAAAATTTGAAAATTCTAACTCATCCCTAGTACGCAGGGCTTTCCAAAGAGACAGAACTTTCAGGGACAGATCAGACCCACTGGTTTACCCGGACCAACATGTCTTTGAGCGGTATAGGTTCTCAGGTGAAAGCATTGATTAGATCTGCAGATTACTAATGCCACATATGGAAAACAGCACACACCACAGTTAAGAGCTCAGTCCCACAGATTGTGTGCATTGTCTTGTGTTTTTTCAAGTGGTACATTTACCGTCTTGAGGTTTCATATATGGCATGGTTTCATGTATAATATTTTTAGCACAGCTTTTCAGTTCTTTACAGTTTTTTGCAGTCGCTAACACCCGTTTGTCCAATCTGTAGTCACATTTTCAAAACTCTAAACACAATTAGCACAACATCCGTCAGTTGTGGACCATACCATTAACACAATTCATGATGTTTTCACACAATAAGCAGTCAATTAACACGTTTCTAAAATGCTTAGACTTTCTTTACATACAAGCTTACCCAATACCAAAATTATGGATCTTTCTTGTCTTATTTACAAATGCTTGCACACAGCATGCCAGAAATGAAAACCTAATGTTCAAAACCTTAAATACAGTATAAAGCCTCTACTTCTGCAACAACAGCAGCTCAAAAGCTTTATTGAAACAGCTGATAGGCATTTCTGAATGAACAGATCACTGAAACATTGAGAAATGGCTGATTTAAGTTGTGTAAAATAGACCAAACACAGAGTTGGAATGAAACAGTTGTACACAGTTCCTTTTGAAAGGAACAGTGAGCGGGTCACCAGCACCGGCACCAATACGTCCAGGTATGGTGTCTATCCAATATGTCTTGTTCTATAGTGGGTTTTACACTGTGCTACTCTACATGTAAACATGGGTTACAGTACATACAGTAGGACATACTGAAAAGCATTTACACATACTGTGTTTACACATATTGTTTATGCCAAGCGTTTCTACCCAAGGTGCATAGCGAGAGACGACATAGATGTGATGTGGACGAGAACATGTGGCCAAATGCTGAAGATCGTATAGATTACAGTTTGGTCCACAACAGACGGATGTTGTACTAATTGTGTTTAGAGTTTTGAAAATGTAACTACAGATTGGACAAAAGGATGTTAGCAACTGTAAAAAACAGGACTGTGCATTTTGGTGTTTTTTTCCCTTCTGTGCCTTTTTTACTGTATTTGTGTATTTTATTTTTACACATTTGGAGCCAAAGACCATGTTTGTTGGATTTTTTGTTCATCACTGGCAGCAATTTCATGTTGCTAATAAAGCGTTTGCCGTGTTTTGACAGAGTTAGTGCATGTAGAAAAAGTTTTTTTGCATTTTGAATGTAGAGTTGGTGTTTAATTAACAAAATGTGGTTTTGAGCAGAAAATTAACTATTTGCCTAATTGTGTGATGTAGGTGTATTGCTGTGTTAGGAGTTTAGAAAAAGTATCTTAAGTATAGCTAAATGCTTGTTAGTGATCGTAAAAAACTGTAATATTGTTGGAACACATGATATTTAATTAGATCTATCAATGTTGTTAGTTTTTAATTCAACAATTACTTACACATTCAATTGATCAGCAATTTGTTGCCAAGCTTTCTCTCTCCCTTTTTTTATGGTAATCGTATTTCCCTTTTTAGTTATAATATGTCTGAATTCTTCATAGACTTCCACTAAAGTTGCTGCTCCGTGGCTGTGAACGGTTATGTCTTTAGCGTCTTTTTTTGCTGTGATGAATCAATCAGATCCATGATCGACCTCTCGGGCTGCTTAAACTGTGCACGCGCAATTATCTGGATTGCTTGAGCCTGGCTTGGATTAGCCAGATCACTGTAGCTTGACTTCGGCTTCGTGGAACTGCTTTAGCCCTGATTGACACAAACTCCTCCCCAAAGATCTAACCTTTGATTGGTTAACTTCATACCCAATTATTTACCCACCTGACTCTACTTACCTACTTGATTTAACTAATGCAAGAGGGGGTTCACTTATTTTTGCACCTGGACTAATTCCCTTTAAACTATTTTTATTTTACTATGTGCACAGAAATTGGTATATAGACATCCTTTATTTTGGTTAAGAAATGGTTAACCAGAGATTAGAGATTACATGTTATAGACTCAATTTCTATAATTGCACAAGTGGTTCACAAACATGACTGTACATCTGCCTACTAAGGTGGCTGTGCAATGTAAATTTTCCATAAAATGTTGGATCTTGATTTCTCTTTGCTTCCTTCTTGCAGGGAAACCCAGATCTCAGTGTTATCATCACGCTGTCACCCGCCTGTCCACCCCTCTCCTCCAATCATGAACTCAACAGCCCTGCCTTTGGGGTCTGGGCTTTGCTCTAAGGGCCAGCCAGAGAGAGAGGAGGTGACAGGCCGAGAGAACTGTGGCAAAGCAGCAGAGGAACAAGGAAATTCCACCTTATTGGAGGAGAGAAGGCAACAGGGCGATTTTACAGTTGTCAGTCATACATCCTGTACCACAGGAAGTCGTCTTCCCAGCCAGGAAGAGGAGGAAGCAGGAGAAGAACAGGAAGGTAGCGCTGCTTCCATCTGGCATGCTGTTCGTAGCAGACAAGACAAAAAAAGAACTACAAAAACAGCAACACATGCAACAAACACTCCAGGAAATGACAAAACCGCCAAAGAGGCTTTTGAAGGAACTGCAAGGAAACCAGAACCAGTGGTGGCATCTGCATTTGGCGTGGGGGAATCCACACACAAAAAATGTAATCCGGGAACAGAAAGGACTCCATTACCCATAAAGGCACAGTCTGTGCCAAGTGGTGAGGGGAAGTGGGCTGTCAGCGGGGCAGTTGTCATGGTTACCACCATAGTAGAAAAACAGGAAGGAGAGAAATGGGAAGTTGGCCTGGAGACTTCCGACAGAGAGACAGAGAGACACACATTGACAGAGACGAAGCAAACCGACATTAAAAGTCACCCAGCAAAAGACAGCAAGAGACATTCAGAAACTAAATTGGACTTAGCTTCTGAATCAGCAACAGAAAGCAAAGGTGAGTCAGTGCAATCTGTGAGACGTTGTATTATACTGTCAAACGTAGGGCTGCAAAAATACACTGATTTATCACTGAATATTGAAATTTCACTATATATTGCAACACTTGGACTTTTTCAGTAGTTAAAAATACTCAAAATATTGGAGGGTGGGGCTGTGGATGGGAATGTGATGCTGTGTGTGCTGGGAAGTTTTTGCCACCCAATTTAAATTGCAAGCCAGGGATTCTGCACAACACAAGGATGCTTAGATGTAATCTGAAACAAGAAAACAAATCAGCTTGTGTTAGGAAATAGTAGTATTGCGAATTCAATATTTTTTAAAACTGTTGCTTCATACTCACTGTGTGATATAAAATCTATGCTACACTATTCCCACTGTTCACTTTTAATTTAATTGTGCCCTCCCTCCATCAGTAGCCATGGGCCAGGAGCAATCCCAGGACCCCCATGACAGCCAGTCAGACCCAGGGCAGCCTGGCCAACCTGACTCCAGGGACCAGAGCCCGCAGCTTGGCCAGAGGGGCAGCCCCAAGTCCCTGGGCATGGAGAAGAAACCCCATAGACCACAATGGCAGGACGGAGACTGGGAGTTGCTTGTAAAAGAACCAGTCTCCCAGACAGTTTGGTATGACAATGACCCAATGGATTGGACCGGAAATGGACAGCTTGGTCTAAGCTCAACCCAAGCTTCTGGTCTTAGTGCTCCACAGCCATTAGAACAGGGTCTTAGTTTTTGTCAACTGTCATCAGCTCTTAGTCAGCCCCATGGCGTTGGAATACAGCCAGCCCCATCACATGGGCCTGGTGCACGAAAACAGGAAGTACATGGATCACAGCACAAGAGGGAAGTAGGGGAGGAGCAGAGAGCAGTGGAGGGAGGCGGAGAGGTTGGTAGCAAAGGGCAGACTAACAATGGAGAGAGCGGTGAGAGAGCAGAGACTGAGGGGAGAGGACAAGAGAAGCGAGGGAGTGAAGAGAGAGGAGAGAAGGGTAGGAAGAAAAGGAGGAGAAAGAGGGGAAAGAGAGGAGGCACGGACGTCAAGCGTAGCTCCAGCTCCAGCATAGAATCCCAGAGTCAGATAGAGATACAGAGGCAAGGAGAGAAAGTGACCGACCCGAATACACAGTCATATACAGAGGCAAAAGTGGCGTCAAAAACAGGGAGAGCTGACGTCCAGTCACTCAGTACTTCTGAGCCAGTGAGAAGAAAAGAAGTTGACAGGGGCACCATGCATCTGCCCAGTCAGACAGAAGGAGAGAGCAGGAACTCTCATAGACCCGATTGCGGTACTACACCAGAACTTATTCAAACGGACCTTGGAAGAAAAGATATTCCCGAACTTAACGCTTTACAGTCGTCAGAAACAAAAGAATTCTCAAAGGAAGATAGCATGGACTTTCATGGATCTGATGGTGACCTTCCAAACCTGGATTCTAGCAGCACTCCACCAGGCGTTGGTCAGGTGGACCTCAGAGGAATGGAAGTTACAGAATTTACAGCTTTGAAACCGTTAGAAAAGAAGGAATTATCAGACTCTACAGAACCCATGGAACCAAAGAGGCTTGCCGATCCAGTCGAACTCAAAACACCAATGGACAAAATGGAGTCTACCAAATTATTAGAAAATGAGGATTTTGCTGTCGCTGTTGAAGCTGTAGCTTCAGTGGAACTGAATGCTTCGGTGGGATCTGACTATGTAAAGGATATTCCGCTGAAAGGTTCAGATCCTAGTGAATCTACAGAGACTTTGGCTCTTGTGGAATTTCCTAAACAAAATACACAACTTGTGCAATCTACAAACCCATTCGAACCTGTGGAGCATTTCGGAAAACCCATGGAATTTATGGGATCTGCACAATCAACAGAAGCAATGGGACGTACAGACCTTTTGGAGGCTCGGAGTCTGTTGTTTGAAGGTACAGTGGATGTTTCACCACTTCAAATAGAGGAAGGAAACACTGAGACAACTGTAAGGGAATATTTAAAAGATGATTTGGCCTCTGAGTCACTTAGAGATCAGCAGAACAAGGCGAAAAGGGATGAGGAAAAGAAAAAGGAGTCGAGGGAGAGTGAAGAGGAAATGGGTGAGGAAAGGGCAGAGTCAGTAACCACAAATACTGAGAGTCGGGAGAGTCGGAGTGACGAGGAGATGGGGCGTGAGCAGAAACGAGGCAAAAAGTTCACAAATGTAGAGAAAGATGAGAGGAGGGAAGAGGTCAGAGGGAGTGAGGAGAATGGGAGTGAGGAGTCCCCCCCCACAGACATGGAGGAAGAGCAGAGCTACAATAAAGAGCTAGCAGCCACAGTGGTAGCAGTTGTAACTGTAGCCATAGCATCAGCCGTCGCTAGCATAGAACTGAGCCAGTGGCTCACAGACAGTCAGTCAGATAGCAAACCAACTACACAGTCGGCTAGCAAAGACCAAGCTAATAATCCACCGTCGGCACAGGACACGAAGGTACCAACTAAAACAGTAAACCAGCTTCCAGAAGATTCACTGATCAGCAAAGACCATGCTAATAGTGAACTGTTAGTTGAGTCACATGCAGTATTGACTCAACTGGACACAGAATTACCAGCCGAGACAGAAAACCAACCCGCAGAACATTCACACATGACACTTTCTACACAGTTCACTGCCAAAGAACAAACTCCTATTGAGCTTTCAAAAGAATTAGATGCCGCGGTGTTGACACAGTTAGACACACAGTGTAAAACAGACGAGAGACTGCCACCAGAGAGAGAAAACCAACACCCAGCACAGCCAAGTAGCAAAGAGCAGGCTAACCCCGACCTGTCAACACATTCGAACACCCTATGCATGACACAGCTTCACAAAGGGGGAATTCAACCGACAGCAACTACAGACAATCGACCCCTAACACTTGGGGAACTACCTAATAAAGCAGGCAGTGTAGCACAGGCTAGCACAACATCTTTACCCGAATCAAACAAAATAGTCACTACCCAGGTACACAGCCAAAGCGACACGCAGACAGAGATCCAGCAGGGTCAAGATAGCCAACTCCCATGCCCTTTTATAGATACAGGACAGTGTCCAAAGGCATCTGACATATTTGACGCCCACCCCAAGGAGAATCTCGGAGAGCATAGCGGTCCCCACTCTTTTTCCAAATATAAGTCTGAGAGTGTGATTCAAAGAGAGAATGTCGGAGACCATCTAGATTCACATTTTCAAGAGGCCGAGACATATGAAACAGATCACTCTTCAGTATCCAAAACTGCCATGCTGGGTGAGGTAGGGGGTCAGACACAAGGCAGTTTAGACAGTACTGACTGTAAGGCAGAGGAAAGAGAGAGTTGCGAAGAAAGTTTCACTGACACGCAAAACTCTCAGGCTAAGGAATGCAAAAGCGGTCCACACCTGGACAGCCAGGTTGAGAAGGCACATGTTATTGATGTCACGCGGGACGACGACAGAGTCATTCCCTCCTCGCTGCCTCTTTGCGGGACAACATTTCCTGTTAGTCCCTGTGACTCACCCCCTACGGCCCATTCAAATCCAGAATTAAAGGAACTGACCGCCCATGTAAGACTTCAAAGCGGCACTTCCCAGTCATTACCGGAGGCGAGGCTCGTCACCATCACCTCTTTGGAGACTGGTCATCACTCCATCCCTTTGGATAATGAGGGTGGTTTGGTCCAAGGCCTTGAGAAAGACTTGAACGCCCTGGATACAGTGGATGGATGGAAGGAGAGAGAAAGAAAGGGGACTAATGGGGGAAAGGAAGCCAGGAGAGAGATGATCAGACAGGCAGGTAAATGACTTATTGATTAACTATTCTTCAACCACAACTGGTCTGTCCACTGTCCTGTGTGTTCTCTCTCTGTCTCTGTCTTTCACTAACTCTTGAATAGAATATCCTTTGATATGTCTGATTTTGTTTTGCAAAACCTTCTTATCATAACTTTGATTTTTGTTTCTATTGTGTCTGTGGTATTTTGCAACCCTTTTTATCTCACCCTTGATAATAATTAAGTGTCTTTGATAATCTCGGCTGCCTTGTTGCCATTGTTAGTCAGAATGAATAGGCGGAAGCCATGAGACTTGTTGTATAGGGCACGGTATCCAGGCAACATGATCTCATCCAGACTTAAAGGGAACAGCAAAAGCAGAGGCAGGCTGTGAGCGTGTTTCCCTATGACGGTGTGTTTATGTCTGCACGTGATGTGTGACAGCGCTTATTATGTGTGCATGGCTGTGTGTATTTCAGTGTCCAGTCTACATGTGTGAGCGTGTCTTCTAGGGGTGAACCAATCACGTCATAGTCAGAATCGGATCCGTATCCATAGGACAAGCCTTCGATACTCGAAATTGTAAAAGACGGACGTTGTCTAAATATGCAGTGCTGCTGCTGAGAGAGGATGCCTGTGTATTATTATAGTCCTCAATGATCAAATTTGCGTAATAATAACTTGGATATGGTTGTTGCCTCGCTTTACAATATGGTAGGTTACAATCAAAGACACATTGTACATATAAAATATTGTCAACATTTATTTTGGCAAAATCAAAGGGTGTGAATGATGTGACCATTGCTAGTAAACATACTAAACAACATAGTTTGGTGTCTTTGGGTCATGTGACTTGGACAGTATTGAAAGAAAATCTATTATTTTTGCACTAAAATATTGAGATAAACATTAGGTGTGCACGGTGTAGCTCTACCATTGTAACACAGTGATTCGTTTTTGTGGTTTTTTTTTGTCATATGGTTGAGAAGCCATTGAATTTTAACTTTATGTACATCTATGCAATTACTTCATTGACAGTCCCTAACCAGTCACATCGGTCCATACCAGAGACATCCAGTAAGCTTCCCGGCCACGAGCACTCATTTCGGGACAATATCTGTTGGGATCCAAATATCTGTCCAATCATCCTAGGTACCAAATATGTAAAAGAAAATATGGTCAGCAGTGTTTTGGATGCAGAAAAAAAGGTTTTCTAGTACCTACATTTTTGTTTGGTATGGTATTCAGTGACATAAATATCATTAAGATAACTTTTGGATAAGTATTTGGGATTGTTTTATTGAAACATTATGGTTGTGGACCATAATGTTTGTTACATGGTCCTGACATATGCTGGCCCAGGCCTTCTGCTTGGCCGCTGGGTTTGAGCTGAAGCTGCCTTTTGCCTAACTGGACAGCTAGTCTACAACTTCATGTGTTTAACTCATTGGAACACCCACATCCACTGTCCAAATTGACAGATTCCTTGGTAGATATTGGAGCCTACAAAAAAATCCCACATGTACTACTTGTAATTACCACTAGGAGGCTGACATGAGCAGATTTTCCCAGTCAACAGCGTGTATGAACTGTAAATCCGTTATGAACATGGCATTATCGAGTGAGCTAGGCGAGAAGCAGGCGATTCCCTGATTGGTCTATTGTTTAAAAGAGGAACAGAGTTCTGCACTGTGATTGGTTGAGTAGCACACAGCCCCACTTTCTGATGAGCCAAGTAGCTCTGAGAAGATGTAGGCTTTGTTCTCTGATTGGTATGCCAGTGCAGAGTAGAGGCAGGCCAGGCCCTATTGGTTCATTGGTGGGGCGCACTTGTTTAATGGGGCCCTTCACCGGCAGATCACCTGCTCTGAATCAGCAGCAAAAAGCGACCAACAACCAAAACAGAAATTCACAATCTGACCAGTTGCCAAATATATCAAGAGAAACATTCAACGTCCATGTACATTTTCCTTCTCTTGAGCTCATCCAATTGCAGATATTAGTTTATGATGCTATTTATTATGCTAGGCTAAACTACATTCAGCAGCAATGACATTTCTCTTCTCACAGCATCTGTCATGTTTAGTGGTTGGTTTGTAATTATGCACTTGATTATGACAGTGCTCTCCACCCTTGCTGGTGTCTGCCCAACACATGGCCAGGAGGATACCGGGTATGCCCGACCTGGCCGACCAACTTGAAAAGGAGCTGCTTGGCCTTTTCTAGGGCTGCCCCCTGAAAGTCGATGAGTCAAATCATCTGTCGGAGACCCGTCAGTCGACTGAGATTCTTCAAGTTGAGCAGTCGTTTTTTTGGTTTTTTTTGTCAGTCAGTGTGCATTAAAATAACAGGATAAAACAGATAGAAGCTTACAAAAATCCACGGGGATAACATTTCAATGAGGAATTATAAATAAGGGGAATATATAATTTTATATTCTATTTAAAAAAAAAAAAAAATCCATGTGACAAACATGCGCTGGTATATGAAACGGTGGCAGATCTGGCCGAGAGTCTGTATCAAAACATTGCGCAAGGCACAGCGCAAATGGAACGCGAGGACAGCAGCACGGAAACTGAGCCTCCTCCAAAAAGAATGATGCGGGGCCACTGAACTGGTGGAGAAGAAACGACGACCGCTATCCAAAGCTGTCCACAGCAGCCAAACGTGTACTCTGCATCCCCTCCACGTCTACACCATCGGAGCGAATATTCTCAAAGGCCGGCTTCATCGTTGACAAGACCCGAAGTTCACTTCTCCCAAGTAATGTTGACAAACTAGTTTCCTCTCCCACACTTAAGATTTATTTATTTTATGTTTAAAGAGAAATACAGTAGCCTATAAGCCTGAAGATGAGAAGTTATTATTTCAAAGCGCCGTGAATGCCGTGAATTTATTTAAAACGGTTTCGGTTTCATTTGTTTATTCATTTACACTTGTTTTTCACGTTTAGACTAAAGTGAAATAAAAAAAAATAGGCTATATGAGCTTGATTTAAACAATAATACATGTGTGCTGTCTGTCTCATTATTCCGCAAATCCATATGGTAGCCCGACATTATATGTCGGCAATTCAAATAGGCCGCAATTCAAATCTTGCATCATATGCAGCTGTCTTTTATTGATTTTTAAATGCTCAAAAATATGTTCCCATGACTCTGTTGCATTTGACTATGATAACGTGGTCGAAATCATCACTGAAACTCATGCCAATGGATTTTCTGATTGCCATATTATTATATATTAAATATTATCTATATTAAAAAAGTCGAATCGTCGTATTGAACGGCCGAATCCGATTCGACTGACAAAATTCTGAGTCGGGTACAGC
The DNA here is from genome assembly GCA_034670405.1 of Hoplostethus atlanticus. Lineage (NCBI taxonomy): Eukaryota > Metazoa > Chordata > Actinopteri > Trachichthyiformes > Trachichthyidae > Hoplostethus > Hoplostethus atlanticus. Next base: position 885,123 of record JAXDDX010000144.1, on the reverse strand, counting down.
CCTAGCCTTTTCACATCGGTCACTGGACATGATGATGTCCCTGGCTGGACGGCCGGGTCAGGGAGAAGCTAAGACTTGCTTTCCACTACCAGAAGATTTGCTCTCAAGAGCCTAAGAACTTGTCATCAGTAGAGTCACCATCAGAAGACTCATCATTATCACTGGGCGAGATTTGATTCTCCTTTTAAACTTTTGATGGCTCGGTCCTTTGATTCCTTCTCATCAGTACCAGAGTATGTGGTGACAAGGAGGGTTGGGGAGAGGCACTAGCTGAGGACACAATACCACATTGTTGTATTCTGGTAAATTGAGACACTACAATAAAGTCACATTTATTCTATTAAAAGAAGCCTTAAAATTCAGACTATAATTGATGTTCCTATCTGAGTACAAATGTAGATGATATTAGATGGCTCTTCATTGTCCCCAAGGGGAAATTTCAGTTATGCAGCAGTGCAAAGCAAGAGAGAGGCACACATCACTATACAATAACCAAGTTTGGAGGATAAAGGTTGTATAAAAAAATCCCCAAAAATATACAAGGTAGTGCAAGAAATAATAGCTTCGTGCAATACAGTTGTGCAATTCTGCAGTGTGTGTGTGTGTGTCTGTGTGTGTGTGTGTGTTGGCACAAAAGAGCTCCCTTGTGCACTTAGGTTGGATATAAAAGGTTGCTTCATTTGAAACTGAAACTTTGAAACTGTCTGTGTTCATCAAAAAATTCATTACATTAAAATTGTATATATTCCTCTTTACTCGTTACCCATTTCAGAAGTAATAATATTACTTTACTTATTACTCCTTGTGAGGAGTAATTTGTTGCTATCAAGGGGTGATAACAAAAGTAACGTTGTAACATTATAATGTTGATGTATTACTCTAATTGGTAACTGAATTTGAAATGGTAATTTGTTACACTACTCATTAGTGTGGAAAGTAATAATATTACAGTTACCGCCCATCATTACTCAGTTTAGCATACATAAAACTGGTTCTACCTGAAAACTATAGGTCCTGCAGGAGTTTCTTTCCCACACATTTTATAAAATCCAGTAGTACACGATATCACTCTTGTTATTTACCTGAACAGTCCCTCCTATCTCTGTCTTAGCTCTCATTACATTTCTTTTCTTAGCACTCACTCTTCCATTATGATTTACTGGTCAAATATTGTAAGGCCAGTAAGGTGCTCCCATTGTAAGTCACTCTGAGTAAGAGTGTCAGCTAAATGCCTAAAATGTGTGTGTCGGTTCCCTTTTTTTTTTCTAGCAGTGGTGCTACTTTTATAGTTGGGGCGGTCCTCACTGCTGACGGCTGGCTGTTAGGGGAAACCACGGTGTGTTTTCCTGCTGTATCTGACGTGGAATCTATAGGACTCTGTTGTGAACTAATGTTTTGCCTCATCCTCAGACCCAGAAACCTCCCTGGCAGCAAGAGAACAGCATCGATCGACCGAGACCAACTCAGACAGCACATACACTCTGGAGGTGAGTTTATACTTAGGACTCAACATAGCTAAGCTTAAGAAAACATTGTTTTTGTTTTACACCCCAGGCCATTGCCTAGGAGAATAGATTGAATACAATCACAGTTAACAAAGTCAAGTCGAACCTGTTTTGCAATACACTTGTGCAAATAGGTTTGTCACATAGTGCATTGTCATAATATTGTGTGAGTGGATACGGGCACCATAATAACACCATTAAAACCAACAGCTCCATCATATCTAAACTGAAATAAGGGCATTTACACACCTAGTTGGGTTAGAGTTGTTATTTTGAACTCCGGACATTAGTTGGGTTTGTTTGCCTATATGAGAACATAGCAATCTGACTGAGACCTCGTTGAGAGGGAGGTTTCTTGCTACATTGTCAAATCAACCCTGGGGCCGGTTGGTCCAGCTGGGCATACGCCTAATCTTACTGCTAGGTTCTATGTAGAATGCTGCACTAAGTCAGGCATGGCATTCACACCTCTTGCAACACCTGAGTATAGCACTACACCTGGGTATAAATCTTTTGCCTTATTTAAGGGGTAGGCGTAAAGTCAAAATTGCCAAGATAACACACAGTACAAAAGAAAAAAACAAACTTTAACTTTCATCTAAAGACAGCACAACAAGCACACTTTCCAACAATTGTGAATATTGAAAGACCAGACAGATCCTCTCTATTTATGGGGACAGTGAGTTAATTGAGAGGGTTACATGAGCTGAGGATGATGAGCTTTCTCTTCAGAGCTAAACTAAACTAAACTGGGGGCTTTCTTTGCTCTTTGGTATCAGAAGCTGAGAAAGGTCTCGATTCAAATTCCAGTCCATTCTAACACTGAACACATCAAACACAATTCTTACATGCAGAAGGGGTGTCAGGGTGGCCTAGTGGTTAGAGATACCTTCCCATAACTGGAAGATCCCAGTTTCAAGACCCACAACAGCTGATGTTGTGTCCATCCGCAGCCATGTGTCCTGTTGAAGTGTCCTTGAACAAGACTGAACTCCTACCTGCTCACTAATTGAAAATCACTCTGGATAAGTGTTAGCTTAAGGCATAAATTGTAAATTATATGATTCTTTGAGACCATATGAAAATGGGCACAGCTATACTCTCATACACACTGCTTCTGCACGGGTTTCGAGGTTACGCCAGGCCAGGCTGGGCCACTGATACAACCATATAAATCCCTTTCCCCCGCCTCCAAATGACGCACTAGTTGGCCTCCTGGCCTCCAGCACTGTCTGGGGTCACAATGAGCAATATGGGAATGTTCAGGCCAGGCCTGGAACCTTTACTCTCTCTCTCTGTGTGTGTGTGTGTGTGTGTGTGTGTGTGTGTGTGTGGACACCATTACCTCACCATTTTTTGTTTTCCTGAGACGGGTGATGTCATGTGAGAGAGATAGAGAGGGTAGAAGAGGGATAGAAAGGAAGAGGAAGAGAGAGAAAATACAATAGAGAGGACAGAACCATGGATATTGATAGGATATAAATGGATAGTTCAGTCGCAGACTAACTTAAATAAAAATAATAATAATACATTTTATTTTTAATTTATGTAATATACTTCATTAAAATCAAATCTCAAAGCGCAAGTTTTATTCAGAGAGTTTACAAAGCACTACAAAAAAACAACATGAGACTAAACAGGCAAGCAAATTCAATAAAATATTACTGCAATTCTTGTTTTTACAATGTAATAGCTCTATGTGTGCCAACAATGGACAGTCTAATAGTTGAAACAGTGGTTGCTCCTGTCAAGATAAAAATTGAAATGGAGCTTTCAGGGCACCTTGTTGAATAGTGCAGAATGTGATGCTAGTGCTAGTGCTAGTGAAGAATGTGAAGAATTCAGGCTGTTCTGGAGGCTAAAGGGAGTCCTACCATACTAGATAGATGTACCTAAATAAAGTGGCCGGTGAGTGTTTATATGTATACTACCAAGGCTGCAGGGTTCACACTCACTGCTGCTCTTGGTGTTACATGTACTGTGAAAATAATGACTGCACCGATGTTGAAACTAAGTAGGCTATAATATATATTAACTTGATTTAAACTTTGATGTTAAACTTTGAAAGTAGCCAAAGTCTGCATCTCAATTACTGCAAGGTACTTTTCAAGGTGTACCATATGTGTTAATTACCAACTGTGGGCGTTCAATGAGAGAAAGGATGAATTTAAAACAAACTGGAGGTCAATTAAGGTCAATTAACTTTTAAGTCATTATTGATCCACACCTGTCAATTCTGCCTCTCGTGGCACCTGTACTGAAAAAGAGAGCTGTTGCAAAGACAAACAAGACTGACTTTCTGATCGAGCCTTCACAAAGCTGCATATATTTACCACTAAGTGTCAATCGGCCGGCCTGGAATTCGTCAACTACATGAGAGACCATGTATTTAAAGTAGAAGGCTCTCAACTTTCCAACAGCAGCAACACAGTAATTTCCATCGAAGGGCACAGAAGGCAGCACTCCTCAATCACTCCTCACGAATACACGCTGTTAGATGGTATCACTTCTGCCTAACTTGCACACAGATATAGTGTTGACGTCAATGTATTTGATGCTGCCCTTTGCTTCCACCTTGTGTTCAGTTTAGGTATACTACTTCCAGATGTGTGCCTCTCCCCTGTCTGCCTGTTTGTCTCTCTCTCCCTCTCTCTCTCTCACTCCGTCTTTGGCATCTCTCTCTCTTTGCGTCACGACTGGATGTTGTACAGCTGTTGCCATGGCGACAGCTGTGTTTGTGTGCTGCCGATCGGTTACAGATGTAGTTAGTTGTTTCCACTCATTGGCCGTCGCTGCCCTCTTCCAGTTAGTAAGGAACAACATTTAACACTTGAGAAGGCTCCTCTGGTATTACTACAAGACAGCATGTACATACACTGAGAGTACCAAATATTAGGGCTACCTTGCTGATAGCGGTATCTGCTGAATGACAGCCAATATTGTGTGCCAATATTCAGTATCTTTAAATGTGACTGTATCTTTAAATTATTCCCCCAGAATTGTATGTTTGTCAGGGTGTAGAAGCTTCTGAAACAGCATTTAGACTTGTCAGTGGAGAGCTTCTCCACAGACAGCCATACTAGTGAAATTGTTTCAGGTGGCTGAAAAGGCTAAAAGGCTGAAAAGCCTCATTTTTTCAAACCATGGTGGTTTGAAGACTGTACACTGTGGTGTACAATATGTCAGCTAAGATAATCCAGGGCCATTCAACAGCATACAAGCAAATTGCATTGTCCCGCAACCCTGAGTTTGACAATGACACTGGTCTATCTGAGTAAGGTGGCCAACATGTCACCATAGGACTCTAGTTTTGTTAACCATGGGTAATGAGTCCATGACAGTGTAATATAATAGTAGAATAACAGAGTTCTATTTGTGTCCTTATTTTGTCTCCATCTTTGTTTGATTGACAAATGCTCTTAATACCAAAAAACTGGTATTCCTTGGCTTTTCTGTTGATGGAGTTTGAGTTTTTGTAGGTGGTGCTCTTTTCTTTGTTCAGCCATGGTGGCTATCACTGCTCATTCTAACTACCCAGTTCTTCTGTTTACTCAAAACGAACAGGAAATGTAAGACACATCACTACCTTTCCAGCAAAGACCTACCGGGTGTTTAGAACAGCAAATGCAAAACCTTTCATGAACTGGCTATAGGCTGAATCACTATTGTGTTGTATTCATGTGATTATAATGATGTATTATAAAGACCTCAATGGTCAGCCTGTTGTCATATCAAGTTCATAGTTATAGTAAGTAAAAGTAATGCAAACACTATTGTTTTTGTGCTGGTTTATTAGGGGTCCAAGTCTGTAGGCAAGGTGTCCCTATTGAATTCAACATTGTATAATTGGTGCCATAAATTCCAAAAATGTCTTTAATAGTGGTTGCTGCAATGTCATGAAAGTTGTTTGGTACAGTTTGCTTTAACTGAGCAACTGTTTGTGCAGCCATTGGATGGGGACGGTGGCCTTGTGGTGTCAGATGCAGACCTGTTTCTAGAAGGTTCCTGGTTCAAAACCAACCAAAGAACATCTGTGATTGTCGGAATGAGGATAAAACTGGCGCGAAAACATCTGAAGAAACCTGGTCTAGTTCACTGCTGAATAAATTCGCAGTAATGACCTTTTGCAAATTCGTACCTCACAGTAAATCCGATAAACACCAAATTTGTTGAGCTGATCCAGCCGTCCTTGCTCTGCAAATATGTCCATAATAATAGCAACCCACAGAATCACCGATTGAGGCTATATTTCAGTTTTATCTTCTACAAATCTTTTGAAATAGGAGGCAGAGGTCACGTGACTGAAACAGGCAGTAGTTTGACATGGAAATAGTGCAGTGAGGTTGTGGAGGTCGGGGTACACAGGTGTATAAACTCCCGTCTGTGGTGAGTTTTCAGTCGCAGCAAAAATATTTTTTATTATCTAACCATGACCAAAATCTCACCCTAGCATCCTAACCTTATTGTTTTAGTTGCCTTAACTGAAGTTGTACTGGTGTAGTTTTATTTCATTTTGGCATCCATGCAGTGAATCTATGTAACTGCATAGGTTTAGTACGAATCAAGTGTACTTAACCTGGAGTAAGACGCATATGACCTTTGTCGTGAGATGTTGCAATGGTCATAGCTAGCCTCTAGCATAGCTCTCTCTCTCTCTCCTTCTGTGTCTCTCTTTTTTCTCTCTCTCAACTTGATACACCCCCCCCCCCCCCTAAACACAGTAGTCCAAATATCTCTTTATCCCCCCAGGAAGGATGAGAGGTGGTGTGTTTAAAATGAAGGACAAATATGATGGGTGGAATGAGAGAAAGGGAAGAATGGGGAAGGAAAAAGGAAAAGAGAGAGGGATGGAGGGAGGGGCTGGTGTTATGAACAGATGTGGGCAGACAGTCTCATTTTCCAGCCCAAACTGTAGTGAGAAGGGAACACAAGCTATGCAGGACTTAACTGGATTATACACTGGAATATGGGCATGTGGAGCTTTTCTTTCGACTTAGTATGGCTATCAATTTTCATTTGGTTTGGTTTTCTAGTTTGTTAATCTATATTACCAGTTAAAACATATTAATTTCATGTTAATTTTCCCTTTTGTTCTGTAGTTTCTCTCCGCACTAAGAGGGATGCCAGTGCTGTTGGTTGATTTTGGTTTAAGTATTTATATATTTATTGTTTTGTTGTTGTTGTTCTGAGCTTTAGCTCGCCTTAATATACTTTTGGTCTTAGTTTTAGTCGATTTTTCATGTTATGACTTTAAGCCGATAAAAGAAACAATCTACAGCTTTGGATACTGCCGAAGATGAAGTTTTTTCCTGGCCACTCCACCCTGCTCATATTTCATACACCGTTACAGTAAAGAGAGACGGGAAAGCCAGTCGAGAGAGGCCAGTAGTTCGGTATCATCCGGGATTTGAACCTGTGGAGTGGCTAATACGCGGCCCAACCACGCCCAACAATTGGATGAGTCTTGACAGTGTAACATTGTCAGCATGTATGAAAGACACAAGCGAAGGTACAGCCTCTGCGCCAAAGGAGAGAGGACAGTGGATGTGGTCTTAATTAAGGTAGGTGTGTGTTTCTCTCATTCCTGTGGATAACTGGCCACACGTAGACAACGTTGTCACATGGAGATATTTCCAGCACAGCTACAATGGAGTTTAATGGGGGGGGGTTGCTGCTGGGTTGAGGGTGTGACGGTCCATGGTGTGATATTCCAGGGTGGAGTGTTTGTTTCTGGATGAGGAGTGAGGGACCGTGAGCTAGCAGCACACACACACACACACACACACACACACACACACACACACACACACACACACACACACACACACTTATTCACATGTCTTTTTGGAGTGAGTAAGGAAAAGAATACAATGATGAGAATGCAATGAATTTTGATGTGAGTATGTCTCTCTCTCTCTGAGTTTGACATCTTTGAATCTTTTCAGATATTGCTCTCTGATGTTTTGGAGTTTTGGGCATTTCATGAGAAAGTGGATCTCTGTCTCTGTCTCACCTGTCGTACAGTGACCACATTTCTCTGGGTTGCCATGATTTCTTATATCTTCCTTTTTCAATGGCTATCTTGTCACTGAGCCTGTACTTGGTTAGGATCTGTCTCAGTTTAGATTCTCTGTTTAGGGCCCCTTTGTGTTTTGGTTTCTTTATCCCAATGTTCCAGATACAACTCTTCCAGATTGGTCAGTCTCAGTAACAGCTGACTCAGGGGACTCTTTTCAGGGTTCAGCACTTGGGTTTCAAATGCTTTAAAATAAAGCGGGTGAATCAAGAATTTTAGTGCTCTTTTTAAAATATTTATTACTAATGGAAACCGGCCTAATTCTGCCCAACATGCATTTGTTGTTTTTCTTTTTATGCGTAAAACACTTTTGCAGAATTCTGCATGTAGGATCCCTGCTGGATGTTTTTTCCCATTTAGTGTAGCTATGATGACTGAGTGGACCCCACACTTCACTACCATAAAGCGCAATTGGCTGTATTACACTTGCACCATATTTTGGCTGGGATATTAATATTGTAATATTTTTGTTTTATTGCATAGAATGCTCTACAAGCTTTTTCTTTTAGTGCATTCACTGCTGTGTTGAAATTCCCTGATGATGTGATTATTAGACCAAGGTAAGTATAACTCATTGTATGCTTTGTACCTGATCCTCCAGGACGTGTGTTTCGCCCAATCTGTCTCTGATGTGTATGGCTAGATTTAAAGCCTCCAGCCTAAAAGCTTACATTTCCAAGTCCAGACCTGCCCTTCCTGTAACTGTTTGTATCAAATCTAATCAAGGATCCACTCAGCCAAGAGCCCAGCAGCTACCAGTAAAACATGCAAAAATTGACTGTAGAGTTTTAATTCTACAGACATTTCTTGGTGGCCAGGAGCTGCTCTGGAGGCAGAAATAATCTCATTGGTTGAGTTAAATCTCAGTGGGCGGAGCAAAAGAACCATAAACTTGAATAGCAAAGAAGGAACTCAGGTCAAAATAGAAATCATAAATGGCAGTGACATATTTTTTTCATTCATTGGTGACAGTGGCATTCATGATCTTGTAAGGTTAGCAGACTAGCCAACTAGTTTACGTAGATAGCTATAAGCTACTACGACTAGTTTAAACTAGGAAGGTGAGCTAGGCTAGGTAACCTATCTTAACTTACTATGTCTAGATTGCATTTTCTCAGTTAGTAGCAAAAGCGCTAGGCTTCATAATATTATCTACCTCCTATCTTACCCCTTGCCCTTTTGACTGGGCTTCAATCTAACAGAAAAAAAGTTTATTTTTGTCCGCCAGGGTCTGCAGCTAACACCCGCCAAATGCAGGTAATTAGTGGGCTGTGGCCGGTAAGAATGGCTATCTCACTAATTTTGCCATGGTTAATGTTGCTAAGGGGAACATTGCAATGTTAAGTTAGCTGACATTAGCAATATTAGCTGTCCTAATGTTTGTCTATATAGTATCAAGGTGAAGTGCTCATGTCTTACTGAAGCTAATAATCAGTTTTTGTCTGCTTGATAGTGTGGATGAAAAGAAAGGGATAGCAGTAGGCAACACCTAGCGACAACCAGTGGCAGACATTCATGCACTATATTTACGAGGTGGAAAGTGCAAAGTTGAGAGCGGAGTTGGCCAAGACGGATGTAGAGAACATTACTAACGCCATATGCTCTATTATGAATCGTTTGGGGCAGCCAAGAGAAGAGTGAGGAGTGGAAAGGGAAGCTAGCGGCTCACCGGACAGATGGAGCTGCGGTTATGGCAGTGGTGAAGACAGGAAGACAGGCTGCAAGGAGAGAGGCCCTACATATTGGGCATACAATGCATGGCCCATAGGTTAGAAGTGTCATACAAAGGTGCTATAGAAAACAACAGCCTGTCCTTTGTTGTTGAGAATCCAAGTTGAGGAGCTTCTCGATTGTCTTTCTACCACAACAGAGAGAATTTGAAGGTATCATTCAAAGCCCAACACACTTAAGAATTGGAGGCACACAATGCCTAGCTCATCTGTTGAGAGCAGTTGACCACTTCTTGTTTAAAAAGTTGAAATTTAAAAAAAATAGAAAAAATTAGTTAAAAATGAATAATTTGCATATTTTATACCTCATGGCTATTCAACATCATAATTATGATCTGAATAATATATCTCAATCTGAATTCTGAATTTTCCCCTTTGTTTACCGTCTCCAGTACAGCAGATACAGTGTATTAGTTGGAGAGCAGCACGCAAGATCCTTTGTGACAAAACAAAAATCTAACTTCCATAGTATGAAGTTGTTATTTACCTAAACCATGAAGTATTTAACTCAGAAATGTACCATTTACTTGAACTATTTAATTGGGAATAGCTCACAGCCTCTGTCATGTCTTCCACTCTCTCAATAACAATATACATTATAACAAATTCTCCTGCAAAAACCTCATGTTTCCCTCTTTGCATTACAGTAGATATCATTTACCAAGCAAGATATAAATAATCTTGCAATTATATATTGTTTTCTTTGCACACTTTTTCATTTCATTCTTCAATCAAGTCCTAATGCATACAAGGGTTTCCATCATTTAATAGGTGGGGTGGGTGACAAGCATTCATTAATACATAAGACAAGATGTTACTATCCCTTGTGCCATAATCCAAGGTAAACACTTGTGGAAGCGTACTTCAGATAAAAAATTTGAATGATACAATCACCATCAAATGAACACCATAGCAGATATCAGGCTACACCGTCATACATCTACGGAGTCATTAATCAGATGGCACCATTCGCCAGTTACCTACCCTAGCCAACAGCCGTATGCGGCACGTCATTGGGGTTATCAAGTGGGCATGCTTCCTCCTTATCCACAACCACTCACTTGCTCCTTCCGCTGCTTGAGACATATTCCTAACAGAAAGTTTCAAGCTCCGTCCGCGAATGCCCAACTCACTTAGTAATGCAAAAACGGACTTTGCCACAAAACGACAAAGTCAGTCATATTTTAGTAAGTCCTAATGGGTTTCCATCATTGAATAGGTGGGGTGGGTGACAAGAATACAATTCTGGAGAAACACTGAATCTTACGGAATACAGATAGGGCCACAAAGTTGTTTTTTTTCCCCAATACATGAGATTTTAAAATCTAAATTTACGAGATTATTCTAGTAATTATGAGTTTTTAAAGTCGTATTTCCTAGATTTTTTTTTTTAAATGTTTTTCTTGGAGATCAGACGTTTATTATTATTGTGTGTTGGTTTCTAAATCAAAGTTGTTATAGAGTATTTCTGGCTAAATTGTGTGCCAATTCAGTGTTTGGCGCTGCCGATAAAGTTGAGTGGCCGATATGGAGGAACTCATTAAACATTAAAATCTCTCATCTCTTCTTTCTCTTCTTTTGTATAATACTTCTTACAAAATAAGAGTCTTAGAATACAAATGCCCATAAACTAAGGCTACTAAAGTAATAGAGTTACATAGCCTACGAAAATACGACTTTAAAAACTATACTATACTAGAATAATAAATCTGTAAATCTGTAAAACAGTAAATCTGAGTTTAAAATCTTGTGTGTTGGAAAAAAACAACTTATCCTTAGCCCTATCAGTCTTCTGTAGAAAATCCTTTTTTGTTAATCCTCATTTGATTTTAAAATTCTGGGCATGAAAATGGTCTCATTTAAAGATATTGATGGCGTCCTGGTGGCTCAGTGGCTCATACCACATAACCGTGACGTCCTGGGTTCGAATATTGATTACTGGCATAAAATGTAGGCTTATCAGCAGCTTCAATACAGAAATATCAGCCTTCAAAAACCCCATTTGGTCTACTCTAGGACATAATGTGTAATATGTACAACATTAATCGTTAGCAAAACAAACAATTGTAATCCATAGAGAAAGTTATGAGCCTTTTCAGGTGAAAAGTGGGCGTGTTCTCATGCTCTTATATTGTTGCATGACGTGGGATTCATCAGTGAAACGGCACAAATGTAAATGTTTCCCTTTGTGTCTACAAGGTTGATTAAAGTGAAATGAGAGTTTAGTATGGCTTGTACCATTCACACAAATACCCAAGCAACATGGGAAGAGATTGATAAATGAGGCCTGTTGTCTCCCACGTGTTGGAAAGTCGACTTTTGTGCAGATCCAACTTCTGCAGGATGTAGATAATATGCAGAGCAGAAATCACGGAGACAGGACAACAGATCTATTGAGAGAAGTGGACAAAGGAGTCATTGGCTTCAGCGATTAATGATCAGACAACTAAATATGAGCTCATTCTGATGGCTCGGCCTACGGGAATTACACAACACAGAGCAGTGGGGGTGTGTGTTTGTGCATGTGTGAGAGAGACAGAGAGAGAGAGACCAAGAGAGGCTGGACACTGGAAGACTTTTAACATTCTAACTGAACGCTTTGCATCACACATTCAATACATTTCAGAGATTAATATGCATACATTAATATGCATGAAAAATAATTCGCTCAGTTTGGCTCGGAGAACAGCTTGTTAGCGTTGTTAGCATTCCTCAGTCAAACCAATGAGCACCACTAGCCGGAGCCAGCTGGTAGTTATTAATATACCAATTGGTTGTAAGTTGCTTTTTGAGCAACTGCAGGGTTTTTTCTCTGTTGGGCTCAATAACAGACACAAAATTCAAAATATTTATGTGTTAAGAACAAAAGTACTAAGAAAAAATAGTTTTTTGCTCTGTCAGTGTGTGTGTGCTTGTAATGTGGTAAAACTGCCAATGAGAGGGTTCCTCCTGCGTGCGTGTGTGCATGTGTGTGTGTAATAGAGAGGCCTCCTAGAGAAGCCCCCTCCTACATTTCTTTGACATTACACTGGGCCGGCTGTGTCTAGCTGCAGGGGTGGAACAATGATTTGCTTGTGGTGTGTGTGTGTGTGTGTGTGTGTGTGTGTGTGTGTGTGTGTGTGTGTGTGTGTGTGTGTGTTAAGCAGAGTGATTACATGCATATATGATGAAGAGAAAATGCACATAAATATGAAGACACAGACACACACTGCATATGTGGGTGGAATTGGCAGTGGCATCCAGAAGTCACATGTTCAACCAACCAACTATGTGGGTGTAATGACGTGACACTGGGTACACTCAACAAAAAGGGTTCTATATAGCACCAGAAAATGGTCCTTTAGGCTTGTACTGTAGCAGAACCACCTTCATGGTGCTGTAAAGAACCATTTTAGAAAGATTCTCTATAGCACCATGCATGATCTTTATGATGTTGTGAGGAACATCATGTCCCAAATTAGCTGTATTAAAATAACTTTAAATTTATTAAGAAATGTACTTTAAATTGACTTAGAAATAACCCAATGTGGTTCGCATTGGTTTATATATTCTGATTTACCTTTTTTTTTTGGTTTGTTTTTAACAAATCAGAGGCTTCTTTGAATCATTACAGTTCTATATAGAACCACTACCCTAACCATAGAACCCTTGAACAAACCTTTTTCTTTGTTTACTTCCTTTAAAAGGGAAAAATAACATAAAAATGTTCATACAAATGAACAATAAACTTTTTCTTCTTCTCTCTTTTAGATCCAGAGGGAAAGGGAGACTTTCTACCCTCTCCAGCCCTATCCTGAACCCAACACGACAGTAACATGTACAGGTAAGGACTGTATGGGGGGGTTGGTCCTCAGAACCTCATTCACACTATTAATATTGGGTGTATTTGAATGATTTTTGCTTCTATCCATCAAGGTAACATATTCATTTGATATAACATCCACATGAATGATGGTGGAGTAAGATCTTTGCTGACTATTCCCTGTATTGGCTTGGTCGGTTTGATTCCTTGGTTTGAAGACGGTCTTTTGCTGTTTAAATTTATTTCCCGAGGAGCACGGGAATGTGGCGGCTAAAAGTCAGTCTTGAATGTATTTTGAGGCTTTGAAAGGTGTGTGGGTGTTTTGTTAACATTGGGAATAGAGTTGTGTTCTCAATGGGTTCCTCTTCACGATCCATTGTAAATATACCTAAAAGATGGTAAAATGAATGGCGGCTTTGACTTTTGGGGAGAGGAAGTTTTCTTTCAGATACAGACTGGAATCCGCCAAGGAATGTCCTCGAGGCAACATGGCAGGGCAACAAAAAAAGTGTCAATCTACTCTGACAAGTCAATAATTAAAACGGCTCCAAACAAAGGTTTTCCTGGAAAGCAATACAGCAATAGGGCAAGACAGTAATGGTAGTCACTCCAAATAGGAGCCTGGACAGATGTTTATTCTGGCAACTGTGTGTTCACACTATGAGCTACTTGGCTGATGAGTTGCCCTATTCTGACCGGTGCAAGAGGCTCCGAATGTATATAGTGGACCGCAGATACAACGTTTTGATCAGGCAAATCATGTGTTTGTCGCTACTTTGGCATTGCCTTTCATAATGTTACTTTTTTTTAACAAGTTAATAAAGCTATCTGACTAATTCAAAAATAAACAGAAAAAGACATCAACTAGGTATAAGTACAGTCAGGTAGGTAAATAATTGGGTATGAAATTAACCAATCAAAGGTTAGATCTTTGGGGACAAGATTGTATGGCACTCTCAAATACTGGTGAAAAACCTGGTCAGTTTGGTGTTACCTATGCAGGGGAAAGAAAAACACTATGCCACAATCTAAGAAGACCTCAGAGGACCTCAGGAAATGAACAGTGTGTGCACATCAGTCTGGGGAAGGTTATAAAGTCATATCAAAAAGATTTGGGCTCCATCAGTCCACTGTAACACTAACAATTTACAAATGGAGAGAATCTAACATCTAGAAACACTCTAGAAATGGGCGTCAAGATACGCCACAAGATAAATATTAAAACAACCAAATCATGACACCCATTGATCTACAAGCCTCCATTGCTGCATCTGATGTCATTGTGCATCCAACAATAAGAACACTGAATAAAAATGGCATTCATGCATGGGTGAGACCACCTGGACAAACATGAAGATTTCTGGAAGTCTGTTCTCTGGACTATGAGTCCAAAAGTGTTTGGTCACAATAAGAAATTATGTTTGGCAATTGCACACCACCAAAATATAACCATGGTCTGGGCCCTGAACCATGAATTCTGAGGAATACCCAAGAATTCTTGAACAGAACATCAGAATGTAACAAATGTCAGGTTGTACGAGTGGAACACACAGTGCACAATCTTTATTCTAACTTCACCAGTATACAGTTCACAGACCAGACTTCAGACCACCTACACCACTCAAATGCCACACTACAATAACGTTGTTGGCCGGTTATTGTTCTCTGTCTTCCAATGCGAAGTTGAGATTTACTGTCACTGGTCTGCATGTGCCATTGCTCCCAGCTTCACTGCAAGAGAGAGCATATACATACCTAATCACTAACTCAACCCCAACCCCTCCACGCTGCCACACAGGATATCAGAAAGCTGGGCCGAAAGTGGCTGTTCCAACAAGACGATGATCCTAACCATTCAAGCCAATCAACCAAACAATGGCCCAGAAACAATTTCAGTGCTTTGGACGGGTATAAAGTCAAAGTCCTGACCTAAATCCAATTGAGGCAGGACCTGAAGTGGGCTGTTCATGTGAGACTGCCTTCAAACCTCACTGAGTTAGTTGAGTTCTGTAAGGAGGAGTCGGTGAAAATACCTCCAGGAAGACGCCAGAGCCTGATCAGTAGCCATAGGAGACGTTCACTCCAAGTGATCGCTGCTTAAGGAGGAGCCACAAATTATTATTATTATTATTTTTTTTTAAATAAACCAGTTTTGTTAAATAGAAGGAATGGAAGTATACCATCTTTATTATGATTGACCTGATTATTCCAGGACTCTAGTAACTTAAACGAAAGCAACAGTTGATGCCGCACACCTAGCTAGGTGCCGTGGTACTGTACAGCATCTGTTCTTGTCTGTGTATTTGTATGTGTCAAACAAGTAGAGCAATTCAGCGAAGCAGCGCTCTTCCTGTTTTGGTTGAGGCCGCTCTTTTGTGCCATTAGTCAATCCCGCACAATTCGCAGGAAATCATATCCGGGGACACATAGAATACCCACAAAAAAACAATTGCCTTGGCATTGGTCCCATTTTTCTTTAGCTATTATACTATGCTATTGGTCCAATATATCAGAAAACCCATATATCATTCTAACCCTAGTTACCCTAGCACATTGCAAAATGTAACTCATGCATAGGTTTTAGTCGGCAAATGAACACTGATGTTTTTTAACATCAGACACTGATGATCTGCTTCTTTAGTTATAATGCTGAGTTTATTATTTAGCTTTAACAATGTGAATTAAGTCACTTCAATGTCATTGCAATGAACTAACATCCTTCCTGCCATAATGGATGAGGTCACTTTCAGTAGGCCTACTGATACACACACACACACACACACACACACACACACACACACACACACACACAAAGAGACACACAGGCTGCTTTTCTGTGGTCTGGGTGATATGAGGTCAGTTTCCTGTCTTTATGGATTGCAACCAGTGTTGCAACACCCCAACTGCATGACTTCTGTTTAAGAATAACTTCCTCATAAGACTATAGTGGATAGACAAAGGTTTAAGCATTCTCGCACTTTACTTGCCTTTATAACTTACCCAAATGTGTCTTTATTTTTCTCTTTCTCCCCTCCCCACCTCTTTCCAGCCCTCTGTCCACCCATCCATCCAGACACAGAAGAGGAGTGTGTGTCAGTGTGTGTGTTGCAGAGAGACACAGTGGTGAGTGAGGCAGACAGGCTGACAGTCAGGGGTGAACTGGATGAGAGCGTCTTTAAAAAGGTATGCACGCACACCAACACACACAAACTCTCAAACTCAAACTGTCTTTGGAAAAATTAGTAGGGACACATGGATATAGACACACACAAATGTAGGGACACATGGACACATGCATATAGACACACACACTAGACACACACTTATTTGGTTCACTTAGTTGTCTTAGCTCTTGTTTATTTGATTCTCTTATTTGTCTCATTTGTTTAAGATATAGTAGGTTGCTAACTTATTGCACTCTTACCTTAACACTAGTTATGCTCTTAGTTGCTTGTTTAGGAAGGAAATGCACTTACGATTTCTGGTGACTAGTAGTTTTCTTGCCTACCTATGTTGAATGCACTTATTGTAAGTCGCTTTGGATAAAAGCGTCTGCTAAATGACTGTAATGTAATGTAATGTAACACAAACACACACACATATTACATTACACACACAGGTATTTGTTCCTGCTCACTAGCTAGACAACTTCCATCACCAACAAAGGCTGTGTGTGTTTCCCCCCTAAAAAAACATCTAGTGGCTGTTATAGGGCCTTGTGCTGCTGCAGGCAACATTTTATAAGCTCATAATCTACAATCATACACATTACACCTCTTTCAGATGGATTTCACACAATGATGGCAGCTGGCAATAAACTGGGAACTTTTTCATATCAGGGTTAGAAATGACAGTGCTGGCTTGTATTCCTACATACGCACCTTTCTAAAATTACATTTGATGGGAAAACCTTTAAATGGGTATTATGCAACAGACTTGGAAACTGTGGTCTCCTCTGCAGCTTGAGAGAAACAAGAGAAAAACCCGTTGCCTGGCAGTCGCTGTTCTAGACAACTCCAAGTTGGAAGTTTGGTTGCACACTCTTAACAAAAAAGGTTCTGTGTAGTACCAGAAAGTGGTTCTTTAGGGTTGTATCATACAGGAACCTTTTTATGGTGCTTTAAAGAACCCTTTTGGAAAGGTTCTCTACAGCATCATGCATAGGACCTGCATAGGACCTTTATGGTGCTGTAAAGAACTATAAAATTGTAAAAAGTACAAACTGTTCCAAAACAGCAGTTTACCTTTTTTTGTATTTTAAGAAATCAGGGCATACTTTGAATCATTAAGGTTCTATGAGGGTTCTTCCAGGGTTCTTTGGTTATGGTAGTGGCAACCAAAATAACTCAAAGTAGCCTCTGACTTGTTAAAATTAAAACAACTGATAAATCAGTGTGGGTCTTAAAAAGTTATTTTAATGATGCTGGTTTGGAGCATTTTTTTATTTTTTATGTTCTCAAAGAGTTATTTACATCACCATAGGTGATGCAAGGTCTATCTAGAACCTTTTGAGTATGGTGCCATAGAAAAGAGAGCCTTCTAAAAGGTGTCATTAAAGCACCAAAATGGCTCTGCTGTGGTAAAAGCCTAAAAAACAATTTTTTGATGCTATATACAACCCGTTTTGTTAAGAGATTAATCTGTCCAGCCCAGTGTGAAGTGTGACTCACTTGTAGAGGAGGCATTTTTTTTTCATAATCCTGTAACTCTACAGATTAAACTGTCAGATAGGCTAAACTCTGTCACCTGCAAGCCAGTGTTTTGCCCCAGAACTGCTTCATGACCGGATTCTTTGAAATGGCATTTAGACAATTTGACACTTAAACTCAATCGTTAAGAATAAATAGCCAGATTTGGAACAGAATGAAGCATAGGATGGACCCTTGGACTGGGAGACATACTCTGTGTATGTGTATGTGTGTATGTTCTTGTACTTGTATCCTTATGAGGATCAAATCTCTTCAAATGGATAGAAAGATCAATTTGGGGGCAAAATCCCCCCAAATTAAGACATTTTGCCAGTCAAAAATGTATCTTGTCTGCGTGTGTAATTGTTTTTCATGACCAGGAACTCTCTCCTGTCGCTTCCCAGCTTGAGGAGCCTGTCCCTGGGCTTGATGACAAAGACAGAGGGATACGCGTCTCCTGGTCTTCCACAGATGATTCCACCATCCATGAGCCCCTCAGCACCTCCTCTCTGCCCAGTCAAGATGCTTTGTCAGTGGTGACAACCGACACCACAGCCCCCTGGAGCTCCAGAAATCCCCAGAAGTCACTAACAGAGGAAGGAGGTAAACACCTTATTCCAGTGTTTCCTCTGTAATATTATTTTAGCAGTGGTTGGTTGGTGATATTCTAGTTTTAGTTTTGTTTCCACATCTGTGCCTCTTTTGGTACCAGTTCTGGTTCTAGTACTGGTTTCAGCACTAAAATTCAGCAGCAGTTGTGTATGGCAAGGTATAGCATACCTGGCCACACCTGGACTTAAATGAGTCCAAATTTGATACGAAAAGCAAAGATCAAGCGAAAATCACCAAGCCATGTCTTAAAAAAAAGCAGCTACATCTAATAAATTATCACAATGACCAAATAATAATATCTTGTCAGTCATTCGTCATTGCTCCACTTGTACCCCTGAAACTTAGTGCAAAATTAGTTATACAAGTTATAAATACAAAGTACACAGTTAATAAAAATACACATATAAAAAAATATACAATTAGTGCATAATGGTGAGTCCGTATTTACAGTCCATGGATGTGCAATGTATGCAGGAAATCTGAGCAAAGTGCGGGTGCAAAAATAGTGCAGGCTCATGGTATGAGTATGAGTGCAGACAGGTATTAACAATTAAAGTCTTTAGCCAAACAGTATGGGTTGTGAGCATCTTTCTAGATGTTCAGCAGTCTGATGGCTTGGTGGTAGAAGCTATCTCGTAGCCTGCTGGTACGGGAACTGATAGTGCACTAACTTCTGCCAGACGGCAGCAGTGGGAACAGTCAATGGCTCGGGTGATTGGAGTCGTTGATGATCTTCCGGGACTTAAGGCACCGCCTGGTATAGATGTCCTGGAGCGAGGGAAGCTACCCTCCTGTGATCTGCTGGGGCGGTACAGTTCCCACACCAGGCAGTGATGCAGCCAGTCAAAATGCTCTCTGGTGCAGCTGTAGAATGACTTGAGAACTCGGGGGGCTTATGCCGAACTTCTTCATCCGTCTTGTTTGTAGAGGCGTTGTTGGGCCTTTTTTAAGTGAGGTCCTCGGTGATGTGTACGCCAAGGAACTTAGGGGTGAGGATTGTTCAACAGACGCACCATCTGGATGTAGAAGCTGTCATGGAAACGTGAAGTGCGTGTCAAGATGCTCCACTACCTGTCACGTAATGGCAGGCGACAGAACAGTTGGTGGTCAGGGTGGTTGGAGTTCTTGGTGATGGAGCAGGCTCTGCTGCAACAGTATGATCCGTCTAGCCACTCTAACATAAAGACATTCTCCCATTGCTGCACAGGAACTCTGAGGTTCTGTTAGACTGGCCATTGGGTTCTTGGTCACCTCTGAAGTTACTAAGTTTGGCCAAACGATCAGCTCTAGTCTTGGTGGTTCCAAACTGTTTCCATTTCACAATGATGGAGCCCACTGTGCTCCTGGGAAATGTCAATGTTCAAGCTATTTTTTATACCCTTCTATGCCTCAACACAATTCTATCTCAGAGGTCTACGGAGAGTTCCTTGGACTTCATGGCTTGGTTTTTGCTCTGACATGCAATGTGTACTGTGGGACCTTATATAGACAGGTGTGTGCCTTTCTACATCATGTCCAATCATTTGAATTTGCCACAGGTGGACTACAATCAAGTTCTAGTGACATCTCAAGGATGATCAAAGGAAACAGGATGCATCTGAGCTCAGTTTGGAGTGCCATAGCAAAGGCTCTGAATACTTATTTAAATGAGGTATTTCAGTTTTGTATTTTGTATAATAAATTTGGAAAAATGTCTAAAAATATGGATATTTTTTGTAGATTGATGGCAACAAATACATTTAATCCATTTTAATTTAAGTCTATAACAACAAAGTGTGGAAAAAGTGAAGGGTTTTGAATACTTTGGAAGCCACTGTATATACAGGTCCTGGGTGACAGAAGCACCGCTTTTGCCCCATAGTTGAAACAGGTTGTCCTGTAGAGAAGGAGGAAATGTTGGGTTTGCACCCAGAGGAGTTGTGAGAGGAAGAGAATGTATACCATGATGCTGAATAAACTGACGGCAGGTCTTAAAAGAGGAAGTGGTCAATAGCATTCCCCCCTGGGGACTATGAAATAGAGCCCACAGTTGGGGAGCCCACTGGGGTGGTGATGGAGAGATTAATGTGCAGCAAACAGACCGCCCAATTTGCAATGGCAATGTGTAAGCTCAGCTGACACATCAGCTGACTGAGTTCCATTTCATGTCAAACAACTCACTTATTGATTATGATTTTTTTATTGAAAATAAATGTACATACAGATTACATTTTGGCGTCAAGGCTCTGTTGCCAAGACAGCCAAGTGAGGCAGGGAGCGATCAATAGAATTCTCATATGTCAGTGTCCTTAGTTGACCGGGGGCCAAATAGACTGGTGTATATAGTTCAGGTGCTGAGAACCTGGGTCCCACGTCAGCCAGGGCTAGCATCACATCCCACTATGGCCTTGGGCCGGCATCCGCACTTCATCTCCATCAGGGGCCAGCACCCACGTTGCACATCAGCCAGGGTCCAGCACCTTGATCCACCTGGCGGTGGATCTGAGACGCATGCATTCTATATATTTTCATTATAAAAAATATACATTTTTCTTAGTCTCGTCTGAACAATTACTTAATTATTCTGTGTGTACTAAGCAAACAAATCATTAATCATCAATAAAAAGCTAAGGCATTCATTGGCTCTATGCAGTTAGCGTATTAACATCATGCTCACCAGCTAAGAATTGTATTTATTTTGACACACATCATCGTAAACATGTTTGTTAGTACGAGTCCATAATGTTGTTAATCCAACTACAATTAGCTGCCCAAACTTGCTCCACTGGGTCAAATCAAACCAACCAACAGACACGACCCTGTGCCGAACATTCCGATCCAAACTGACATGTGAATGACAGACTGAAAAATGCGATTTCACAACATGTAATTAGAATATGGATCATACAGGGCAGGTAAAGAGTGTAACTGAGAGAAAAATGCCCATCTTTTTGAACCGGTCTTTAGTAACATCACTTTTGGCGCGAAGATATTATGAAAGATGTAAACAAACTCAAACCTGCTACCTAAAGTTGTAGCTCGGAGGCAAATGCATTTAGACTTTCTCGGTGGGTTTGCTGGAGTAAAGAAGAGGAAAAAGCATATAAACAGGATGAAAGTTGCAGATCCGGAGAAGGCACAGACGAGAGGATCCAAGAATCTAATGCCTACCAAGTCCATGCAATGAAATAGTCTGACATCACCAGTCAAGGGAGACTACAAACGATGCATGACAGACGATACAATAAGGTTAGAAATAAGACGTGGAAAGTCAACTCACATGGGCAAATAAGTCAACAACTGGTATAGCAAAAGGCATTGAAGAAGCAGATGGCAAATGCTGCCAATCTTATTTTTTCTTTTCTTACTTCTTTCCTCCATTGTTGTTGTTGCTGTGACTCCCCTGCTCTGTGGCCATTAGCCTCACCTTGATAGCTACAACCTAGCTCACCACTGGCTACACCCAAACGACATGCCCATAGCACATGCTATACACTCCCAAAACATCCCCAACATCATAAAAAAAGCCAATATCAGGTAAACAACATTTAAGTCACAAAAAAGGGAAGAAATCGGAATAGCGTGAACGCAGCCTAAGCCCTGATATTATGTTGTGATTCTTAGGAGGAGAAGGTGGTGAAGGAGGAGGAGATGAGGAGGAGAGGAAAGACCAGTTGACAGAAAACCCCTTCTCCCCCGCCATCCTCTGTGCCTCCCTCCGCTCCCTGTCTCCGTCCCGGCATCACAGCTGGGAGCAGGGGAGGAACGACAACACCGGAGGGAACGACAACACCGGACAGACCGGCGTGACGCACCGCAGGTTAGTATGGACACACTGGCTGGGTTTCAATCTAACCATTTATATGCAACTGGTAACTGTCAATTTCAGTAAAATTTCCTCATTATCACAAAGGATTTTGCACTCATTTGAGATGAAAATGTTTTATGTTAAAGAATATGCAATAAATGGTAATGGAAACACATTTTTCTATTTGTAATGGAAACACATTTGGCACGACTGGCCCAATGAATGTTTGAATCTGATGGCAAAACAGTTTCTTTGGACATCCCAAGAGGCTGTCTGTAAAATATCTGGTTTGTAAAATATCTAGTCTTCATAGGACCTCTGATCCTAAAGGGCTATCTAGTGAGGAATCTTTGATCATAGTCACTAGACATACCTTGCTTTTCTAATGCACAACAAACACTAAAACATAGTTATAACTATGTATATACTATATATATTGAAATACTATTGTGTTATATCAGTCGGCAATGTAGAGCAGTAAGTTATATATGAAAGCCAGCAGGGACGGGAAATAGAACCTATAGACCTATAGGCCTATAGAACGTAGCACTGATTACTGCATAGGTTTATTACATTCCCTGTAGAGATTTTTTTTTTTTTTTGCCCTAGAAATTATTTTGGCAGAGGAGGCTACAGATTCAACCAGGCTAGTGGTTCTTCATCGCTACATCATGTTAGCCTAAATTTTAAATAAGTCTTAAAACAAGCCTCGGAGACTAGAGAGAGACAAAGCGTTAGAACTTGAGATAGTTTGAGTTTTTCACATTTTCACAAGTTCACACTGAATCCCATCACTTCCAACCAATTTACTAACACGTATTTAATCACAATAAATAATGTATATATTGGGACAGTGGGCTAACCTATTTATTACTGTTGACTTATGGGACATTTTACACAGGGTCTTTGTTGGCCTCCACATTGAACCTGAACCTGAACTCCCTGTCCCAATATTTCAGCTTTATAAAGGTCATCATTGGCTCACTGTCACATTACTTGTTTGAACTGCAATTACTGTTCTCCACTTTCTTTCCTCTTAACCCATCTATCTTTCCCTTATTTCAGTTCCTTGAATAGCCTGTCAGTGGAGGTGAAGAGAACCAAGTCACCACTACACAGGAGAAGGTATCTCATCCATCCCCTGTATCCATCTACCCATCACCCCATCTTTCTTTAGGCGTTTGCATTGTTCCGAATACATTGTTCCAGGTCACGTATGCCATATTCCACTAAGGAAAAAGTTGTTAAAGTTGAAGAAAAGTAGCAGACTACAATTCAAAATCCTCAAATTAAAAGACATTGATACTGTCAGTGAATCACTTTCCGGGTTTTTTCCACAGGAGAGGGCCATTAATTCTGTGAGTTCAATTCCTCATTTAATGTTCAGACTAGACACTAATGGCAAGAGTGGCACATCTCATCTCATCAAATCAAATAAAAATTATCTTCCTTTTAACAACAAAGAGTGCCATTCCACCAGTCTATCTTTGCATCTGTTCACATGAGAGCCTAGCTACACACGGTGAGTCCCATTGGTATTCGGTGGAAAAGACATTAATGACTTGAAATGAAAGAACTGGGCCAAACGACATCTGGAAGGACTGAGTGTGGAAATGGAAAGTCGGCTTTGAATTCCGTCCATTATTGCATGGCAAGACTCAGATGTACACTATATGGCCAAAAGTCAGTGGACACCACTACTAAGAGTGGCGGATGTTATAGCCGCAAAGGGGGGTCCAACTCCATAGTAATGCCCATGGTTTTAGAATGGGATGTCCAGCAAGCTCATATAGGTGTGATGGTCAGGTGTCCACTGACTTTTGGCCATTTAGTGTATCAAGTCCAGCACACCATGGCTTCGCAACAGCAGAGTTATCAGCACCTCAGCTGCTGGTCAGGTTATGTTCAAACACCTGACTGGTGTAGGACCGTGTAAAATACCAGCCCTAAGTGAACTTCAATCATCCTCATGAGTCGTCATTTATTGTTCTCTAACTTAGACCCATCTCTCATCTCAAGCATTGATTTGTCACCATTCTATTCTCTTTTGTCCATCCATCTCCCCTTCTCCAATTCTTTATCAATCCTCTAATTTTCATCTATCCCTCCTTTACTCGCCTTTGCTCTTCCTTCTGCCTCATCTTCCTTTCTCACCCATGCTTTCTTCTCACCTTCTCATCCACCATTCGTCCCTCTGTCCCTCCATCTCTCCAGCATGAGTTGGTGTCCGTCCAACCTGACTCATCCCGATCAGGAGCAAATAGACAACAGAAGGTAATCAGTATTGGTTGATAAGCTATTGATTATGTTTTGACAAAGGACCTGATGGTGCATTTACAACCAGTTACAGTAAGCTGCAATGCAGCACCATTTCTGATTGTGTCCATCAGGGTGAGATATGCCTAAATGACAGGCCAAAACCTATTTAATATATGGAGAGCAGGTATGTACTGGCCACCCTTTTGATAAGACTTTGTCTAAGACTTTGTCTAAGAAGATTTTGTTAATTTTAGCTAAAGCTGCCATTGACAATGGCCACTATCATGATAGTTGTCAGTGATGCAAACTGATAGGACTTTGGAACTTAACTTCTGGTTATCATCATCAATCATCACAGACAACTGCGGACAGTGGCTATAAGGAACAAAAGTTTAATGAAAAAAATACCATAGTTGTGGAGTAATGTTTGTGAAATGACCCATCTATTGTATGTTACCTAATTGTGTTGCCTTTGTGTCATGGCCTTTAATTATGTTTGAGCTGTTGTTGTGGTCATAAATTAGGTGCATCTCGTTCATTTTTACGAATGTAGCTTGTAGCCCCAGTTGACAATTTTAAACAATATGTGAATATTTGAGCATCATTTCAGTTCATTTAGGTGCACTTGAATAATCATCCCAGACACTTGGAAACTACAAGAAAAGATAACCACAACTTCCGCATTGTTTTTTTCTGTTAAGCTGCATGCCATTGCAAGCAGTTATTAGGAACTGAGGTAAACAGTCAGCAAGTGTTTCTAGCTAATCCTTCATGAAGTAGGCATTAAGGAAACATCTCAGCTTTCCTCTTCCCCTTTTCATTCAGTTTAAAACCTTTATTTATACACAGCACACTTACAGAATGCAAACCCTCCTCTACAGAGAGCCATAGTTCACAGGAATGTGTTAAAATCACAAGGAACCAAGGGTAACGATTACCTTGAGTGTAAAAAATGCATTTTGTTTCACCCATGTTTCACCCAGTAGCCTCAAGTTATGGTGGGTTGGTTTTGATTTTGGTTCCACGCCAGCGAGTCTTGAGTTGAGTTTAAAATTGTTGCTATTTTGGTACTTAATTATGTTAAAAGCAACTAATTTATAAAACTTGACCTGTACTTGTGTTTGTTTTGGGGGAAATTGCACTAACTTGGGTGTAGTTATGGTACAACTCACAGAATGATGAACAACTGGGGCACAGCTCACATAGAGCAACACAGCAACTTACAGAAAGTCATCATATAACGCAATCAGTGCCTGGGTCCGGTACACTTTTTTGACAAATGTGTCCATTCTCTGTTCGTTCAGCTACAGTCTGGAGGGTCTGGAGGGTCTGGAGGTGGAGAGGGAAGCTGGCCAGACCTCATGCCCAAGCCTGGGTGTGTCTGATCAGGAAGACCAGTCCGTGGGGAGGAGCTCATGCCTGGAGAGCCAGGAGAGAGGACGCTCGCTGGTCTCCCTCACTGAGGAAGAACAACAAGGAGACGCAAGCAGCATCGATAGTCAGGTTGGTTGGGTTTGTGTGTATGCTAAGGTTAGAACAATATGGGCCAGTCAGTGTGGTCACCCTCTGATATGATGGCTCTGATGTAGTTTGTTTGAGTGCGTATTTATTTTAGAATTGGTCATTGGTGGAGGTGGTTGTCTTCAGGTTGTCTTAACCTGAAATTAAATTTCATATTCTGATCGGATTCCAAACTTCATCTCAGCAATTATTTAACGGATGACAAGTAGGACATGGTCCAAGTTCACAGTCAACCCAAACGAAATGATGTCACTGTAAACATTCATATTAAAACAACATTGGAAACTGATATCAGAAAGATATTTAGGTCCTGATTTCACAAAAAGATGCAGTTAGGATTCTCTGGAGAGAGTCATTGAGGAGAACTATCAAAAAGTAGGCCTATATGGGACATCGATGTTGGGTGAAAACCCACTATCTAAAAAAGGAAGTAAGAAAAGTAGCCTCATTTTTAGCTTGATCACCAAGCATTTTTTTATTTCATCCAAAGGGGTTGAAAGGCCTTGGAATGAAAGCTAAGGGCCATTGTGGCCCGATTTGAACATTTTAAACAAAAAGAACTGTGTATCCAGTTATGAAGGAACACTGGAGGGGGGGAAAAAGCTGTATTAGACCCCAAGGTAATTACTTGATTGTTTTAGGTGTACTTTTATCCTGAAGGACTGATTCACTCTGATCTTAGCTGAATACATTGCCATGTGCCACGTGTCAGTGTTTGCACTCTGCAAGTAAAATGCACAAGGTTTCCGAGTTGAAGATGAATAATAATGTGATAATAATGTTCTTATTTTAGCCATAACAGTTACACCTTTGGATAACACATTTACTGATGGACAGATTCATCTTGACAGATTTAATATTGTGATGACAATATTAAACCCCACCTTCCATGTGTCACGCCTCAAGCCGGTCCTCACCAGTGACTTGGCGCCGGCTGAGGTACCGCCACCTCCGCCTCGACTCATAGGGGGTGGTCCGGTGTACACAGTGTGTCGCCTTTTGGCCTGTCGGCAGGTGGGCAGGGGTGTACAGTACCTGGTGGATTGGGAGGGTTATGGTCCTGAGGAGCGCTGTTGGGTCCCGTCCCGGCACATTTTAGATCAGGATCTTATCCGGGATTTCCGCAGACGAGGGGCTGAAGGTTCGTCTGGAGCCGCCCCTTAGAGGGGGGGTCCTGTCATGGTGCAGTGACTGACTCAGCCACTGGGGGCAGTGGTTCCTTTGGACCTTCCCCTTTCACCATTTTAACACCAGGTGCCGCTCATCCTGGTAATGAGACCGCACCCTTTATAAACCGGCCTCTCCCTGCGTTCAGCGCTTCAGTGTCAGTTTGCACTACACTTGGCCGGTATCGGTACGCTCTCATTCTCTCTCTAAAGAAAACCTATTGACTCTGCTCTATTCTCTTTTCTGTCTCTTTTCTTTAGGGGAATTTGTCGCCTGTTAGGGTAGTTTTCTGTTAGTTCTTTAAGAGACTATCGCCCGTAGTGGGTTGTTTTCCGTTCAGCGTTATATTCCTTGTAGGGGCACCTCGGAATTATTTTAGTTCTCCCTTATTGCCTTTGTGTTCCCTTCCCATTGTCTGTTCACGCAGATTTAGTGGTTATTCGCCTTCAGAATAGCTTTTTGAAACCCTGGTTGTCCGCGGTTGGCTTTGCAACCCTGCCCCCCATCACAGGACACTGAAGCCATAAAATGTCAAAGTCAGCGGAAAACCCGGGTTTAGAAAACACAGTGGTTGCACAGCAAACGGCTTTGGCCTCCCATGAGGAGGCTATCAGACAGCTGTATAAGCAACAAACTGATCTCGGGACACAGCAAAGTGCCATATATGAGAGACTGCGTGCGATGGAAAACACCATGCGCGATTTGGCTACCAGCCTTTCTCAGCTAGTCAATCAGCAACCTTCGGATTCATTTCACTCACCTCCCTCAGTTGCACAAACACCTCCTGTATCCCAAGCACCCACTCCTCCCCGAGAGGCTAAAATCCAGTTGCCTCCAGGTTTTGACGGAGAATCAGGGAAGTGTCGAGGCTTCCTGGCTCAATGTCAAATTGTGTACAAGACGCAGCCCTCTCGGTTTCAGTCCGAGGATTCACGTGTCGCCTTGATCCTTTCGCTTTTATCTGGCCCCGCTCTCGATTGGGCAGTCCCGTTCATACAGTCCCAGGCCCCAGTGCTGAATGATTCCCAGAGGCTCATGAAAGAGATGGAACTAGTCTTTGATCATGAACTCTATGATAAAGAGGCAGCCATGAGGCTAACGCGTATACGCCAGGGTAGTAGCAGTGTAGCGGACTTCTCGATTGCATTCAAGACATTAGCTGGGGGAACAGGCCGGCCTGAAGGACCGCTCATTACACTGTTCACCAATGCGCTGTCGGATCCGGTGAGAGACGCTCTGGCGGCTCTTGGCTCACCAGATACGCTGGATGCGTTGGTTACCACAGCCATTCACATTGACAATCGGCTTAGAGAGCGTGAGCGAGATAGGCGGAACAAACGCAGTCGTGCTCCGCTGGAGGGCGTCTCGCTTTCCTTACCTTCCTCAGGACAGTCTCGGGGGTCTCTGGATAGAAGTGAGGAACCCATGCAAGTAGACAGCATGTCTATGCGCGATCGGAGAGGGGAGAGGCCTCGCAGTGACTAGTGTCGTTACTGCAGGCAGAGGGGCCATACTAAAGAGCACTGTCCGAAACTGAAGGGAAACGAGCACTCTCGTTAGTGGACCGGAAGGCACTAGCGAGACATCACACTACCTCCTTTCGGACATTTTTGCCAGTAGAATTTTCCTGGAACCAGCAATCTACTAAGATAGACACCTTTTTGGATTCAGGGGCGGTAGATTGCTTTGTGGATGCCAGGTGGGCTCGGAACTTAAAAATGCCGGTTCGTTCCCTTCCTCAGCCCCGTCATATCACGGAGCTGGATGGGCAGCCGTTAGGTTCTGGTTGTGTGACCAAAAGAACTGAGAGGGTGGCTATGTGGGTTGCTTATGGAGCACATTCCGAGCGCATTCATTTTTTTCTGGTTGACTCCTCTACTTACCCGCTCGTGTTAGGCCATTCCTGGCTTAGGAAACACAAACCGCAGGTCAATTGGGGAGGGAAGACGGACACAATTATTCAGTGGGGTTCTCAGTGCACCCACCATTGTCTCCAAACTCCCCTCTCTCCCCCTGTTTACGATTGGTGTAACCCAAACAAAGCCAGTTCGATCACTGAGGAGACGGAGAGCGAGTCGTTAGACCACGACACGCCCTCTCCAGGGTCCGAGGGGAGCGAGGGAAGTTTAGAGTGGGATCCGCAGTGCGATTGGGAACCTCTGGGCCAGGATTTATCCGCGGATGAAGGCACTGACCCCGACTCAATGCCTACTGCCCCACCCAGTCCGTCCTCGGAGATGATGACTATTATGAGTGTAGATGTACACCCCTTACCCGAGGGCGTGCCCGCGGTATATTCCGACCTCGGTGAAGTTTTTAGCAAACAAAGGGCCACTACCCTGCCTCCCCACAGACCTTATGATTGCGCAATAGAAATACAGCCGGACACCACTCCCCCGCGCGGTTCATTGTACTCCCTGTCGGCCCCTGAAAGAGCCGCCATGAATACTTACATTAAGGAATCCTTGGCTAATGCGTTCATTAGGCCTTCCACCTCACCCGCTGGGGCTGGGTTCTTTTTTGTTGGGAAAAAGGACGGTGGGTTAAGGCCATGCATCGATTTCAGGGGTTTGAACAGCATTACGGTGAAGAATCGGTACCCCCTTCCACTTATGAATTTGGCGTTTGAACGCCTTCAGGGGGCATCCGTCTTTTCCAAACTCGACCTCCGGAACGCATACAACCTGGTGCGTATTCGTGAGGGAGACGAATGGAAGACCGCTTTTAACATGCATAGTGGGCACTACGAGTACCTAGTGATGCCTTTCAGCCTCACCTGCACCCCCGCCGTTTTCCAGGCATTAGTAAATGACGTGCTTAGAGAGATGTTGGAGAAGTTCGTGTTCGTCTACCTAGACGATATTCTTATCTTTTCCAAAACCCTTTCTGAGCACGTTGAACACGTCAGACAGGTACTGAAGTGCCTTTTGGATGCGCGGTTGTTCGTCAAAGCGGAGAAGTGCGTTTTCCACGCTAGCTCTGTCTCCTTTCTTGGTTTTATTGTGGCAGCAGGGAAGCTCCAGATGGACCCCAAGAAGGTGTCAGCAGTCAGAGACTGGCCCACCCCGGGGTCTGTGAAGCAGGTTCAAAGGTTCATGGGGTTCGCAAACTTCTACAGGCGTTTCATACGCAACTTCAGCTCCGTGGCCGCACCGATTACAGCACTAAACAGAAAGACTGCGCCCTCTCGCTTTCAGTGGACGCCTAAGGCCGAGGCAGCGTTCGCTGAGATAAAAAGGAGGGTTTGCTCCGAACCCATCCTTACCAACCCGAATCCCTCACTTCCTTTTGTAGTGGAGGTTGATGCCTCAGAGCTTGGAGTGGGGCTATTCTGTCGCAGTGTTCCCCCCTAGACCAGAAAATGCACCCTTGTGCGTACTTCTCCCAGGGACTCTCCCCGGCCGAGAGGAACTATGACTTCGGGGACAGGGAACTGCTGGCAGTCAAACTGGCGCTGGAGGAGTGGCGTCACTGGCTGGAGGGGGCTGAGCATCCCTTTACAGTGTGGACGGACCATAAAAACCTGGAATATATCCAGGGGGCTCAGCGACGTAATTCGCGGCAGGCCCGCTGTTCGTTGTTCTTCTCCCGGTTCAACTTTCTCCTGACCTACCGTCCGGGGTCAAAAAACACCAAACCGGATGCGCTTTCCCGGTTGTACGACGGGTCAGAAGAGGATCACCCTCTGGAGCCCATTATTCCCGCCACTCAGATCCTGGCTCCGGTATCTTGGAACATCGAGACCGTTGTACAGGAGGCTCAGCGCCTGGAGCCAGATCCGGGTGGCGGACCTCCGGGCCGCCTGTTTGTGCAATCCGGGGTACATGCTCAGGTGCTTCAGTGGGGTCACCAATTCCGGTTGGCGGGGCATCCAGGGGTTCATAGGACCCGCGACTTCCTGGGTAGACAGTTCTGGTGGCCTGGGATGGAGAAGGATGTGCGGGAGATTGTGTTGGCCTGTTCAGTGTGCGCCCGGAACAAGGAGTCACAACACCCGCCGCCGTCCGGTCTTCTCAGACCACTACCCATCCCGAGCCGCCCTTGGAGCCACATCGCCATGGACTTTGTCACCGGCCTGCCGGTGTCAGAAGGCTACACTGTTATCCTGGTGGTGGTGGATAGGTTCTCCAAGGCTGCCAACTTCATCCCTCTCCCCAAGCTGCCATCCGCTCCCGAGACCGCCCGGTTGGTGGTCGACCACATCTTTCGGCTCCATGGTCTTCCCCAGGATGTGGTGTCCGATCGGGGTCCCCAGTTTACTGCCCGATTTTGGCGTGCCTTTTGCTCCCTCCTGGGGGTGTCGGTGAGCCTGTCGTCAGGTTTCCACCCGGAAACCAACGGGCAGACTGAGCGCACCAACCAGTCTATGGAGAACACACTGCATTGCCTGGTGTCCTCCAATCTCTCCTCTTGGAGTCGACACCTCGCCTGGGCAGAGTATGCGCACAACACCTTGCGTAACGCGTCCACGGGCCTCTCTCCGTTCGAAGCCCAGTTCGGTTACCAGCCACCGCTGTTTCCAGAACTGGAGAGGGATGCAGGAGTGCCATCCGCCGCATCCTTCGTTCGGCGGTGTCCGGCTACGTGGAGGAAGGTGCGGGCATCCCTTCTGCGTGCTTCTGCTCGCCAGAAGGTGCTCGCCGACCAACGTCACCGGTCTGCGCCTACTTATCGGGTGGGCCAACGGGTCTGGCTTGCCACACGGGACCTGCCATTGCGGGTCGAGTCCCAGAAGCTCGCACCTCGTTTTGTGGGCCCTTTCAAGATCGTCCGTAAGATCAGCCTCGTGACGGTTCGTCTGCAACTTCCCCGTTCCATGAGAATTCACCCCACCTTCCATGTGTCACGCCTCAAGCCGGTCCTTACCAGTGACTTGGCGCCGGTCGAGGTACCTCCGCCTCGACTCATAGGGGGTGGTCCGGCGTACACAGTGCGTCGCCTTTTGGCCTGTTGGCAGGTGGGCAGGGATGTACAGTACCTGGTGGATTGGGAGGGTTATGGTCCTGAGGAGCGCTGTTGGGTCCCGTCCCGGCACATTTTAGATCAGGATCTTATCCGGGATTTCCGCAGACGAGGGGCTGAAGGTTCGTCTGGAGCCGCCCCTTAGAGGGGGGGTCCTGTCATGGTGCAGTGACTGACTCAGCCACTGGGGGCAGTGGTTCCTTTGGACCTTCCCCTTTCACCATTTTAACACCAGGTGCCGCTCATCCTGGTAATGAGACCGCACCCTTTATAAACCGGCCTCTCCCTGCGTTCAGCGCTTCAGTGTCAGTTTGCACTACACTTGGCCGGTATCGGTACGCTCTCATTCTCTCTCTAAAGAAAACCTATTGACTCTGCTCTATTCTCTTTTCTGTCTCTTTTCTTTAGGGGAATTTGTCGCCTGTTAGGGTAGTTTTCTGTTAGTTCTTAAGAGACTATCGCCCGTAGTGGGTTGTTTTCCGTTCAGCGTTATATTCCTTGTAGGGGCACCTCGGAATTATTTTAGTTCTCCCTTATCGCCTTTGTGTTCCCTTCCCATTGTCTGTTCACGCAGATTTAGTGGTTATTCGCCTTCAGAATAGCTTTTTGAAACCCTGGTTGTCCACGGTTGGCTTTGCAACCCTGCCCTCCATCACAAGGCAAAAAGATTAAAACAAGGAAGTACTCATTTTTGGTGATTTCAATATTATTTGGTTTGATACAAGAAATACCAATAGAATAAAACGGCCTAGGTTCACTGAGACTTGCAATCTAAAACGCATGGTGAAATGCGCAACACAATTTACAACTAGCAACCAAGAAAACACTGAGATTTGGGTTTTGTAGTTCAACACAATGCTCTGAAGAAATCACCTCATGTTGTAGTCAAAATAATTTGAATCATCATGAATATCAAGGAGATTTAGCTGCCATTCCTTGGGAATTAGTGTGTCTTGAGGATAATTTGGGTCATGCGATGGAGTATTTTACTCAACCTTTTACTTTGGTGATGGACCGTCATGCACCATTTAGGAAGAGAACTTTCAAAGCAAGTCCAGCCACGTGTCCCTGGATAGATGATGTTTTAAAAAAGGCTCTTTTCTCTGCGTCTTTTTCTGAATTGACGCGTAGGAACCTCTGCCTTACAGAGGTTGCTGCGTCAATGTAAAAATTGGACAGACAGAATCATAGAAAGCTTTACAATATTGCAGTTAAATTAAATAAAATTGTAGGAAGAAAGCCTCCTTCTATAGGAATGCACAGAGTGAATGTAGATGAATGTAGATATGATTTTAAGGCCACTTGGAATAACTTCAACTGATCCATCTCATGTTGAGCCAGATGCGTGTTAATTAATAAAATCATTATTTTATCATTATTATATATAGATTCTCCGAACCAAAGCATGCTTATTGGGGAAAAGAGTTAAGCAGCAGTTTCATTCCAAAAATCGGTATTGCTATCAACCTCCAAAAACCCCCTATCGGTCAAACCCTAGTGCTTTCACACAAGCTTGTTTTGTATTTGTGTCTGAACCACCTGTCTCTGGGTTGAATTTTCTCTTGTATTTTTTAGAGCCCTCATCAGGTCCTGTCTATGACAGCCAGCTGTCCTGCCATGTTCCACCCCCAAACCCTCACCAAATCCATCTCTATGGTCGCCATCAGTCACCGTGAAACAGACGGTGAGTTTCTGCTCGTCTTGAGAATTTATTTTTATCGCCATCCTTCATTGTTGTTGTTATTCTCTTCTTTTTCCCTTCATCACACTCTCTATCCTATAGTTTGGAATTTAGAGTTATTTGTGAACTGTTGTGAACAAAAATGAGCTTTTTGATTTGCTGTTCATTGTGCTACCCATCTGCCGATACCCTTCAGCGATTGGACGGCCTCGAGCAAAGCGACGACTCAGCTTTTCCCTCAGTATCTCCTTGCTCCTCCCCAAAACTAGGCCCTTCTTTTCTGTTGGCTCTTCCTCCATTGACGAGACAGAGGAGGGAGGGAGTAAGTACTATGAATCCCAGAATGCCTGGCGTGGCTTTGGTCCTCTGTCCCTTTGTCACTGCGATGCACCGTAATGTTGCCTGACCCTAAAAAAACAAATGCTCACTAAAATGTGGTCGCCTCCTGCTGAAGCCACAGAATCAGAATGGATAGATGAAGCACTTCCTGGTGTATCACAGTATTCTCAGTAAGATGGCCGCTTTTTAATGAAGTTGTTGTAGAAATTTGATATTTTGTTGAACCATATGCCTTCAATCATATGGCCATACATCAGCTTTCCACTCTACAAATGCTTATTCCCTGAAGTAATACTGAATTATACAGGAGTGTCTGTGCTATTCATTTTATTCCCTGGTCTAAAGCAGCCCTATTTAGTAATTGACACCTGACCTAAAAAAACCCTGCTACTTTATGTTGATCCTGTCACTAAATTGTCCCCTCATTAGACCTAACCCTAAAGAGTAAAATTAAGTATACCTTTGAGTCGAAAAGAGAATTAGTTTGAAAAGAAATTCTATATTTATTTGTCTAAGATTGTTGTTTAATTTGGATAATCTTCAAAATAGCATCCAACATCTGACTTCCCCCGATCCAAACCACAAGTCCTCTGCCAGCCAGCAGGGTACTTCCAAAGTTCACTCCCGAATTTAATAAAGCATAGTGTTTCTAGCAGAGCAGTGAGTTGAAATGACTTGAATATTTCCTTTAAAGGATAAATCCACCCTGAAACACTAACAAAAAAAAAAGCAGCTATTGGCGATGTACCTTGCAGTTCTGGGCCTATTTTCTTGTTCAGTGGTGTGTATTTTTTTATTCACGTGGATAAGTGGCCAAAGATTATGTGACTGAATCTGAATTTTCCAGCTGTCTAAAACATCAACGGTAAACATCAGATCCGGGTGATTTTGGTACTCTACATATGTTTAGACATCTGGCACTCCCTCAGTCCTCTCTACTTCTCTCTATCCCTTATCCTCTCCCTTCATCCATTCCTCCACCTTCATTTAATATCAATAGGCTCTGAAATCCATGCTGGTAATTGAGATCCATTGAGCTAATGTAGTTGCTGTTGCAAACCGTTGAATTTCCTAAACGCAACTGACTCACACAGTCTTGTGGATATTCCAGTTTCAATGAACATTTTTTTATTTTTTTTTATTTGCAGTTTTTGTTTCAGTTAACGATAATAACCTTGGTATAGACCAGGCTAAACGGAATGGTGTAGGTGGTTATGACAGCATGCTCACATGCCCTCTCCCAGATCATGTAGCCAATATGAACTCGTTTGACCCAACTGATGACTGATGAGTTGCTTGAGAAGGTGGTGATGCACCTAAAGTTTTCCACGTGTTCTCTTGATCCTGTTTGAACAAACTTTAAAAACTATATTTAATTGTGTGGCAGACAATCTTTTAGCTATTGCAAATCATTATCTCTTTACAGGCAATTTTTCCACTGCACTAAAGACCGCCACGTTAAACCTCAACAGTTCTCAACATTCTATCCAGGTTAATATTTCTTCCAAATGTCAATTTAACTCATTGTGTAATATAGGTAACTTTGACACAGAGTTCAGGAGCAACTTTCAACTGTTGATCCACTACTACTAGAGACATCAAAATTATTTTAAACAATTGTTTAAAATTGTTTAAACATTGTTAATTTCACTTCAAACCGAAAACAAAATCATTTTTCAACATTATCTTTGCAATAAATTCAATTGTTTAACAATTTCAAGCTGAAGCAAATGTAACCTCTTCTAGTTTATCACTCCACGCGTTTGCTCATGTGTTCCGTCAAGGCCTCATAAACGTGTTTCACAATGTTGCCCCTCTGTTTTACAGCCATTAAAAATATATGGCCTTTCCCTCGCATGAGTTTCCCTCTCAATCTCCCCCACTCACTCTCGTCTTATCCTCCTCTTGATATGTGTTGTACCAGCATTTCAGGTAAGTGGCTCATTTTCCACTTACCTGAGTTGCATATAGTCTCTCATCAGCTGATGTCTGATTCCTGTTTGCTTTCTGCAGGGGCGGGCTCATTCTCCAGTTCCGGGTCACTCAAATACAGGTAAGAAAGGCACCAACAAGTCTATGGATGTTTCCACACTTAGTTGGTTTAGAGCAGTTATGTTGAACTGTGGATTTCTTTTGAACAGCCAATAGCTACTTTCCTTGGAAGGGGGTTGGCTGCACTGCCATTAGCACACTAGATACCGTAGGTCCATAGCTCAGTAGCTGCAGTCATGTTCCAGCTCATGCAAAACACATTCATATTCACAGTTCATCCTCCCTGTCTCTCTCCCATTATTTACCTTTCATGTCCACTTGTCGTGTCTAATAAAGCACAAATGGCTTCATAAATGTTCTATGTGTTTTGTAAGTATTTCTGAGGAGGAGCCAGGCCCGTTGCGGATCACTGAGGGAAAAGGGGCGACAAAAGTCAGCAGGACATTCAGTTATCTCCGCAGCAAGATGAGCAAGAAAAGCAAGGTGAGAGAATGCCTTTTATATGTCTATGTGTTTGTTGGATTTTGTGTATGTGTGTGTTTATAGAGGGCTTTCAGGGGACATAAAGCAACTGAGAGACAATCAGTCAGACAATCACCTTTAGTCTTGAGTCGAAGTCAGAGGGGCCCATCTCAAGGAATCACTTAATTCATTGACTATTCAATAAGATTAGTTTAAGCTTGTAGTTTATCTGCCAATGCTTGCCTCTTCCATGGCGTTTGTTTAAGT
This sequence comes from Hoplostethus atlanticus, assembly GCA_034670405.1. Taxonomy (NCBI): domain Eukaryota; kingdom Metazoa; phylum Chordata; class Actinopteri; order Trachichthyiformes; family Trachichthyidae; genus Hoplostethus; species Hoplostethus atlanticus. The sequence goes on along the minus strand of JAXDDX010000144.1, from coordinate 848,273 downwards.
GATTTTCCGGGAGTTATTCCTCTCCAAGCCCTCTCAAGTGGCACTGCTACTCGTACTTCTATTTGCACAGGCTGGGTTAGCCTGCTTCTTATGCAAATAATGAGGCACGTGAGGTAGTGGCCATTATTTTAACATGCCTGGTTTGTTGGGCGGGCCACCCCACCGAATTCCTCCTGTCCACTGATTCAGGGTATTACTGAGTATGCACTAAAAAAGCATGAGTGAATGGAGCAATGGCATGGTGCCCCCTCAGACTGGGGCTATAGCAGGACTGGGGCACAGACAGTTTTGAAAAAATCAAGTAACTTTTTAATTTAATATTTTAATTGTATAATGCACTGTCTAGCTCTACAACATTGAATTGCCATTTATGGAGCCTAAGAATTTAGGTTTGACTAATGCCTGAGTCTTATTAGTGTAGGCCATAGCCTGGGTGAAGAATTTTGAATGCAGTGTTAGTGCAACATTTTGTACCCGGCACCCCTATTTCTCTGTGAATCACATTTGCAGTTCTTAATGAAAAGATTATCATAAATAAAACAATGATGTTAATTAATTTATTCATGTGTATTTTTATACATCTCCACTGTAATGTATGAATGTAAGCTAACTGTTGGACTGTCGAATACTATTGATACTGACTCTTAAAACTATCTTTTCAAACTCCCCAAAAAGCCTGAGAGGTAAGCCACAACCTGACTGAAATTTCTCCCAGACTGGTCAGCAAATTAGAAAAAATAGTTCTCAGCCTTTCTGGACTAACAACTGGACTAACACCCGGTACAAGTTTGATGTCAAGCTGAGCTTCTTTCTCCCCTTTTCCTTCCAGGAGAAAGACAAGGAGAGGAGAGGAGAAAAGGAGCACGAGAGTAAAGAGAGAGAAAGGAAGACTGCAAACAGCCATCTCTTCACTCCCGTCAGTCCTTCCTCTCCCACAGCCTGTCAACAATGTAGCAAACCTCTGAACACCAAGGAAGCCGTCCTCTGCAACAGTAAGATAGACACCTTCCTCTTCCTCTCAGCCATCTACCCCATCTAGCTCCTCCCCCTCTATCTATCTATCTATCTATCTATCTATCTATCTATCTATCTAGGTTGATATTGTATACTGTAAGGCTGATAGAGGTTTCTAGGCTCTGGAACAACTTGCCAACTCAGTACACTTATAGAAACACAGTTTTGTGGCTACCTTTATTTAACTATGGTTGTTATTATTGTTGTTGTTAGTATTATTAATTAAATCACATACTATACTTGCATGCACAAACACACACACACACAAAGCTGTTCATTGTGAGTCACCTCCACCTTACAAATGTACAGTGTGTGTACATTTGTACGCATGCATGTGTTAACATTATTTAATTATTTTTGGTTTAGTTTGTTAGTTAGTTAGTTTTTTTCTAATGTCATATGTGACTTTTGTTGTTTGTACAACTTGAAGCTTTTTATGTAAAAATCCACCTGTCTTTATCAACCTAAATCACTAAGTAGGGCTGCAACAGAGAAGAGCGTTGGGCACTTATTGAGATTTGCCTTATTTATCCATATTAAATTCTGGCGTCCATACAGTTACTGGTGGGAAATCACACAGACTCAGAAAAATTGAGTTTACTGACATCACCAAAAATGTCTGTGCAATGAAGCCTGGGAAAAAAATCAAACACTTGCCCCTCTCTGTCATTTGAGAATGCCAATGTGTCAAGTTGCATAGGGCAGCAGGAATTTAGATGGAGCGTGCTACCTTTCTGAAAGGGGGTTGGACAAACCGTTGGGACATCCTGTTTGCAGGAATATTATCACATAACCGCAGTATGGAAATAGGTTCTTCCAGGCTGTTTGATACACTTGGATTACCACATTCAGCATTTCGATACCTAATCAGAGAAACTCATATATGGTCTATTTCCAATGATCATTGTGTGTTGGGTGTTTGCAGACTGTGGTTCCCATGCCCATAAGAGTGGCAGAGAGAGTCTGGCTGTCGGCACCAAGGGCAAAATGAAGGTAGGATCTCGCTGAACACCACAGGACATCACATGACATGATTTAGAATAGCATCACAGTACCAGGAGTGCACACACACACACACACACACACACACAGACACACATACACACACACGAAAGAAAACATAAATCATGCATTTCCAGTCATTGCAGTTTCAGAGTTTTTCCAGTCCATTTTTACTATAGAAATCAATGGAGAAATTGAACAGGAAAAACTGAGGAGCTGTTTCACGTTCTATATTTTCGCTAACAGCCATGGGAGGGTGATGATTTATCTTTTCTCTGAAACTTCAAGACCTGGACTGTAATGTTATCCATTAATGAACCATATATCCCGTACTGTGTTTCAGTATTCTGATGGAGAGTCCACCCTACACCCTAAGATCCCATTAAGTCCCATTAAGATCTAGTGAAGGGACTTGGTCTCAGCTTTGTTAGTAAGAAAGACAAGTTTTAAAAAAAGTTTGAAAGGAGACCAAAGTTCAAAATTGATAAATACCATCTAAATATGACATCTGAGTAACTGTAATCTGAAATGTTGAACACATTTCTGCTAGTGTGGCAACTTACCCCGAACAAAGCAAAGGGTTTGAATACTTATGCAAACTTGATTTCTGTTATTTATTTATTTTCACTTTGAATAGAGTGCTTTGCATAGAACTCAAATGGAAAATCCCAAATAAATGTGTTTTGAAATAAGGGGTTTAAATACCCTGCAAGTGTATTCATATCCCCAATATCGCACAGTTCCACTTTCTCACAGCCCTTGTGGATGTATGAAAATAGGTAACTACCTCTTCAATTTATTGATTTCTTAGAAAACACCAAGAATATACTGTATATGGTTTAATTGGAATGTCACTCAATTTAAAAGCTCATATATGTTATTCCTATAGTGTAGGACACTCAATCAATATTGACCAACCTGAGAACTTAGAGTAGTTCTAGACTTTAACCTGTCATGAGAGTACCATGGAACACATATTGATTGGACTATAGGAATAACATACAGTATGTGAAAGCGAACATTTAGTGATATCTCCCTTGGAATAATGTCATGTGTTTGTCTCCAGCAGCAGCAGCCATTGGTGTCTGAAGCTGTTCCCGAGTCAACTGCGAGGAGCAAATGTAAGAACAAACACAACTAACAAACAGATTAGATTTGATTCGATCCAATGACATTTTAACGATCCCTGTGCATAAGCATTATTATTATTTTATTATTATTTTTGTAAATTTTATTTTATTTGCTTATTGGAACTCACATTTCCGTTTTACGATCGTAACCAGCAACGTCCTCGGCGTCGTCATCATCGTCACGGGAACGGTGGTCCACTCTAACCAGCCCCGAGGACCAGGCTGCTTTCGTGTTTCCGCGGCGAAATCCCAGCATCCTATCCTTCAGCACACACAGCAACCTGGCCAAGAGCATCTCCACCAGTAATATAGCAGGGTGAGACACATGCACACACACACAAAAGCTTTTGATTCTGCAACATTGTAAAGTAACAGGGTTTCAACAAATGCACACATGCTTTTTCCTTTGCACATTTTGGGGGCGGCACTGTAGACTAGTGGTTAGAGATACCATCCTGGAACCAAAAGGTCCCAAGCTCCATTCTAGTCACGTGTCCTGTCAAAGAGTACTTCAGCAAAACACTGAACCCTTAGCTGCTCACTCATTGTAAGTTGCACTAGATAAGCGGGTCAGCTAACTGCACTTTTTAATGTATAATACAACATGTATTAATAGCAATTAGGGATAGGCCGATATATCAGTTTGTTGATATATAGAGCTGATAGTGTTTCAGAGGCTTTTCCATCCTGACAAGAATAATATTTTGGTGGGAAACACTGAATCTCAAAGATACTGGATGTTGGTACAAAATTTTGGCTATCGCCAGCTTCAATACAAAAAGTTGGTATTTGCTTTCAAAACCCCAAATTGGTTGAAGCCTAATAGCAACACATATTACTGTAATGTTCCCCCCAAACTACACAAATGTACAAATGTATTGAAAATGACAATGTCTATGAAATTGTCGGAAATGCATGAACATAGTGTGTGGGGACTTGCGTAGAAACTGAACCAATCAAAACTCTTAAACAAAAACAAAAATATATAATATAATATAATATAATAATTCATGTTTTAATGCATTTGTGCGTTGTAGGTTAGATGACGTCCCCCTGAAAGGCCTGAAGTTTCTCTCCCAGTCCACTGACTCTCTTCATCAGGGACGTAAAGTCAATGCCTCAACTGAGTCACTCAGTGATGAAGGTAAGATCAGCCACACACACACACACACCAGTGGTTCCCTTAATGTTTTTCTTTTGGATTAATTTAGAGCACCTTAATGCATGAAGCTGGTGTTTCTGTCCTATGTAGTTTTTTCAAACAATCTGAACAACAATTTGATGCCAAGCGCTGTGAACTACAATGACCATAATTCATTGCACCTATGACACAGCGCATCTGTGTGCGTGTGTGTGTGTGCGTGTGCGTGTGTGTGCATTTAAAGGTACAGAGATGATGGACAGTCAGTTGATGGGAGAATTTGAGTGTGAGGTTAAAGATTTAGAAGCGGATTCCTGGAGCGCCACCATGGATAAGAAGTTCCTGAAAATGCTCAAGAAAGATGAAATCAAGAGACAAGATGTCATCTATGGTAAAAAAAAATAATATATATATATATTATTGTCAAATCAAAATCAAATCACATTTATTTGTATAGCCCTTAATCACCGTTACAGTCTCTAAGGGCTTCACAGTGCCCAACATGTGAAAATAATAAATGATTAGTACACGACATCCCCCAGCCTTAGACCCTCACAGAAAAACTCCCACAAAACCTTATAGGGAAAATTGGGAGAAACCTTGGGAGGGGCTACTCAGAGAGGGATCCCCCTACCAGGACGGTTGGGCGTGCAATAGATGCCGAGTTTGGGCAAGCAGTGTATACACAATACATAAAAGTTTATTTTGGTGGGACATAATTGTCAATATTATTATTGTTGTACTTGTTAGAGAACCAGCATTTACTCATTTTGACAAGAGTAATAGTATGTTTTAATATTCTTGGGTCACATAATGGTAAAGTTCAAGTTCCTGGGCTTAAAATAATAGAAACCTACTCGCCCATGCTGCACCTGGCCTACAATGTCTCTATGTCTAAGGGCTGCCTGTCCTTGCTGCACTGCCTCTTTTGGGTTCCACTTCCACCCTTGACCCTTATCACTGAGGCTTGCATCATACCATCTTCCTAAGCTTTTGACCGGCATCACTGATGGCACCACTTCATCACCTATGAAAAACTTCTTGTCTTGTCTACAATAGAAATACTCCTAGACTTACTTGGCTTCACCTTCATCCTAATCCACTGTAGATTACTATTTAGCTTATCCAGTAACCTACTTGTACTATGAGCTGTCGTCATATCGTCCATATATGCTCCCCACCCACTACCCACTTGGAAGCTCTAATAATGACCTCCACTGCCGTGGTAAAAGCTAACAGGGAAATTGTACACCCTGCCATAATGCCTATCTCCAGATGCCTCCAGCTCTCTAAATCTTTCCCTACCTGTGTGCACCTTTTCCAAGTATTCCTCAAGCTCCTGCTTAGTTACTCTTAAACAACCGCTCTTCTCCTTACTAAATCACGATTCCGGTGTATTTTGAGTGTGAGTGTGATCGCAACCTTAATGTCCATACATCTTGAAATAAGACCCTTTCTCTCTCCCCACCCATAGAGTTGTACCAGACGGAGTTTCACCATGTGAGGACATTGAGGATAATGTCTGAGGTTTACTATAAAGGCATTCAGCAAGAACTCCAGCTGGACACTCACACTCTGGACAAGGTAAATAGAGATAGTACATACATATACATGGATGTACACACTAGGATTTGACTGATATGGCCGATACTAATACCGATATTTTTGGTTTGAAGCTTTGCCCATATTTTGTGTTCATATTCAGTATCTTAAACCATACATTTTACCATTTTCATGCCCAAACAATTCCAAAAAATACAAGTTGGATGACACTGACTGGACTAGATCTGATTTTTAACAAAATGACAATATCGGCCTGATATACTGTATTGGGGCAAACCAATTTATCAGTCTAACTCCAATTCACATTCTCATACACACACACACACACACACACTAAGGTCTGGTTTATTTTCATTTTTATCCTCTAGATTTTCCCCATGTTAGAGGACCTTTTGGATACACACACGCACTTCCTCACCCTTCTCCTGGAGCGAAAAAGAGCCTCATTTGCCAAGGGGAGGGATGACAACAGCTTCCTTATCCGCAGCATTGGCGACATCCTTGTGAATCAGGTGAGGGTGATGAGATGCTAAAAATGGCTTTGTGGTAGGTAGGTAGGTAGGCGGGTAATTCAAATAAATCCTGAAAAAACAAATGCATGGTATAAATAACTAGAATCTGTACATTTTGTGAAGAAAATGTGTGTGTGCTTGCTGACAATGATGAGGTAGTCACTGGATGATTGAGTGGTTGCTAGGGTCTCAATAGCCCTCTATCACAAACAAGCCTCAAAGGACTTTACAGGCTTTACTAGGTCAGGCCGATAGACAGTCAAATGTATGACACAATAAATTATCAAAAATTATCAATCAACAATTATGACAAATATGATGTTGACAGAATAGGATCAGAATAAACACCACATAAAAACAAAGTAAAAGGTAGACTGGAGGTGGACATAGCAATCCTACATAATGTGCCAAAGGTAGCCTAACCTGGCCGGTACCACTAGCCTAAGGCGCTCTTTGAAGACAAGGGAAAACTCCCAGAAAAACCCCATAGGAGAAATAATGGAAGAAACCATGGGCAGGGCAATTCAAAGTCGATGGCAGGGCAAAATATAGTGCAGGCCATATAGTTATGTGTGTTTAGTTCAATATCCTCGTGCAGGCCATATATGTCAGTGTCCTAAGTTGCCAGGTGTCAAATAGACCAAATAGTGTATATAGATCTGGCGATGAGAACCCGCCAACCCAGGGACCAGCACCCACCTTGCAGTTCTAACAGGGTCCAGCATCCGTGTCCCAGATCAGCCAGGGTCCAGCACCGACCTCCCAGATCCACCTCTAGGGAGGGTCACTGTTTGCAAGAGGTGCCTGAATGGAGGAGGGCAGACACACAGCCACCTTCAACACTGACCGCACACATTTACACACTCAGTCAGACAAACAGGCCAGGCAGCCAGTTGTACTGATGTGGTCAGGTAGCTAGGTAGCCCAAGCCCTCAAAAAATATGGAATGTCCAAAAAAAAAACCTTCTGTGGCATGTCATTGGGGTTATCAAGAGGGCACCTTCCTTCACCAATGTTTCGTTGAGTTGGGCCCACGTCACCTCAAGAAGGCTCAACGGTGTATTCTAGTGTCCTGGAACCACCCCCCTCTATGCCACCACCTCACAACTCCCCTTTATCACCTTTGCCATCTACTGCCTGCCATCAACCTAGCCTTGACTCAACATCAGTATAACAATACAACCTATCTATCTGATAGATAGACTCAGTCTTCTGTCTTCCCAGGGGACTGTGAGCTCAATAAAATAAACTAACTTCTGCTCTTCTGACCACAGCAGCATGTCTGGCCTTAGGCTAGTGCTAACTAGCCCTCCTTAATGCTACCAATCGCTTCTTCACATCTGCCTACAAAATATTGATGTATTATACATGTGTTACATTCTACCAAAACCATAGAAACAAGGCCTAAATGTAAAACTGTTTTAATAAAAGACATAAAACAAAGCAAATTCAGTTATGCTATAGCAAGCAAGTAGAAGCTGCCAGATTTTGCTAACCTTTTTTTGAAACCATTTTCCACTAAGACATTCAATTATGACCAATATTATAATACTGACTAAGTGCTGATACATTATTTTTTTGTTTCATCTCACAGGTCACTCCCGGTTTACAACAACTATAACTACATTTTGCCCTATGTTTGAAATTTGTTCTTTTATTCAGTTTTCAGGGTGTAAAGCCGAGGGTATGAAGAAGGTTTATGGGAAGTTCTGCAGTAGTCACAACAAAGCTGTCAACCTCTACAAAGAGCTGCACACCAAGGATAAACGCTTCCAGGCCTTCATCAAGGTCAGGACTGATCACTCTAGGACTGATGTCGTCTATATGTATTAAATATAAACTTGATCTAAAGAGGTTTTTTTTTTTCTATAAAACATACTAGAAAAATACTTATAAAATCCCCTAGCTATAATGCATCATTGGGTATTTGTCACCTTTTTGACCCCTGTTGTGTTTGCATCCCAGCATCTTGTACTTGTGAGTTCACAACATGAAGTTGAACATTTTTACCCCCCAGAAAATGACTTTGCTGGGAACTGTGACTCCCCTTATATGTTTTGTGATGGTCGATGTCCAGAAATGTCCAAATATTCAAATATCCATTCATGAAAAGTCTAGTTTGTGTTTTATTTGCTAAATTCTACATGGGCCAACCTTTCCACACACAGTGTCTCAAAGCAAGTGCTACTGGTAGAGGACACTGTTGTGTTTGACTATGTTTGTTTGTACCTTTGTGTTGTTGCAGAAGATGATGAGCAGCAGTATTGTGCGAAGGCTCAGTATTCCGGAGTGTATTTTATTGGTCACCCAGAGGATCACCAAATATCCTGTTCTAATCCAGAGGATACTTCAGCATACCAAAGGTAAGGATGATGTAAAAACAGAGGGAATGTACAACGTCAATCACTACGTCAGCTGCATATTTTGGCACACATTTTGGAAACACCCCATCATTAGAAAAAGGCAGGGCATTACGGACCCTATCAAAATCTCATTTCCCTATATTCACTTGTTTGTTACAGACAGATATAACAAAGAAACTATGATTCCTGTTGACAACTACAAGTCAAATTTAATCGAATATTGAGAATGTCTCCAGTGGAAACAACTGTTCCCAATACTTTTAAGTTTACATTTCTGAAAGTAATGCACTTGGGTTGTGCAGAAAGACCACTGAGCCTCATGAAGTCTTCACTCAAGTCAGATGGATGGATATATAGGTAGATAGATTGATTAGTGCATAGATGGATAGATATTGGTAGGTAGATAGAGCTTATGGTAAAACAGTGCGCAGCAAGGTGAACAGACAGAAGTAGAAGACTATGAGCTGATAAAACTCTCCCGATTGTCCTTTTCTGTAGACACAGATGAAGACCACGGCTGTGTTTCGGATGCCTTGCACTGTGTTAAGGAACTGATCACTGCGGTGGACAGCAAAGTCAATGAGCAGGAGAAGAAACGGAGGCTGAGGGAGGTCTACAGGTATACCAGTCTTCCTAGAATCTAGATTTATGAATAGATATTATGAATGTTCAGTCAAGTACTAGATAGAAGTGATACATAAATCATAAATAGCTTTTAATCAATTGTCATACAGTATGGTCAGAGGAATATTGTAAGGACACTAAGGCCCTGACCTTTAACTTCCTTAATTTTAGTTGCTTGTAATTTGTTGGAGATCCAAGAAGTGAAGCTTATTCTATTGTTGCAGTCATTGTAAGTCACTCTGGATACAAGAATCAGCTAAATGCCTAAAATGTAATGTGAATTTCTTTAATACTCTTCCCTTCTTCTAGTCGCACCGACAGTAAGTCCATCATGAGGATGAAGAGCGGTCAGATGTTTGCCAAAGAGGACCTGATGAGAGGGAGGAGGCTGCTTCACGATGGAGCGCTACAGCTGAAAAACTCTGCAGGACGACTCAAAGGTTCCCCATATTTTGTCAGCGTTCCTAACTCTTAATCCTAGATTTAACAGTCATTTAGTTTTTTCTGGTTCCAGGTTCAAGCTCTTTATTTATTGATGATAAGTTTTATTAATTAATGATCGCTTTATTTGAATGTGATCCCTAGTCGATCACATGATCTCAGCCCTCTGAATCCCTAGTTGATATAATTGCAAATCTCTTCTATGGAGAATATTAGTGAACACAGCTTATAGCATAATACATAGAAGCGGTGCTTATACAACAGTGTGATTTGTCATAAAAGGCCAGAGTATGAGTACTTTATGGAAGCAGTCCATGCAAAGTAATAGATGAAGAACCCAGTTTGTCCTCCCATCGTGTGTCTAAATTCATTCTAATTCATCTAAATTAATTTCCATATGAGAAGATGATTGGAGTTGTGTGAACTATCGTAGATGTGTAAATAGCTAAGATGTGTTAAAATTAGATTTTCACTCAGACTTGAATTATTTTTATTAATTACATACTGCTCAGTAAAGGATTTTTACCACACCGTGAAAAAAAAAACAGAAAATGACTTTGATCTAAAGTTACTTTCTGGGCAGACAGGATGTTGCCATTTTCTGATTTCCTTGTCCAATGATTCTTTGTCCAGACGTCCATGCCATGCTGCTGTCTGATGTGTTGGTGTTTCTTCAGGAAAAAGACCAGAAATATGTCTTTGCCTCTCTGGTAAGTTGTGATTGGAAAGAGATTCTACACTTTTAATTTAATTCATTTTCCATCTTATTCATGAAACCTGTAACAGCATACAGTGGCTTTAGTATTTAGTATTCAGACTGCTGCACTTTTGCCATAGACTGTTATAGACTTCATTCAAATTAACATTAATTTGTTATAATCAAGAGGATTTTTACTCATTTAATCTCTTTCTTTCTGTTATGGTAGAGACAAATATTTGGAAAGGAGAGAAATTCTGTAAAATTCTGAAAATATATAAACATTATTTGTGACTACCTTTAGCAGATTTGTGTATCTTAGATTTGGACTAACACATACAGTATATGCTTTAGAACTGGCGAAAATAGAATACAGATTTGAAGATTTGTACACCTCCCAATTTCATTTTTCATGGTTTTAATCTAAGATTAAGATTAAAACCATGAAAAATGAAAGCCCAATCGATACAGCCATACAACTGCAAGGCATTTTACCATTTTATGCCAGCATACACTTTATACATACAATACTAATGACCAATTGACCTCTTACCATTGTCATCCTCTGTTATTCTATTAGATAATTTAATAGAAATCCAAATGAAAAATGAAAGCCCAATCGATACAGCCAAACAACTGCAAGGCATTTTACCATTTTATGCCGGCATGTTCTCTATTATACCCTGTTAACGCCACTCACTGTTTCTTAAAGATGCTATCGGGAATTGATTTAACTCTCTGTCTTCAGGACCAGCGGTCTACAGTCATCTCTTTACAGAAGCTGATCGTCAGGGAGGTGGCTAACGAGGAACGAGGTCTGTTTCCTTTCTTTTCTTTATTTATTTTGTGATTCCAATTGCTCCCTGTAGCCAACATCAAGTACATCAAGTTCCTGCACTTCCACTAAATTGCTCAGACTGCATTTTCCCTGTGCCTTAGACACAGGGGTGTAAAAATTACCCAGAAATTCTACTTAGGTTAAAGTATGGGTACTGGTTCAAAATCTTACTCAATTACAAGTATCTAGCTAAAAATACACTTGAGTAAAAGTAAAAAAGTAAAAGTAAAAAATTTACTCAAGTATTAAAAAGTAAAAAGTAAACTTTTTTTTATTCTTGCAATGGATAGACAGTGCTGAAATTAAATAACAGAGGAGACTTTTTTGCATTAAAATTACTTTAATGCACTCCATCGAATTTGAAAAAACATGTCGAGGTAAACTAACATGGACAGCATTCACATAACAGCGTCCAGTTATACAGTTGGCCAAACTACAGCCATGTAAACAATTAAGGGATAGTTCAGTTTTTTATACTTTGAAGTATAAACTACTTGTACTTTTAAGTAATTTGTACTTTGAAGGTCTGAATTTTAAATGTAAGGAGTAAAAAGTATTATTTTTGTCTCGAAAATGTAATTGAGTAAGAGTACAAGTACACAAACTTAATAATACTCGAGTAAAGTACAAATCCCCTAAAATAGTACTTAAGTATTGTAACAAAATAGAATTACTCAAGTACTTTACACCCTTGCTTAGACAGCGCTATGCGTTACGTTGGACAAATAAACTGATCTTTGATTGTATTGATTTAAAGTGAATTGTGAGTTCTGATTCATGTTCTTATAGAAGGATCATCTGATGTCTCTCTTCCAGGTCTGTTTCTGATCACGGCCGGAATAGAGAGACCTGAGATGGTGGAGGTGTTGGCAAGTAGCAAGGATGAACGCAACATATGGATGGCCATCATACAGGACGCCATGCACTGCATGTAAAGACACACACACATGCACTCAAATAAACAGGGGGGGGGGGGGATTGGGCAGTGTGATGGCAGAGTAGAAGTAATCCAGTGTTTTCCCCTTGCATACTCTTATGCTGCACTCACGTCAGATGGGAAAGACTTGAAAATACCGTTAACCACAGGTTTTAGTTGGTAAATACCAGTAGAAAATTTCATTCACCTCAGTTTTCAGCTTGTAAATCCTGATCTGACATCCTGAATTTATCTACTGTTATGACTCAGACCATATTTTAGGAGTAATTTATGCAGAAATGCAGTTAATTCAAAAGGGTAATACAAAAGGGTTCACAAACGTTTTCTCGCAACTTTGCACCTGTACTAATTCCCCTATTTTCACATACTTTGACTGATGACTGTAAGGTTTATCGGAACATTCTTAATTCTTCATAGATAAGTGAACATCAAACTAGGAGTGTATTTGTGTGTGTGCTGTGTATTTGACAGGGAGAAAGATGAGGATGAGGGAGTTCCCAGTGAGACAGAAGAGGACAGGAGGCAACAGGAGAACAGAGCCAAGGTGATCAGAGGTGACTGCACACTTCTGTTCTATTCGATTCTGTTCTGTTTTATTATGTTCAATTATTTTCTGTTCTGTTCTATTCTACTTTATTCTATTCTATTTTATTCCACTATATTAAATTATATTCTATCCTGTTCTTTATTACTGTATTGTGCTCCATTGTATATTGTTCATTTGTGTTCTATTCAATTCTGCTCAAAACTTGACTTTATGAATTTATTTGTGTGTGTTTGTGTCCCAGAGCTGCTGCGAAGGAAAGATGAGCAGATTATCTCCTTATTGGAGGAGAAGGTCAACATCTTCAGGGACCTCTGCGACTGTAATCCCGCCCTCGACGATACCAACCCACCAATCAGAGAGCGCATGTTATTCAGGGCCACACCTGATGATGTCACAAAGGGGGAGCCAATCATGAAGGATGCCCTGAGAGAAGGTGACTGGAGATGGTTTCCACGGTGCCTCTATTTCCAGGTTCCAGAGTCTATGCTCACTATAATAGAGGACTGTTAGGTGACGTAACGCACCCTCTGGCAGCCATATTGGAGGTCCTCAACTCTTGGGCAACAGTAGCTGTGCACAGTTGTTTTCTTTTTTAAATATAGGCTACAACTTGGCTGACATGGTTAATTACTGTGCTGTTTTGTCTTCATTACTGATAAATCTGATTGATTGACCTGATGTGATTGACCTCCCCTGGTAATACTGATGCCATCTGGAGAGGGCTTGAGTGAGTCCAGATTTGATGTTGTAGTTTGTTGATTATAATGGAGAGCAAAGATCAAGCAAAAATAATAATAATTATTATTATTTCGGAAGCCATGTCTAAAATAAAGTCATATTAGGGGAGCATTTAGGACCAATGTTCCCTCTAAGCTTGGTGACCTATGTCTATTCATTTTTCATATTGACCAAATAAGATTTTGTCAAATCCTCAGTCACGGCTCCACTTTGTCCCCAGAAATTTAGTGGGTATATTGATGTTAAGGTGGTAAATGATATTAAATGCAGGGACTTAACTACAGGCTTAGTGGGTTTAGTGAATTGATGCCCCCTGATCATAGCTCCTCCCAGGGCCCTGAAGGCTAGTGGACACAAACAGGGGTCTAATCTTCTTTGTATGTGTGTATGCTAATGTATATATACTGTATTTTCTTCTCTCGCTGCCTCTTTAGTTGAGACGCTGCATGCCTTAGTAAACAGCGGTCTAGGCAGAGCTGGCTGCAGTGTTCCAGTCAGCCTGGCTGGGGTCGGCGTAGGGCCGGTGTGTCTGCCCAGGAGAGCAGAGACCTTCGGGGGCTTTGACAGTCATCAGATGAACAGCAGCAAGAGTAAGACACATGCATTCACGCATACAGATTCATACACATATACTTGCATGTAGTTTGGTGCACACACGGTGCATCTATACACATCTACATCCAGGTCTGTGTCTTTTTTCCCTCAAAAGTGGGCCTTTTTTTATTGGGATCACATCTAAAACCTTTGGCTTACTATAGGCTATCAACACACTACATTGTTAAGTTAAAGGCACAGGAACCAGCAAATGTCCCATGACACAGAGTTAAAGATGAGTAGTACACCCCTAAACACACTAAATCAGTCATCAGTTTGATGACACACTTATCATCTCGCTAGTAGTATGTGTGTGTCAGTCGTCGCTATAGAAACAGAAGGCGGAAACTTCAGGCTACAAACCAACACATGCCTGTTATTGTTTTTTATGTAAATGCCTAGTCTGATTTAGCTGGATTATATTTGCTTTACATCTCTGGTATACACATTAAAATCGTATTTCTCTTTACTAGAAAAATTTAGTTTTAGCCACTGTGTGGCTTGGAGACACATTGCATTTACAGTTTGCATCTTGGATGCATTTACACCTGGATTTGGTCCGATCACCCATGACGCATGTTAATGGTCAACTGAAAAGGGGTCATAGTAACGCAAATACATGTACCAGCACACACTACATGTACCTGTGTGCATGCAGAGGCACATTCAAACACACACATACAAATACAAACACAAACAGGCACATGCAACAAGAAGACCGAAAAATATGAATTATTAAATATTAAGAATTAAGAATGTAATGCGTAAATTATAAAGACCTACTAAATATCAAACACATGTTAAAAAAGATTGTGCAATATTAAGGCTTGGCCTTGTAACAACAGAAAGTCCACAATAAATATCCCAGGGAATTCTGAACAAAGGAATGCATACACCACTGGTAATCTGAATTAAACCTAATGAAGGTGTTGATTCAGGGAATCAATAGGTGGCATTGCATGATACTTCAATACCACCAAAGTATGATAGCAACCTTACCATACCAGTTATACAAGTATGGTAAGGTTGTATGTGTCAGTCTAACCCTACTTGCTAGTTTGTTGCAGGTTTGTCCCACGTGTCCATGATGGTCTGCTGTGATAATGAATGACCCCGACTCCCTCTATCCTTTTCTTTTTAATCCTGTTCCTTTTTCCTTCTCTTCCCCCAGACGGAGAGAAAGAAGATGGGGATGAATCACTGGACCTTCGCAGGACTGAGTCAGACAGCGTGTTGAAGAAGGTGTGTGTTGGTGTGGATGTTGTGTTTATGTTCATACTAGTGCAATACATTATTCATGAATGCTTCTTTCTTCTCATCTTTTGGGGAAAAAAAATCTCACTCTCACTGAGACTACAATTAAATAAACGATAAATGAAAAAATAATCCAAACCCCTTGGGAATTGTTGCAGTTCAGAGCCGTGAAATGTTTGGTTGACTGAAACTCACTGAAAATACTAGACCACTGTACGTAGTGGGCCTGGAGCTTAACCAATTGCTACCAATTGCATACATTGAGTGCATAGTCTTTATTTAGGACGTATGTTATCTATAAGTCTATCATAATATGTTGTCATACACAAAAAGGCTTTTCTACCAGCGGCAGTTATAAAAGCTCTAGAAACCTTCATGACAATGAGTAGCATACTAGACACATGAATACAACACAGCTTGGCACAGTGCCAAGTGCCAGTGTCACATACATTCATACATTCTATTTCCTTTTCTCAGTAGTGGCTTTTTGACAGCTACACATCCTTTAAGACCCATAGGATTGAGTTGTCTCAATTGTTGAGTTGTTCTCACAGTGCAAGGATCGACAGAAACACCTGTGGATTTTTTCTGATCTGAAGCAAGAGTGGAGTCCCACAATCTGTACTAAATGGCCATTTGATTGGAAATTAAATGAACGAAAGGGTGGTCTCTGACTTTTGCACAGTACTGTAAAATACATGAAGAAATAAAAAAAAATAAAAAAATAATTTATGCCCATTATTTATGACTTTTTTGTGATAATGTATGCCATGCCCAGAAACTGACCCTTTTCTCCTGTGCCTTCCTAATATATCCCTGATACAAAAGACTACAATGATCATACTCTATATTTACTCTCTACCTACGTGATATAACAGAATGGCTGTAATATGTGCTAATATGTTATATGTGCTGTAAACTCTAATGTGAAGTGTGTGTCTCTACCTCAGGGAACCACCACCAGCCTACAGATGTTGCTCAAGAGAAACAATGAGGTAGGATTAGTGTTTTTTCCCAATTGAGTCATAGCTGTTTTGTGGTGAGATAAATTACCCCGCAAACATTTTAATATTAATATTTAATATTAAATAGACACGGCGTCTAGACACGGCCGCGCCACATGATGGCGCGGCCGTGTCTAGACGCCGTCGTGGTAGCTCCGCGGAGATTGTGCGTTTTTTTAGTTTTTGTGTTTGTTTTTAATATCTTTTTTTGCTCAAACACATCGGCACTAACATCCTACGAACGCAGCACACTTTTGGACATAAACTTTTGCGCAAAACAAAGGTTTTTGTCCACTTTTCCCATCGACCCAGCGTGGCCGGCAGAGATAGTACGAGCGAGCCACAACAACAACAGTGGAGACTCACCTACGGGGAGACGAAGGAGGAAACATCGGGGAAAACGGAGCGGAATTCGGAACAGACTGAGAGTTCAAGCCCACCGTCCACCTCTGCCCAGCATCCTTCTTGCTAACGTCCAGTCTCTGGATAATAAGTTGGATGATGTTAGGGCGAGGATTAGATTCCAACGGGACATGAGGGATTGTAACATCTTTTGTCTGACGGAAACATGGCTGACCCCGCTGGTGCCGGATCGAGTCATATGCCCAACCGAGTCCTTCTCTGTTTTCCGTGCGGATAGAACGGAAGAGTCTGGCAAATCTAAGGGTGGAGGGGTTTGCTTCATGACCAACAACAAGTGGTGCAACCCCAAGGACATTAAGACTCTTTCTCGTTCCTGCTCGTCGAACCTGGAACATCTGACTATCTCATGCCGTCCATTCTACCTTCCCCGGGAGTTCAGCTCGGTCATCACCACAGCCGTCTACATACCACCACAAGCGGACACCGACGTAGCACTATCGGACCTACATGATGTGTTATGTCGGCATCAGAACAAGCATCCCGACGCGGCTATGGTGGTGGCTGGGGACTTTAATAGGGCGAACCTAAAAAAAGTCATGCCGAACTTTCATCAGCACATTACGTGTGCTACCAGAGGGGAAAGAACGTTGGACCACTGCTATACGCCGTTCAAGAGAGGCTACAAGGCTGTCTCTCTCCCTCCGTTCGGCAAATCAGACCATGCCGCCATTTTCCTGCTACCGGAGTATAAACAAAGGATAGCACGGGAAGCGGTAGTGACGAGGGACGTAAAGCGGTGGTCTGACCAATCAGAGGCTGAGCTACAGGACGCTCTGTGTGACGTCGACTGGGACATGTTCCAATCCAGTTCCAGGGACGTCAGTGAGTTTACGGAAGTAGTAACGAGCTTCATAGCAATGCTAGTGGATACCATCGTCCCAACGGTGAAAGTTAGGTCCTTTCCTAACCAAAAACCGTGGGTTGATAAATCCATCCGCGACGCTTTGAACGCCCGCACTGCTGCCTATAACTCCGGTCTTGTATCCGGCAACATGGACGAGCACAAGGCAGCGTCCTATGGACTGAGAAGGGCGGTGAAGGAGGCCAAGAGGAGGTATAGGGACAGAGTGGAGTCGCAGATGGAGCAGCGCGACACCAGACGCCTATGGCAGGGGCTACGGACTATAACGGACTACCAGGGCAGACCCCCGCAATTGTGAGTGCTGACGCATCCCTAGCGGAGGACCTGAACTCATTCTATGCACGGTTTGAGGCTAGCAACAACAGCGCTAGCTCGCCGGCTAACAACATCACCGTTAGCGCAACCGGAGTGAGTTCTACCGCTGGGGATGAACACACACTCTCTGTGACCGAGCACAGTGTGAGGAGGGCTCTGATGAGGGTGAACACCAGGAAAGCTGCTGGTCCAGATGGCATATCTGGGCGAGTACTGAAGACCTGTGCTAATCAGCTAGCTCCAGTGTTCACCACTATATTCAACATCTCCCTGGCTGAGTCTGTGGTCCCCGCCTGCTTCAAGAGATCCACTATTGTCCCTGTGCCCAAGAATGCTTCTCCAGCATGCTTGAATGACTACCGACCGGTGGCCCTCACCTCGGTGGTCATGAAATGCTTCGAGAGGCTGATAAAGGACTACATCTGCGCCTTCCTCCCTTGCTCCATGGACCCGCTGCAGTTCGCTTATCGTCCCAACAGATCCACGGATGATGCTGTCTCCCAGGTACTGCACACCACACTCTCTCATCTGGACAGCCGGAAGGGGGGCTATGTGAGACTGCTGTTCATTGACTATAGTTCAGCTTTCAATACCATAGTCCCCACCAGACTGGCTGGCAAGTTGATTGAGCTGGGACTGAACACCCCCCTGTGTGCCTGGATCCTGGACTTCCTGACCGCCAGGCCCCAGGTGGTCAGGGTGGGTAGACACACCTCCAACCCCCTCACCCTGAACACAGGATCCCCCCAGGGTTGCGTCCTCAGCCCCCTACTGTACTCCCTGTACACACATGACTGTGTGGCCAGGTTCAGCTCCAACACCATCATTAAGTTTGCGGATGACACAGTGGTGGTGGGCCTGATCTCCAACAACGACGAGAAGGCCTACCTGGAGGAAGTTGCTGATCTGTCACTCTGGTGCCAGGACAACAGCCTCCTCCTGAATGTCACCAAAACTAAGGAGCTGATTGTGGACTTTAGGAGGACACAACAACAGAGGACGTACTCACCACTGGGGATTAATGGGAATACTGTGGAGAGGGTGAGCAGGTATAAATACCTGGGAGTCCACATCACCGAAGATCTCACATGGTCCACACACACAGACACTCTGGTGAGAAAGGCGAGGCAGCGCCTTTACCACCTCAGGCAACTGAGGAAATTTAAAGTCTCCCGGAGGATCCTTCAGTCCTTCTACTCTGGTGCTGTGGAGAGCATCCTGACAGGAAGCATCACTGCCTGGTTTGGCAGCAGCTCCGCTCAGGACAGGAAGGCTCTGCAGAGAGTAGTGCGTTCGGCTGAACGCACTATTGGAACTACACTCCCCACCCTGCAGGACTTATACACCAGGAGGTGCAGAACCAGAGCCTGCAGGATCATGAAGGATCCTCACCACCCCAACAACGGACTGTTTCAGCTGCTGCGGTCAGGCAAGCGCCTCCGTAGTCACGCTGCCAAAACAGAGAGACTGAGACGGAGTTTCTTTCCTCAGGCCATCAGGACTGTGAACTCTGACCTCACCAGGGCCCCCACCAAGACACACACACTGCCCCTCTTATGCACACACACACACACACACACTTAGGTAAAGACTACACATAATTTATATTATATTATACATACAATTTTCCCCTTTTTTTACTATATTTTTTTATAAAGTGCTCTTATTGTAAATATTGTGTTGTTTTTTATATAGAGCTCTTAAAAAACTGTGACATTGTAAATATTATGTTGGTTATTGTAAATAGTGTGAACCTGTTATTTTGCACATTTCTGCTAAGCATTGCCACTTTGCATTTCACTACACACCTCGTGTGTGTATGTGACAATTAAACTTCTTGAATCTTGAATCTTGAAATAGATGTTGATACGATGACCTGCACCAACCTTGAAAATTGTCCGCGGTCGTCCATCGCTGATACCTGCATCCTGTGGGAAAACTGGGATCTAAATAGCTTTCTGATAGCAGTTCAAAACCATGCCCTAAAATCATATTGTGAAAAGTTTTTTATTCATTTGGGTTTGTTGGGTTCGTTTGAAACTGTATTGTAATGTAATGCTGTGTTTCTCTAGCAGTTCCAGCACAGTGTAACCCATCTCCATGACCTGCTTACATCACTGCAGGTACCAGAAACAAACCAGTGTCTCCTCTAGATCCAGCAATAACAGTAGAAAATGTCTGTCTGTTCGACTGAACAGCCATCTCTTCATGTAGAAAATGTGTAATTAAAATAACTATTTCAGCCACAAAACTAGCTTAAAAACAATGTTTAGACTTCACAATAATTATAATTTTGAGGCCGGCAAATCTTTTCCTGCCTCCCTCAATCCAGGCTGTGGTGGTCCAGCAAGACTCTTTCATCGAGGACCAGCGCCAGGCCCCAAGCGACCAATCCACCGCCAACTCCTCCTCCAGGAACTCCTCCTCTTCCTCCCTCTCCTCCCTCCCCCGTCCCTCTTCCCTCATTGAGCAAGAGAAGCAGAGGAGTCTGGAGAGACAGCGACAGGAGGCCGCCAGCCTGCAGGTTTGGCTCCATTTCGTCACGTCTCATCTTCGGTCTGGCTTGTTTTCAAGACTTAAACCATGGGTGTACAGTATACTCATACAGTGAAAGCCTCACTCATTGTACCTCACATCTCTACTGTCTTTAAATCCAATAATTATGCTATCAGATCACAGGGCTGGTTAATTAAGTTAGTTGGTTTCTGCTAATATGCAACTTATAAATGTACTAGACTGTAAAATTATTTTAAAGCAATGATATCTCACATTTTCTATGATTTTTTTGCAATGCGTATTCTCATGTACAGTACCAGTCAAAAGTTTGGACACACCTGACTGTTTCTCATGATCTTAAAGACATTTTGATCTAAATGCTTATGCTCAAATACTTGGAATTAGTTTCTTAGACAAATATAAATGGTGAAGTTGATGCCTATGTATGAATTTCTTTTCAAAACAAAAATTTTAATTAAAAAAATTTGAAATGCACCCCCAACAAAAAGTTATCATTTAGAACTTGAAATAAATTTGAAATTTGGAGGTGGAGAATGTTGAACTACAATGATTAAATCATCATTTTAAAAGCACACATAGTGATTGTTGCCTTTAAAAGTTAATTATGTGGAATTTCTTTACTCGTTAATGCCTAATGCCAGAAGGTGGCTACTTTAAAGAATCTAAAATATAAGATAGTTTTGATTTAGTTTTAATTTTTTTGGTCACTGCATAACTCCTTTTGTGTTATTTCATAGTTTTGCTGACTTTACTATTATTCTAAAATGTGGAAAATAGTAAAAATGAAGAAAAACTATGAGTGTGTGTGATACTGTATATCCCTGCATGTTGCTGACTGTGACTGAACTGAACTGTGTTTTTCTTCTATTCTAGAAACAACAGGCCGCACACCAAGAAGAAAAGAGGAGACGAGAGAGAGAGTGGGAGATGAGGGAGAGAGGGCTGGCCGAGAGGGAGGTGAGGGTGAAGGAGGAGGAGGAGGAGGCCGGGAGGAGGTGCAGGGAGCTGGAGGACGAGCGAGAGAAGCTCCAGAGAAGGAAAGACGAATACCAGAGACACTTGGAGAGGCTGAGGGAGGCGCAGAGGAGGCTGGAGAGAGACAAGGAGGCACTGAGGAGGGACACCGAGAGAATGGAAGCCATGAGGAGAGAGGAGGTGCGTGTGCATGTACTTGTTTTGCTCTCCTTGTGAGAACCAGTTTGAGTTTTAGACCTTCAGAGCAAGGACATTTTGGCTATAGTATAGTAGAACCCAATACTCATTGTTGTGTCTCTGTTAGTTGCACTCATGGAGGACCAGATCCATGAATGTGCAAAACCGCATAGCAAGGCCACGCTGCAAGCTGGTCCCTACTGGCTAGCATCTCCAGTCAGTAGTAGTCAAAAACAAAGTCACAAATCATCCAACGCGGGGTGATTTACATGACACCGGCATACAAGTGCTTGCATTCGGCACACCCCCTATGTCATACGACTCATTCTGATTCTGAACGCTTTAACCTCTCTGCCATGATTGAAGCTCATACAATGTTGTTTGTGAATGAATTAATATGAATCGGACAGTTAAGAATTGACAGCGGTGCCATTTTGCAGTTTACTGACGGTCACATACTGACCCACATATGTAGGTACTGAAGTTAAAAAATGTTACCTCTCGCTGCCTTTTTGGGTCCGCATCTTGCAAAGTTGCTCAGTGCAGCTGCAAAATGGTAAAGCACTTTGACCAGGTTTTGAGCATACTCAGAGCCACAACTAGCGCTACCCCAAGCTTCTGTTTGCTGGTTAAAAACATGGGAGGTGTTCTCAGTTGACACTGTCCTTTATGTCTCCGTATTTGTCATGCCCTGTCTTCATATTTGTCTTTTCTCTATTTGTTGTTTGTAGTCGGGCCAGCTTCAGAGGTACCAGCGGACTTCCTGTACCACATCTGAAGACTCTCTGAGGTTCCACAGCTCAGGGTCTCTGGACCTTGATTCCAAAGAAGCAGCAGACCAGCCTAATGAGGTACAAGTCTGTGATGAGGAATCTTATAAATTTGTTTTGACAAAGCTCAGGCCCACAGGAAGACAAGGAATGAATTTGGCTATTGCAGCTGTATGTTAGCTCCACAGTCATGCTCCTGTCGCTAAGTAACATGTTATTCTATGGCGGTTCATCGTGCAGTAATGCACATAGTAATTACTGTTTACATATATAGTAATGTAAATGTACTTAGTACCTAGCTAAGTACCTAGCTAAACCCAGGCCCTTATGCACTTATCAACTCTTTCCAAACTCCTTTCAGTATGGACAATTTGTAGACGAATTTGACTAGATTTTTAAAAATCTAGCTCGGTTAGCTCAGCATGAGAGGAAGATTTCATATTAGATTAATGGAGAGCAGTCAGGAGAGCAGACCTGAATGAAATTAAATCATAGAAAAACTACTTAAAAGTAACTAAATTGGCTTTCAAATACTTGATTCCTGTGATGGGCTACACTTTCTGGCGCTAATTGTATCATCCTATATGACAAACTCCTCTGCTGTGAGACTTGACTTACTTCCGACTTGCAGCTGTGACTTGACCAGACTTGCCCTGGCAAAACCCCAAGCAATTGCTTTTCATTCAGAAAACAATGTAGGCCGCAGAAACTGTTAAATAGGCTACTTCCCAATCACAAGCCCAGTTCACTGCTCTGCCTGTCTGCAGTGTAACCCGTCTAACCCTTGTTTTGAAGGTAACCATGGTAACCACTGTCCTAACCAGAGATCTCTTGAAGAACCCTTCTCTTTCTGGATGTGTTGTAGGTGGAGCTCTCGTCCTCCGCCCCAACCAAAGAGCCCTTCCTTCGCATCAGATCCAAGAGAATGGGCAAAAACTTCAACCCCTTCTCCTCCTCCTCCTCCTCCTCCTCCAAGCCCCAGGGAGGTGAGGAGTCCCAGCTCCCTACCAAACTCCTCCAGCTGACCAAAACCAAGGAAAAGAAAGAGAAGAAGAAGAAAAATAAGGGGAAAGGAGAAGAGCAGACACAGAAAGGTTCAGTGAAAATGTTAAAAAAAATGTAAAGTTTTATCTTGATATTAACAATTTGTCTCTCTTTCTACACTAGAAATGCACCACAATATGTAGGAAAACATAATCTGGCTTGGGCATCTTCTTATTGGTGGCTCATTGCGATACAGTTGTCATTTAAGTGAATTGACCAATAAACCTAAAGTGGCTACACAATACACAGCATTACAAAAAAAATGTTCAGCCTAATCTTGCAGCTGTGAGAAACCTCTGAAAGAACACAGGCACACTCCAGTGGAAGTCTATCATTGTCAGTCTATAGCAGACCAGGTGGTGGAAAAATAGGCTGATGTGTTGTGTCCTTCCGTCTTTTTCTCTGTAGAAGGCCAAGCCACAGTGGTGTCAGATCCTCAGAACGATGGAAACGTCTTCTTCTGCTGAAGCCTCGGACATCTGTTGACAGTCTTGACTTTCAAACCTTCCAGTTTATTGACAGTCTGGACTCTGGAAACTCTCCAAGCCTTTCTGTCAGAGAGCAGGTCTCAAACTATGGCTGGGAGCCATAATGGATGGCAAGCCTACTTCTGGTGGGTCCACATATGACAAGAGCAGTAATATGTGTTAATAAGCCTGGTTGTCAGGATAAGAGACTAAATTACCCATGTGTCCAAGGCTGGTGGGGGGCGAAGTTGAAAATCTCTTTTTTTTTTTTTTTTTGAGGTGTCTGTTCACTTTTGATCAATTAAAGATACACAAGGACTAAGGAAGAGAGATTTTGATTTCTTCCAGCTACCGTGATGAGATAAAAGACCTTTTGGATGTGTGTTCAATCTTGTCCTTCTGGTGTGAGGATGATCCCATGGTGGTTTGAGTCGAATCTCCTCAAGACTTGACAATTAAGCAATAATAATCCAGTGGGCTATTTTTTGTGATGCAAACTTGTTTCAATGTTGCTGGTGTGTCCCCACCTCACCATGCGTGCTACTAGGTTTTAATGAGTCCCAAGATGAGACTATATTTACTCAGTTTGGGGGATGAAGGCTGAGGCTGATGAAGCTGAGGAACCTTCCTCATAAGTATGATTTTTCCGCTAACTCGCATTAAAACAAAATTCAATTGGACACCAATGTTTTCTTTCTTAAATTGGTTTTAGCTCTTGGTTTACTAGTCAAGTTGACAAAGAACACATAATGTAAACCATTAGTGTGGAGATGGGGACAGAGCAAATGCAATTTGGCGTGATGTTTGTAATGGTTAGTAAACGCTGAATTATTGAAGTCCACGATTTTCCACTATGGTAATTTGCATTTTTGAAAAAGCTTTTTTTTTTTCCTAAGGATTTTAATTTTTTTTACCTATCAACATCAAGTTTGGTACACAACCTAGATATACCAACACAATATAATTGGGCCCAATTCATTAACTGATGAATTTGAAAAAACAAAATTCGCCCTAACTCAACCATTTGTCTAATCATCACAAAACCTGGTACATATGTTAGTAGAGGCCCCCAAACATATCTTCAAAAGTATTTTAAAATTGGCCAATAGGGGTCGCCATGTATACAAAATATGTGTTTCTTCACGCAAAAGCTGTAGCGCCAAGTATTATTTAAGATGTGAAGTTTTGTTGTGATTTGGTACATGTGGTCTAGGTACACTTGGGTTCGGCCTTTCACATTATGGCTTGTAACTAAGGACAGGTTTGCAAATCATTACAAAACCTGGAGTACATGTTTCAGCCTTTATTTACAATGATCGCAACAATATTCATGCCACTTTTAGTGTTTCATCATTCACAGTAATGTCAATATATAGATGAATTCTATGTGGCATAACCATCACAAGGGAAAATGTATTAATTGAATGAGAAGGGAAACTTTTAGCTCCCTATGTTGTGGTTAGCAGACAACTGATAGATTTGATGGATAAATAATTTCAAATAACTTTGAGAAATTAGACAATTTGTTGCTCATATGCTACAAAAAAAAGATATTAGGGCTTCAACCCGGCTATATTTCAAATTATTTTTCACTCACAATTTCATAGGTGTTAACATGAAATAATGTAAAATATTCAGCCCACTGACTATACAGTTAAGCCAGGGTACTTTTAACATGGATGATTGTAAATAATATAGGGTTTGTTCCTGTAACCTGCACCCCCTCTGTGACGGTCACTATGACCGATGAAATGAAACTGCATGCACGGAAGGATGTTAGATCTCCATAATATAGAAAAATTATTGTCACTATTACATAATTATCCCTGTGTTTTAGTTGTTTTTCTACCCAACACTTCTGGCTTACCGTATGCCTACATTTACCAGAATATTCACTGGATAGGAGTGGTACTCTGTATCAGTCAGCACTAAATAAAATGGTATCGTTGTACCCCTAGTCACTACAGTAGTGTATGATTCAGTGTGACAATCACTGCAATGCGACTGACTTCTGTTTTTCAGTCGCTGCAATGCAATAGGATCAAGACTAAATTGGTTTTAACAAGCACTTTAGATAGATGGTCGAAGTACATAGACTTTGTATTAAATTTGTAAGAAGTCTTCTCTGCTGGCGGTGTTAAAATGAGAGACAATCATTGTTTACATTGAAAAGAAAGCTTTTCAGACAAAATTTCTTTGAATCAACAAAAAAATTGTTGTGTTTGTGTGTAGCAGTACTGAGGTCTGTTCACTGTCAGCTCCATCAATTGGTCATAAATAGAAACTGCAACTACTTGGCAAATGATAGTACATGGCACAGTCATTATTTTATCAAGAGGTTGTCTACGGCAGCCTTCTCATGCCAAAAATATCTCCCACTTTTTAGACTATTCATTTTGAGTACAAACAAATGGCATTTTTAGATTTTATTGGAAAGCCAATATATATATATATATAAATATATATATATATGAGTTCTATTATCAGAGGAGGTATTTAAGTACCAAAATACAGAGAAGCCAAACATTTTGGTACTTAATAAAAGTTCCTCTTTTTAGACATTCTCAAACTCCTTCTACTTTGTTTCAACAAATCTCTCTGTTTACAACTGTTAAACAACATTTGCAATTGTAAAGCTAGTTAGTGTTTGAAACCACATGACAAAAGTAACTTTTTTCTATCACCCTTTCATTACAACTGGAATATCTGTCAAAATAATTGCTATATTGTTGATATATTGTGGATTGCACAAAACAGGAGAATTGTGTAATAGCTTTGCCTTAATTCTAATTTAGCCTTCCATGATTGACCAGTAGATCGCACTGTTGTGAAATAAATCAGAAAACCCCAGTAACTACCATATTACCATAAGTATTTTATTTATTGAATTTAAAAATACGAATTGGGAAATATTGTCTGCATTTTTTATCTTTCCTTGAAAAGCATTAGCCTACCCACCCTTGACACAACCCTACAGATACTTGGTATTCTTTTTAAATGTGTACGGTGTAATAACATGTACTTGACTGTGCTTTCAATTGTTTGGTAAATTTGGGTTTATGACTTATAAACCTGAGGTGCTCCTCTCTGTTCTTGGTAGAAGCATTAAAGGAAAAATCCAGTGAAATTGGAACTTGTTCTTCTACGATGGATTTCTCCCTCTATGATTGTTGAATAAACTGTGGGTCTAGAACAGTGTTCCTCACATCCGGTCCTCGGGGTCAAGAGTAGTGCTGGTTTTAATTCTAGCTGTCCTGGCTAGCTAGCTATAAAGAAGCCCTTGCTCTTTGATTCTGTGGGGCTGACACCAAAATCTGACATTTACCGTTGATGTTTTAGATGTTCTCTTGACGTGACATCACGTCGTCTATGTTTAGCCAGTTATCTGCGAGAATAAGAAAAAGGATGGATTTTTCCTTTAACACTGTCAAACGTTGGATGAAATGCTCCTCTGCTTTTGTGAGGTAGTCAGAATGTATTCAGAACAGGACCATTCACTCTTGAAAAAAAAAGAGGCCCTTTTAGTGTGGCATTGTTCTTTTTAAAATGTACTATAATACTTTTTCATACTATAATACTTTTTCATCCACATGTCTTCCTCTGAATGAGCACCTGTTATGATCTTTTCTCATATGAACCCCCAGAACCCCTGCTGCCAATTAATTCTAGCCAGAATTCAAAAGGGTAAAGCAACAAACTGTGTAAATATGTTTTATGTACAAATTTGAACTTCCAAGGTATTGATGACTATGGATTTTGTTTTGATTTTTTATGAAGTATAATAATAAGGCTTTATTTATCTGTATTCTCCTTGTTTTGGAGGCATAAAAATATTAGAAATGTACAGTAATATTTCCTCTTCAATAAATAACAGGCTGTTTGTCATCTGATATGTTGTGTGGATCTATTTTGTGATGCAATGACAGAAAGACAGTGAGAGCAAGTGGGAGAAAGAAGGGAAAAGGCATGAGGTGAAGAAAAAATAAGAAAGAAGTGTCTCTTGCTCTTGATGCATGCATCATGGAGATAAAGTGTGAAGTCTTCATATGTAGTGTAACAGAGGTTGCCAGGTTGAGCAGTATAGAACGTCTGCAATCCAACTTAAATGTGAAGATGGATTGTCAGACTTCCAGAGCAGCAGAATGTGGCGTCTTACCAGTAGGGTTAAGAAGGCCACAAGACCTGAGTTGGAGATCTTACACCCCATCGGTATGATGCCAACAGGGCTATGTGACGATCAGGGGGGATGGTATCAGAGATTGCGTTATTGTCTGTGAAATAACCTCCCTGTAGGATGTCAGAGAAGATAAGTCCAGAACATATACAGAACAGTAGCTGTGTCCTGATGACATCTTGAGCAGGATGGGTCAATATCTGGAAAGATTTCGGCTAAAATCCCATGATTGGCACAAATGGAGGAGAGGGGTAATGCTGGATTATTGATTGATTGCTGTTCTTCAAGTTACGCAAGAGAAGAGGAAGAATGTGTTGAACGAAGATTAAAGTGTCAATGTCTTACCAGGAGTGGGGTTTGAACGCACAAGGACATTCGCCCATTGGATCTTAAGTCTAACGCCTTAACGACTCGGCCATCCTGGTCAGTGTGTTGAGGTATCTTGTTACTAGAAATTCTGAAGATCCACATTTACAAGTTTTTTTTTAGCACGTTGATAGCAGAGCGGCACTGTCACCTCACAGCAAGAAGGGTTCAAATCTGTGTGAGGAGTTCCTGAGGGTTTCCTCTAAGTGCTCCACTTTCTTCCTACAGTCCAAAAACATGCAGGTCAGATGAATTGGAGACTCTGAGCATGATTGTGGTTGGCTGTCTATGTGGTTGCCCTGTGGCGACCTGTCCAGGGTGATTCTCTGCTTTCTGCCTAATGCATGCAGGGATAGGCTCCAGCAACCCCTGTGACCCTGAATAGGAATAAGCAGGTATGTAAAATGGATGGATGTTGCTAGCTCAATGGAAATATCCACCCTTTAACACTGTTAAAAACAGCTATTGGTGATATACCTTGCATTTCTGGGCCCATTTTGTTTGGTGGTGTATTTTTCTTATTCCCATGAATAACCCATGGATAACAGGCAGACGTTGTGACGTAAGATGGATAAGATGGCTCCTTATTGTCCCTGAGGGTAAATTGCAGCCCAATGGCTGTTGGCACAAAAGAGTGCTTGAAGCGCCCCCTCATGCACTTAGTTTGGATGAGATGATTCTTAGCCCACTCATCTCTTCATAGAAGATACATCTCTCCAAGATGTATCTGATTGTATGCCTCATCCTCCCCTTAGCCACCTCTTCCAGACTGTCCAGGCTCTCTCCCACAACTGAGCCACCTTTCTTGACCAGTTTGTTAATCCTGTTGGCATCCTTTGCTTTGATGCCGCCTCCTCAACATACAACAGCAAAGAAGAGTGCACTAGCCACCACTGTCTGATGGAACATGCAGAGCAGCCTGTTGCGCACATTGAATGACCTGAGCATCCTCAGGAAGTACAGTCTACTCTGACTTTTCCTGTAGAGGGACCAGTCCAATGTATTGTTGAGGTGCACCCCCAGGAACTTCCACAGATTCCACCATCTCCACCTCCTTGCCCTGGAGGATTACAGGCGGTGGGCGAGTCTTGTTCCGATGGAAGTCCACCACTAGTTCTCTTGTCTTACTGACATTGAGCTGTAAGTGGTTGTCGTCACACCATCCGACGAACCTCTCCACCAGACTCCTGTACTCATTGTCCTCATTGATGCAATCCACGATGGATGAGTCATCGGAGAACTTCTGAAGATGAGTAGACCCAGAATTGAATCTGAAGTCCAAGGTGTAGAGGGTGAACAAGAATGGCGACAGTACCGTTCCCTGAGGTACATCCGTGTTGCTCACCAGCATATCCGACAAGCTGCTCTGTAAACAAACAAACTGTGGCCTGCCGGTGAGGTAGTCCATAATCAAGTGTGCCATGGCGTTGTCTACCTGCATGGCTGCAAGCTTCTCTGCAGGCAGGAGTAGCTGGATGGTGTTGAATGCACTGGAGAAGTCAAAAAACATGATTCTCCAGGTGAGCGTACGCCTTAGGCAGCATGAAGATGACGGCAGTGCTGACTCCAAGGTGTGCCTGGTATGTGAACTGCAGGGAGTTCATAGAGAATGCCACTAGGGGCTTGAGGTGCTGCAGGACCAGCCTCTCAAAGGACAGAGGTCAGTGCCACAGGTCTGAAGTCATTACCATGGATAATTCAATGTTTGGCACAAATGGAGTCCGCTTGTTTATTGATTGATTGTTTTTCTTCTTGTTACGCAAGAGCATAGTGTAACCCGGTTAAAAAATAGGAATGGTTTACCTATATTCATGGTTATAATGCTATAATGAATACTAATTTTACTCATGTTTATTGTTTTACTGCTTTTATATTAATATTACTGTTTTATTTTATTTGTTCGTGCCTGTGAGATGTTTGGCGAATAAGAAGAGAGGTCAGGAGTCACGGGGGAGAAAAAGAAGTGAGTTGCGTACTGGTAGGACTCGGGTCCAGAAAAAGGTGGAGAGGACTAATGAGCAGCGTGATCTACAGTGAACCCACTAGAAGTATTGGGAAATGTGGTGATACTTCGGCGAGAAGTTTACCGTTTGTTGTTTTGCAAGTTATCGGTGGGCTATGAGTAGAGGCTAGCTTATTAGCCTGTTAGCTTAGTTTCACAGGGAACGCTGTTAGCTAACTCAGTTAACTAATCCACCCTGAGAACTCTGCTAGTGAGCTCGGCTAACTAGGCCGCCTGTGGATGAGAAGATCCTCCCTAGGACACGGACAGCAGCGTGAGCGATCAGGATTTTTGCTCCACACCTCCTCTGGACACTGGAAGCTAACGCAGTTTCCTCCATCTCCTCTCGTGCGTGCGCGGCTTCACTTCCCACTGCCGTGAGTGACTTTGAACTGCTCTTGTGATTTATAAAGTGGACATCAGGCCAGCAACGGCTTTGGTTTTGTTTTGTTTATGCCGGCTTTAGATTAAAGTATATGGGCCCTTATAGTGTATAAGTGTGCTATAATATTATGTGAAGTGCTGTTTCAAATCTGTAATCTCTAAGTGTGTTACTGTATTATGTAGGCTATATCTACTGTGCCAAGTTTAAAGGCGTGCTGATCCATTCTTTTATGTGAATTTGGTTGTTAGTTTTTTCCTTTATATAAACCAATTTGGAGAATTGATATTTGATTTAAACTCAAATAAATCTTCACATTACTCTCATTTACCGGTTTATTGTAGTACTAATGATTTAAGAGGTTTCTAGGTCTATCTGTGTGAAAGTTGGAGCAGTCAGTGAAGGTTATAGCGAACCCAATAATAATACTTTTAGTTATGTTAAAGAGGTACTTAGTTGTTTGAAGAACCTAGGGCTCTGTCCTTACAGTGATAGGGGGACAAAGGGGCTACAATAGGAAGAGTCTGTTGAACGAAGATTAAAGTGTCAATGTCTTACCAGGAGTGGGGTTCAAACCCACGAGGACATTTGCCCATTGGATCTTAAGTCCAACGCCTTAACCACTCGGCCATCCTGGTCAGTATGTTGAGGTGTCTTGTTACTAGAAATTCCGCTTGTGTATTGATTGATTGGTCTTCAAGTTATGCATAGGAAGAGTGTGTTGAACGAAGATTCAAGTCAATGTCTTACCAGGAGTGGGGTTTAATCTTACGTCCAACGCCTTAACCACTCAGCCATCCTGGTCAGTATGGTAGGGTGTCTTGTGACTATAAATTGTGAAGATGTCCACATTTGTCCACAAGTTCTCCATCTTTAATTTTCCAAAGATGACCTGGACAAACCTGAAGATTTCTGTTCCCTGGACAGATGAGTCCAAAATTGAACTGGTCACAACTAAAAACACCATGTTTGGTCTCCTTGCGTTGGCGATGTCGTCATTTGCAGTATTTCCAAGTGCCTTGATGCTGCAGCCTGTCCCATTACAGCAAAGAAATGTCCTCCCATGATACTTGTCTAAGGGCAGGATAACATTTAATCCATTGAATGTGTACATGTACATGTTACGGTTGCATCACTCTCTTGTGGAGTTGCAATAAAAGTATCAAGTGCACAAGGAAGGGCTCATCCGGGATTTGATGGTTTTACCATGGTAAGCAGACTATGTTTTTTTGGCGGACAGAACATTGATGGTTATACCAAGGTTTAACCATGTTTTTTCTACAGTATTACTATAGTATCGCCTACTATAGTTACTACTACTATGCTCCATAGTTTACCATAGGGTTATCTCATTACCATGGTTTTATTTCACATTCAGCTGGTTTCACAAAGGGTCATTTATTACATTACACTAAAGTCATTAAGCAGACTCTTTTATCCTAAGCAACTTACAAAGGTGATAGCTAGCCCTATGTGGGTCTCGAAGCCACGATCCTGGGACTAAGGGGCTCATGCGCTACTGACGGAGCTAAAGGGGCTGAAAAACTAGCAAAATGACCAAGACTCCAAAACTTGCGCGCACACACTTTCTCTCAATCAGCAACAGGAGTGTGAACAGAGAATGCTTTGTACTGTATATGATTGGACATTGTGTTTTGTTTACTACTTTTATGACTATTTACAAACAATAAAATACAGAACAGGCAGCAATTTTGTACATTTTGAATATTCATACATACTGTATGATGTATACATATTGAATATAAAAAATTCCATATGCCTTACTTTTGAGCTGTTGATTAATATGTTTTTTTTTATTTTAACCCTGAATTATCACATCCTGTGTATTAATGAATGACGAAAGACCTTACCCTTCTTACACAGTTGTGGCACCAGCTTTGTATTTGAATTATAGTAAGCCATAATAATACCATGGTCAATCAATTAAAAAAAACCTATGGTTCCTGTCTCTTAACTGTAGCAAACCATGGTAGTATCATGGACAAGAATATAATAAGCATAGATATACAATAACTGAATTTCTAATACACCATACATATGGGAGATGACCTTGGGGCCTGACACTCCAAGAGCTAAACCTAAAGGGACTTGTGTAACTTGAAGGTATAAAGATCCTGCTCTCTCTTAAAGCGCTATTAGAGGGTCAGAGCAATGCTTGAATGCTGTTTGAGACGTATGCTGATTTCTCTCCATGGTGCATGATCACTGCTTAAACAACTTTCAATGGCAATGGACTTCTTTGACAAATTTCTACGACACATGGTTATTGGCACCCTTTGCACCCACATGGTATAAATTAACCAACTATCCATTTTAAAGTGATAAAACAGTTCTGCTTCTCTGGTCATCTGTGAAATTGACTGTCTGTTAAACTGCTCTACACAAAGCGGTAGTGTCTAAATTTCTGTTTCTCCTGCCTGGATAGTAAACTAACCTTACTTGCTGATTAATATCTGTGTGTGTGTGTGTGTGTGTGTGTGTGTGTGTGTGTGTGTGTGTGTGTGTGTCGCTTCAAAATGCTCTCTTGTGATTTGTATGCTGTTGCAAGTTAAAGTATACTTGATCCATTGTGTAAGTCAATGAGCACATATTAAATTAAGACAATAAATGTTTTTGTGTACCACCCCTTGGAAGGTGGGCAAAAAAGTACATTTTGGACACTGCTATACATTCTATAAGGTTTACTTTACTGTACAGGGTTTTATTTTGAAGCAAGGCAGAGTGAGAAACAAAACGTCAGCTGGATACCTTGTTGGTAAAAAAAGGCTTCTGTGACTCCGTAGGGGTTAAAAGGAGGACTAAGCAAGAATAATACCCCTAGACCAACAAGCCTGCCATATACAGCTCTGGAAAAAATTAAGAGACCACTCCAAATTATCATTTTCTGATTTTACTATTTATAGGTATGTGTTTGAGTAGAATTAACATTTTTGTTTTATTCTATAAACTACAGTGGAGGCTCACAGCTCATCTGGACAAACAGCATACTCTGGTGGCCACAACTTAATTTCTGTGCAAATTAAATCATATGCAGAAAGTTTCATGTTGTGAACTCTGTGTCTGTAACTGACTGAAGGACCACTCACACAGCAGCACTCAGAATGTACTGTCACTTAGGAATCTGGTAGACAGTCAACCAATTAAAAGGGCAATCTACCCTAAAATAAATCTGACAATTTACTCCTCTGGTCTGTTGTTCTAATCACTGAAAGCTGAGTCATTTTTAGTCATTCAGTTCAATTCACTTGAATTTAAAAAACAGAACCGCCACTAAAAATTCTAGTCTTGTTACAGGGTCCATTTTAATATTATGTCCAACGAAAAGCACTTTAATGAGCGATGCCTTAATTTTACGAGCAGTACATGAAGGCAGCATGTGATGCAGTCCTTGTCCCAGAGCGCCGTTGTGTGTTTTTTTTTTGGTGAACAATGTATGTATAATGCACAATTCTGCAGTTACCTACTAGTCGGAAAATGAAGAATTCCTTTTAAAAGGTGCATAATTAAATGAAAATCTTGAAACACCTTCAATCTCAGTAGAGTTGTCATGTGTAAATATTGACGCTTACTTCATAATTAGTCAGGATGGCCGAGCGGTCTAAGGCGCTGCGTTCAGACCACGTGATTGCACGCGGAAGCAGGAAGCCTGAGACAGGAGAGTAACAGAGAGAACCCAAGTAACATCATTTAATTTTGTATACACAAGTATTTTTTGGTTGAGTTTTAAGTGTCCGAGAGAGAGCCAGAGGTGCGTGGGTAGATTCCCCCGGCAGCAGCAGGCTGTCAGGGGGGTCTCACCTCCTCTGTGTGTGCCAGTGTAACATGGAGGTGAACGGGCGCAGTGAGGAAGAGGAGAGGAGCAAGGAGAAGGACGGGAAAGTGGTGATCGAGGTGGGGAGGAAAGCGGAGGCGGCGGGCGGACAGACGCCACACGGCAGCGGAGTGACAGCGGAGCGGAGCGCCAACAGGGAGAAGGAGAGATACGGGAAAGAGCTGACTGTGGAGGTGGAAGTGGAGGAGAAGGAAGGAGTAACAATGATGGACGTACTAAAGGAGGTGAAGAAAGTGTGTGGAGAGGTGGTGGGATGCCGAGTGAAGGGGGAAAGAAAGTTTGAAATCACGATGAAGGACGGAGAGGGGAAGGACAAGCTTATGGACCATCTCATTGTGAACAATGAGATGGTGGTGTCATTCATAAACCTGCCGGTGTACATAAGGGATGCCGAAATAATAGCGAAGCTCGAGGGCTGGAGTGTAAGGGCGGTGTCGGCCATAAAGAGGCGCATGTGGCCGGGGACGGAGATTGCGGATGGGACACGGTTTTTAAAAGTACGTTTTAATGATCAGGTCAGGTCCCTGCCGTACTCGACTAAGTTTGAGACTCTGGGAGGGCTGGAGTACGTCAGGGTCATCCACGACAGACAGGTGAGGGTCTGTAGACACTGCAGAAAGCCCGGGCATATCTTCCGGGAGTGCCCGGAGTTCAAGTGCTACAGGTGCCACCAAGCTGGACACCACGCCAGAGAGGAAGAGGAGCGGAGGGAGCCGGAGAGAGAGGAAGAGGAGAGCGGACGAGAGGATGGGGGCGAGAGCGAGGAGAGGGAACCGATGGAGGAGGAGCAGGACGAAGACGGTGAGGACGGCGTGGAGGAGGAAGAAGAGGACGGGCCCGAGGAAGTGCACAGAACCGAGGAGGAGGGAGAGGACAGCGGCGAGGACACGGTTGGAATGGAAGAGGAAGTGGTGGTGGTAGACAAGGAGTGGAGGTCAGCCATACCAGAGCTGTCGGGGAAAAGAGGAGACGGTGGAGCCAAGGAGAACAGATGGAGGAGCAGAGAGGAAAGGAGGAAGGAGGAGAATGAGGAGACGGAGGGACTAGGAACTGCAACAAGGCTGAGTGCAAAGAGGAAGGCGGAGAGAGACAAAGCGAGGGAGGCAAGGGTTAAAGGGCCGCGGGCTGGTACGTGACTGTTTGTCTAAATGTATGTTTCAATTTTTTGTTCTCTTTGGTTTGCTCTCATGACCACTGTTACCTCTATAAATATAAACAGGCTAAGAGATAGGAGGAGGATGAAGGAATTATTATATATATATAGGAGTGATTTGTATACAAGAAACTAACTGGGATGAGGAGAAGGTGAGGGAGATGAAAGAGGTGTGGGCGGGGGATGTATACTATAATAATGGGACTAGTAATGCAAGGGGGGGTAGCAATAATGATCAAAAAGGATAGGGTGGAGGATATCAAGGTGGTATATAAGGATAGAACAGGGAGGATACTGGTGATAGAGTTTAGATATGAAAAGGTAGAATTCAGACTCATTCATATAGATGTGCCAAATGCAGAAATAGAGAAGAGGGGTATTATAGAGGAGTTAAAAGGGCTAGTAGAGGGGAGGTGCATTATAGTAGGGGACTTCAATATTAAATGTAGTAGGTTAGATATAGGCATGGGGTTGGTATTCAGGTGGAAGAGGTCGAGGGGGATGTTGATGGACTTGATGAGGGAGAAGGGACTGATAGATGTGTGGAGGTATGAGAATCCGGAAAAGAGAGAGTATACAAGAAGGCAGGTGAGGGATGGGGTGCTAAAACAGAGTAGAATAGATCTAGTGTTAGTACAGGGGGAAACTATCAAGTATATAGAGAGGATAAGACACCAGGTAAATAGTTTGAGCGATTATGATGGGGTGAGGTTTAGAATAAAGATAGGGAGAGGAGAGGGAGGGGGAGGGATGTGGATAATGAATGCGGGATACATAGAGGAGGAAGAGTACGAGGAAAAGATGGAGGACTTATTGGAAAGCGAGAATGAGAGAATAAGGGAGAGTATGAGTAACAATAGTATAGACGATAGCATAGGGGAGAGATGGGAGGTGATGAAAAATAAAATAAGAACAATTAGCATTAGGTATAGTAAGAAAAGGAAGGCAAAAATGATGGAGGAAGAGAAGCGGGCGAGGGAAAGATTGAGGGTGGAGATGAGCAGGGCAGAGGATGAAGAGGGAGATAGAATTGAGAATTCTATAGAGGCAAAGATGGAGCTGGAAAGATATGAGAAGGAGAAGTGTAGAGGGGCGATGCTGAGGAGCAAAGCTAGGTATGTGTTGGAGGGTGAGAGGCTGGAAAAGGAGAGGCAGAGTAGGACATATATAAATGAATGAGAGTGATAGGGGAGATAGTACAGCCAACACAGAGCTACAGCGTACTAGGTAGGGATATAGCAGACATGATAGGGACGGTTAGGGATGTGATAGAGCACATGAAGCAAGACGGGATAGGGGGAGTAGTAGTGGGGATAGACTGGAATAAGACGTTCGATAGGGTAGAGCATGAGTTTCTGTACAGTGTATTAGAGAGGTTTGGGTTTGGAGAGAGGATGTTGGGATGGGTGAGGAGACTGTATGGGAGTGCAAAGAGTTGTGTGAAGGTGGATGGGGTGTTGATGGATAGGTTTGTGGTGGGGAGATCAGTGAGGCAGGGGTGTCCTCTATCAGCGTTGCTGTACGCGATTGCAGTAGAGCCCCTGGCCACATGAATCAAGAGAGATAAAGGGGTAGTGGGGATGAGGTTGCCGTTCGGTGGGACATGTGTCATTAACCACTATGCAGACGACACAACAATCACGGTGAGGGACAGTGGAAGTGTGAAAAGGGTATTGGAGTTGGTGGAGAAGTACGGGAGGGCGTCAGGGGCAAAAATAAACAAAGAAAAATCAGATAATGTATATAGGAGAGGTGGAGAGAGTAGAAGTAGGACTTAGGGAGGAGAAGAGGTATATCAGGGTGTTGGGAGTGCATTTGGGGGTGGAGAGTGAGCAGGCGAGGGATGTGACGTGGACAGGGGTGATCAACAAGATAAGGGGAGTATGTGCAAAGTGGAAAGCGAGGAGGTTGAGGTTGAAGGGAAAAGCAGTGGTGGTGAATAGTTTGTTGTTGTCAGTGTGTGTGTATGTGATGACTGTGCTTGAAATGCCGGACTGGGTGATGAATGAGCTAAATGGGATTGTGCGTGAATTTATATGGGAAGGGAAGGGGGTGAAAATAGCACTGAAAACGTTGGTGGCGAAGTGGTGGGAGGGGGGCCTAAACATAATGGATTTAGAAACAAAAAGGACAGCAATTAGAATAAAAACGGTGCGAAAGTATATGGTAGGAAGGTGGAATTATGGGTGGAAGGAGTTTCTGAAAAAGTATATTGAGGAGGTGGGAGGACTAGGAGAGAGTGGGTGGTACATGGCGTTTAAGAGGTCAATGACGGTAGGAATACCAGAGATATACAGGGAGGTGTTGGAGGCGTGGGCCAAGTTTCTACCTAAGGTAGACTACAAGTGTGGAGGAGTACGATCGTTCGTAAACCTCCCGCTGTTTTTAAATGAGAAACTCAAACATATGAACAAAACAATGTATGAACCAAGGTTCATGCAAGCGGGAATAAAACAAGTAAAGGACATCATGTACGAGGTGATCCCAGGGTTCCTCGGGGGGGCTGTATTTTTGATTCGGTGAGAGAGATAGAAGGAATGGAAAATAGAGAGAAGGTAAACAAAATATACGAGAACATCAAATCCAGTATACCTATAGAATGGGTCAATAGAATAGAAAGAGAATGTGTGGAAAGGGGAGTAGAAAGTATGCCTGAGATGTATGTGATGGAGAATGAGGAGAAGTGTAGAATGGAGAGCATGAGTGTAAAGAAAGTGTATGGGTGGCTGATAAGAGATGTGATAAAAGAACCAGCAGCAGAGAAAGTATGGAGCAGAGTGTTTGAAGGCATGGATGTAAAGAAAATATGGACGAATGGGCATATAAAATATAATAGTATGGAGTGTGAGAATAATGATTTCCTGATTAAGCATAGCAGAATATATACTAATGTGGTATTCAATAAAATAGATAGTAATGTAAGTCCTATGTGTGAAGTCTGCAGCAGTGGTCATGAGAGCTTTTTGCATTATTTTTTGGAGTGTGTTGATTTGGTTGATTTCTTTGAGTTTTTAAAGAAACTGTTGAGAGACAATTGGAGCGTGGAGTTGGATATGGAAGGAGGGTGGAGGGAGTTGTTTTTGTTTGGTGTGTTCAAAAGAAGCAAAACGGTGAATTTTGGCTTTATGAATTATGTTTTAAGTCACGCCAGACTCGCGGTCGTCATGAGACGAAACTTTGCACATTTCGAGGGGCGGAAAGTGAAAATAAAAGCCCTATTCAAAGCAATGGTGAAGCGGGATGTGGAGCTGATATGTAGGTATGGAGGGAAGGATGTAAAGGAGTGCTTTGTGAGGGGGAATACATTTGTTTATGGAGGGGAGGGAGGAGGGATACTGTTTAATTGGTAGCAGGCCGGGAGGAATGGGTTAATTTGGTATGGGCTAGGGCGGATGGGAATGGAAGGTGTTAATTTGTATATTAATGTATGTTGTATGTTAAAATGTTAATCTTGAAAAGGTCAATCTGTGTTGGTGGGGAGGAAGGGGAAGGGGATTAAGTTATGGTTGTGAAAATGAACTGAAATGATGTATAATGATATGTAATGCTATGAATTGAAAGGAAAATAAAAAATATTTTAAAAAAAAAAGGCGCTGCGTTCAGGTCGCAGTCTCCCCTGGAGGTGTGGGTTCGAATCTCACTTCTGACATAGAACATTTTCGACAGGAGATTAACCACAGATGGAGGAGGAAATGATATGGTGCATATTAATGTCCATAGGTGTCAAACCTAACCAATTTTCAGCAGAATTAACATAATTTGACTATTATTTAAGTAAAGTTTCAGCAACAGTACCTCTTTAAAGTCCTCGATTTCTTTCACCGCCTTGGACAGTAAGCAGTAAAATGGCTGACCAAGGAGTTCAGTTGGACCAGGACCAGTTCTGCTGTTGTGTGTGTCTGGACCTACTGAAGGAACCAGTCACCATCAGCTGCGGACGCAGTTACTGCGGCGGCTGTATCAATGCTTGTTGGGACAATGATCAGAGAGGAGCGTATAGCTGTCCTCTGTGCAGACAAACCTTCAGTCCACGGCCTATTGTGAGGAGAAACCCCTTGCTAGCTGAGGTGGTGGAGAAACTGGAAGACACTTGCCTCCAGGATGCTCCTTCTGTCAAATGCTATGCTGGACCTGAAGATGTGGGCTGCGATTTGTGCACTGGGAAAAAGCAGAAAGCATGTAAGTCCTGTCCAAGTGTGTCTGGCCTGTGATGCAGCTCCACAGAAGAAGCACCAGCTGGTCCAAGCCTCAAGACCGCTGCATGAGAAAATCTGTCCACATCATGATGAGGTGATGAAGATGTTTTGTTGCACTGATCAGCAGTGTATCTGTTATTTGTGCCCTGTGGGTGAACATAAAGGCCATTAAGTGGTCTCAGCTGTGGCAGAAAGGAAGGTCAGCTGCAGAGTCTCTGCTCCTTCCTCCTTCTCTCTTCCTTGACTGAAACACAAACATGGTTAAAAAGTTACTGGCTACAGGGAACACTAGCCCCCCAGCTCCACCCTCACCAACCACACCAACTTTATTCATTTGTAGACTTAATGTAGGTTAATGTGGGTTGGGTGGTGGTTCTGGTTGTAGTATTAGCAGTATAGATTCAGACATCGTTTTTCACTTTATTTTATTTCAAAATAAACGTAGTGCTCTATCTTGTCATTTCTACCATTGCATGTGATGTGGAGAGCACAAAAAGTCTCTCTCTCACTGTCTTCAATCTCTGCCCCTCTCTGTCTCTCTTTCTCTCTGTGTGTGTGTGTCGTCGCCCCCCCCCCCCCCCGTTTATTTCCAACAACTTTCACTTTCACTTCTCGCCGTGAAGCAGCATATTTTCAACACTAAATGTATTGTAACTAACACTTTACATGACAGTTTACAGTGTTCAGAAAGTGACACAACAAATAACTATTACTTCAGTTTGCAGTGTATTATACTTTAATATCTTTACCGTGACCTTATTTAGTTTAGAATAAGTTAAAGGTGTGTCGGTCTGAAAACCTGTTCAGGTCCAAACCACAACTCTGCTAACAGTTTTCTAACATATTAGTGTTTGATGTTAAAGTCATGAAATTAAAGTAGTAGTAGTGATTTGTTGCAGAGCCTCCAGGTTTGAGGGAAACCAGTTAAAAATCCTGCAGATATAATCTTATATAAAAAATATATATAAACCATATTATACCAATTAAATAAAAATAGATGCTGTCATGCATATCACTCTGAAATCCCTCTCCAGAGAGAAGCATCAATCTATTCCACTTTCTGAATGAGCTGAATGACCATTCTCTAGTGGAGGAGATCCAACAGTACCTGACATCAGGAAGTCTCTCCACAGACAAACTCTCCCCTGCTCAGTGGTCAGCTCTGGTCTTCATCTTACTGTCATCAGAAGAAGAGCTGGAGGTGTTTGACCTGAAGAAACACCTCCAAAGCCTCCAATAGATCTGTGTAGGTTAGGCATTGATAACTGGATATATTAAATACATTAGATGTGATTGTTTTCACACAGTTGAAAATAGAAACATATTCAGGTATTTGTTGTTTTTTTTTTTATCGCTAATTCCTCTTCAGGAATTACAGTGGCTGTAACCTGTCAGAGAGAAGCTGTGAAGCTCTGGCCTCAGTTCTCAGCTCCAAGTCCTCCAGTCTGAGAGAGCTGGACCTGAGTAACAACGACCTGCAGGATTCAGGAGTGAAGCTGCTCTCTGCTGGACTGGGGAGTCCACACTGTAGACTGGACATTCTCAGGTCAGTATTCCTCAACCTGGTCAACACATGACCATTTAAATCCTGCTTTACATGAAGGTTAATGTCAGTGAAGAAACACCCAACCTGTGCACTGTAAAATATGATAGCCCCATTAAGTTATGTGAACTTATTTCTTCTCTTTAATTCCACTTGTCATGACAAGTTTTGGATATTGAACTCAAGTTTATAAGTTTTCAAATGTTAAAATTAAAGTTATCCATTGACTTGACTAATTGTGAGTTTTGTCTGGGTTGTCAACGTTCATTTAACTCATGTCTGTAAGTTATAAGCTGAAAAAAGGGAAACGGGAATGGGGGGGGCGGCGTCCTGGGAATGCCCCGCCTTTGGTTTCCCAGCATGCGTTGGGAGACTGTTGACTTTGCCATTGTCTGTTGTTGTTCTGTTCATGCAAATAATTCATGTTCATGGAGATAATGGTTTGCAGGGATTTGTTTGTTTATGTTCTTTATTTTAGTTGGAAAGCTTGTTGGTTGGTGGTGGTTGACACCATGGGTGTGGTTCATAGTGGGGGAGCTGACCTGCCTACCATTTCACTGAAGCTGTTGTTGGTATTGCAATTGCTGCATGCTGCTATGACAGCATCTTTAGATGCTTGTAACATTCTGAGACTTGCCATACAAACATGAGTTTGTTACGGGCATCCATGTTTTCCCGAACAGATGCACTGGACCACATTTGATTGGAAGTCGGGAAAACCGTCTCGTAATTATCGACTTCCGAGTACAATGGAATGCACCATAAGCAATGGCTTGCGGCACTGCTGGGAGCTACATTTTGAGACCAGGTAAATGGGAGTGGTTATTCACCTGGGGGTGGGATTGCTCTGAGAGGGGTTGGATTATGCTAATAGTGGCATGTTATGACGTCTAAACAGGGGCCTTTTCAAAATGGCCTGTAGAATCAACCAGGAAAAGGAAACTACAGAAAAAAGGGGGGACTTCCAGATTTCAAATTTTTTTGGCTACTAAAGTCACATGTGGAACATGTATAAGGGCCAAGAATAAGCCGTTTTCCATAATCGGTCCCCTTTAATTTTTATGGTGGATATCAGTGATTTTGTACGGAAACTCATTCATAAGGAAGGTTATTAAATGCCCATATTTCCATTACCCCCCTAGTGTTGACCATGGTGGAGTGTGTTGGTTGAAATCAGGTCTGAGGAAGTGTAAGTGTGAATTTAGTTTTATTCCTGAACATTCAACTATTGAGATGGAAAGCCCATCAACACAGCAGTGTATGACATCCATTCATTCAAATCCTACTGAGAATGAAGATGATGGCTAATATGTGTCATCATGAAAGTCAAACTATCAATAAATCAACTAATAATGAACAGAACAGGTCTCAGATCAGAAACTGCTGCTGTATTGTGTCTTGTTCTCCCCATCAGATGCCTGTGAACTCACACTGGACCCAAACACAGCAACCAGAAACCTCTCTCTGTCTGAGGACAACAGGAAGGTGACACTGGTGGAAGAGGAGCAGCCATATCATGATCACCCAGAGAGATTTGACTGCTGGGAACAGGTGCTGTGTAGACTGGGCGCTGTTACTGGGAGGTAGAGAGGAAAGGATGGGTTTATATAGGAGTGACATACAGAGGAATCAGAAGGAGAGGAGAGGGTGCTGACTACTGTCTTGGAGGGAATGACAAGTCCTGGAGTCTTATCTGCTGTGATAATAGTTACTCTGCCTATCACAATAACAGAAGAACAGACATACGTATCCCCTCCTCCTCTTCTGACAGAGTAGGAGTGTATCTGGACTGGCCTGCTAGCACTCTGTCCTTCTACAGAGTCTCCTCTGACTCACTGATCCACCTCCATACCTTCACCTCCACTGAACCCCTCTACCCTGGGTTTGGGTTTGGGTTTAGGTTTGGGTTTAGGTTTGGGTTTGGTTCCTCAGCGTCAGATAGAGGAGGGAGCGAAACACTCACACTGCTGACCAAAGGCAACTGCTGAAATGATAGATTCATGTAGGGAGAAGTCTGCTGGTGGCCAACATGTTGGCTGAAAGGCTGCCACCACCACCCACATTGAGCTGAACCCTACCTCTAAATTCCGTGGAAGGCCCAGGATCTGACACACAGGTAAAGGAGAAGACAGCCATGCTGACTGATGAAGAAGCAACTCAGATGGGCGCTTTTTGGGGTAACTTTCAGTGTCTTCAGCTCTCAATGTCCTCTCATTCTGCCCTTTCTTAAATCTAGAAATACATCGGTTGAAGCTGTAATGTCACTGTGGCACACTCTAACGGACATTGTTTGATTTGTTCGCGAACGAATTGAATGAGGTGAAGGATGAATGAGAGACTCCACTACCGCTCCACTACCTGGATCGAAGAGCCATTCGTTAGCAAACGCCTCACCAGTACACTGACACACTACACTGAACCAAAGCATTGAATGAGGTATGATACTGTGACCGTAAACAAAGCAGGTCCGGCCAAAACAACAGTTTGTGAAATGTATAGTAGTACGCTGACATAATAGTTGAAAATCTTTTGTTATACGAAGACACAAATTATTATTATTGACTTGTAGTTGAAACGGAAAAGAAAGGTAGGATGTTCAACTAATCCCTCTTATTTGCAAATAATTCTATAAATTTTATTATTGTTATTTACCTGTCGGTTATTTGATGTTTTATGTGCTATTTGTCTATTTCATTTTTTTTTTTAATCCATACATTTTTTAAACGTTCTCTGTATATAATGTTTATGAAATTGATCTTTGCTTTTCAATACACATGTAAATAATTTAATTTCTGGTGTGATCACTTTCTTGATTTTGTTCCACTGGTTGATCAGCTGTAGCCCCCTTGAACATCTGTTGAATTTTGGGACTACACCATTAATGTTCAACAATTATGTACCTCAAGTGTTTCATTCACGTCCCATTACTTTATTTTGGTCTTCACTTTACAATGTGCAGGTAATGCCTTGGTCAGTGGGAATATGACATATGCATTTTTGGTTTTGATTTTAGTGGTTTGTTTCTGTTGTTTGTGAGTGTACAAATAAACATTCATGTGCCAGCAAATTTTGACAACCACAAAGAAATATAACAATTGTTGCACATAGAGAATGATATTAAATTACC
Source organism: Hoplostethus atlanticus (assembly GCA_034670405.1). Taxonomy (NCBI): domain Eukaryota; kingdom Metazoa; phylum Chordata; class Actinopteri; order Trachichthyiformes; family Trachichthyidae; genus Hoplostethus; species Hoplostethus atlanticus. The sequence continues at coordinate 803,528 of JAXDDX010000144.1, read as the reverse complement.
TCTACTGAAAGGTTTCATGGGCCTTTGAGTAAGGAAATTCACTCATTCCATAGACAGCCATGTGAGCACTTAAAAGACAAAAAATAAAAATAACCAAAATTGGAATCACAAGAATGTCATAGAGCAGCAATGTTATCCTGCAAGTGCGGTGAATTGTAGCATATAGGCAATTACAGTGTAGTGTTGTTTATTGAATAATGCCCATTGTCTCATGACTATGTAGTGAACAGTTAGGGCACTAAGATAAGACTAAGGCAAGAGAAAAAGCCAAAGGTTATAATTCAAAATAAGTGTCTTAATACATTTCTTCTTCTAGTAACAAGCTGCACCTGTCTTATCATTGTCTATTGGATCCACAACCCAAAAACAGATCATTATATGTGTCTATTACCTTTGATGTGATCTCCAAACACACATTGCTTTCATATGAGAGGAACTCTCACCAGACCAGAGCAGACACTCCATGAAAAAGACAATACAATGGTAGGCGTTATAACCTAGTCTGCATGTAGCTATATATGATCACAGGAGTGGAGATCATCCGTGGAGATGGACCTGGTCCACAACAATGTTTAGGCATGCTGTGGTGTTCAAGGGACCTAATGTGAGCAAAGAAAACACACTATCCCAGCACCAGTCTGTTGCCACCATTACAAGCAACGACCACCTTCTGGCCAGCTGCTTCCATGGCCCCTCCTGGAATCGCAACTTTATCTGGTGCAGGGGTTTGTGCGTCAGGCTGTGAGAAGCCTCCTGGGAGGGAGATGAGAGGCCAGACAAATTCTAGACCCCTATGACTGGTGCAGCAAGATCTCAGAGAACCTCGTCCAGAATAGGGACACGGGCCCACATCTGTAGCTCGACTGGGCACAGCCCGAATAAGCAACAGGGGGTTGTTACCTTGTGGGCTCACCACCCACAAAGCAAAGGGTAGGGGTTGGGTGCAATGCCTGTCAGGTAAAGGGTGGGGGTGGAGCAGACCTAGGCATCATGGACCAACTTTTTCCTTATAGAGAAACCCACCCACCCACCATCCTAACCTGGGATGGAACTGAGGATGCCATTTCCATACCATCTCCATTTTGGTCAAAATCTGTTCAACTCAGGACAATTTTGGAGAATTGTGAAGATAAATTTACACCAGCCCGACTGGAAAAGTATACTAAATACCTGCCAGAGGACCTCTTAGCCAGCCCTCCAGCTATGTTCTGGAGTGTGCCATCCATTCAAGGGACCCTGCCTCCCCTCCATCCAGGGATCAGTGCTCTCTGTCCAGGTAAATACCTGAGAGACACAGGGTCTGATGTGGAGGATATGCAAAGCTAACTGCACTGAGTAGGATACAGACAGAAAGGGAGAGACAGAAAGATCCAGACAGACGGAGAGAAAGAGAGAAGGAAAAATGAAGAGAGAGAGGAGTGATGGTGATCTGGAGTGAGAAGGAGCTTGGATCTCCGATCTCAGACTGAGCGAGAGAGTCGATAAGAAGAGAGAAATAGGGCAAGATGAACGTTAACAGGGGGGGGGGGACTGACCTAGAGAGAGAGAGAGAGAGAGAGAGAGAGAGAGAGAGAGAGAGAGAGAGAGAGAGAGAGAGAGAGAGAGAGAGAGAGAGAGAGAGAGAGAGAGAGAGAGAGAGAGAGAGAGAGAGAGAGAGAGGAGGACTTGGTGAGTTGGTGAGGACTTGAAAGAGGTGTGTGTTTGTGTTGTCGGCGATGGAGTGCAGAGCAGAGAAAAGCCAGCACCACCTTCATCATCATCCTCGCCATCATGTCCAGCAGCAGAGGAAGAGGAAGGTCAGCCACGCGCTGGATGACCAGAAGAAGGTGAGTCCTACACACACACAATAAGTCATAATAGCCATAATAGACTGGCTACTATTCATTCAATGTTAGGGCAGAGCTATGTCCTATATTCTATAGTGGTAATAATACAAATATTTTTTACATTTATTTTCATATCACTTTACATAAAACCAATAAAAGCAATAGATAGGACAGGATAAAAAAAAATAATAATAAAACTACAAGAATACATTTTCAAAAAAGAACGTTTTAAATTGAGGGTAATATGGTAGTTGAGGGTAATACTGTATGTGTTTGTCTGTAATATGTGTCTTCCTGTTTGAATTATTGGAAGCAGCTCATATTTCATATTTGGATACCTGAAAAAAAACCCCATCTATGCCCCATTTTAAGCATCAGTGCCATATTTGTTTGTGTAGGTAAACTTAAGGCTATAATACAATGAGTTTTGCAGATGATCCTCCTCCTGATGGCTGCCTCAGTTATTAATATTTTAGCACTGCTCAAACATTAGATAATACAGAAATCAAAATCGCAGACCAAAACATATTAAAAACTGTACAGCATATGCAAGTCATGTTTTAAAGGCACATTGCTCTCATACAAATGTTTTATGTTACATGTTATCTGTTCTTGGTAATAATGTTTCCCCTACTGTTGAATTGTCAGAGGACCAGCCTGCGTAGAGCAATACTGGATCAGTACTAGATCAATACTGGTTTCAATGGACCATTCGTGTCCCATGGTCTAAATGCTGTGTCAGTGAATTACGTTGGTATTGGTTGGCCAGCAGGGCATATATATATATGATCGTTAATGTATTTTAATGTATTTCCTGCTTGTTGTTGGGGATAACCTCCCAATCTGGTGCTGTGGTCGGTGTAGAGAGGAGAGGTGTTCCCCACGGCACACACTTGGGCACATTACATTATGGTTACATTATGGGCTTGCAAGCAACTTTCTCAAACACACAGTTTGACAATTGACAGACATTCATTCCTGAAGACCAAATCCTAACCTTGGCCCTTATGACTGAACACACGACCCTGTCCCTTTGGAAGATTCTCTTCAACTTATTATTATTATTATTATTATTATTATTATTATTATCCATGTATAATCCCTGCAAGGATGAAAGTGTATGCACATGCACACACACACACAATCATTACAAGCTGACACACGGACTACCTCTCCACCCAGAGCAGCGTAATTCACTGGTCAGCCGGACGACTGCGGGGAACAAGGCAATCCAAACCACTGTGTGTGTGTGTGTGTGTGTGTGTGTGTGTGTGTGTGTGTGTGTGGACACATCATGACTCATAGTTGGAAATCTTTCTTCAGCCTTTTTCTTTTTTCTAGCATCAGGGCATTCCATTGTGTTCTGTACTCGTCTACACTGCATTAGCCTAGCTGAAGTGATGAGGCTGCAGCCATTGCTTACACTCTGGATTTTAGTTAACCAAAGAATGCACAAACATTTTCCCCATGAGTGCTTAGTGAATAAAAATATCAAACCAACATTCAAAATGTTCAGGCATCTTTTTAAAGAAGTGTTAAGCAAATGAGGATTGCTATGGAGGGTATAATGATATTTTTCTGTAAGAGTAGAAAGACGAATATTCTACAGGAGTAGAAATATCATTATTATTATTGTTGTTGTTGTTGTTGTTGTTGTTGTTGTTATCATCATCATCAGAAAAGGTAATGATTGCAAGGAAAGTAAGGCAAGAAACATGAAAGTAAACCATAAAAGGCCAAAACCAGTGAATACAAGGCCATTATATAAAAGCAAGTTTATGGAAATGGCTTTAAGAAGTGCTTTAAAAGATCATAGAGATTTAGCAGCCAAACATCCTCAGGCAAGTCAATCTAAAGTCTAGGAGCCCTGGGGGCTGTTCCACAAAGCAGGCTTAGAAAAGCGGCGATTAACCTCGCAAGCCTGGTTTGAATTAACCTAACAAATCAATCGGGGCTAAAGCGGTTCCACGAAGCCCAAGTCAAGCTACCGTGATCTGGCTAAACCGAGCCAGGCTCAAGCAATCCAGATAATTGTGCGTGCACATTTATACACAGTTTATTTAAGCAGCCCGAGAGGTCGATCATGGATCTGATCGATTCATCATGGCGAAAAATGACGGTAAAGACAGAGCCGCAATGTTCACGGCCACTGAACAGCGACTTTTAGTGGAGGTCTATGGAGAATTCAGCCATATTACAATGAAAAGGGAAATACGATTGCCATGAAAAAAGGGAGAGAGAAAGATTGGCAACGAATTGCTGCTAGATTGAATGCGTAAGTAATTGTTGAATTAAAAACGAACAAATTGTATAGACCTTATTAATATCATGTGTTCCAACAATATTAAAGAACTGAAAAGCTGTGCTAAAAATATTATAAATGAAACCATGAAACCTCAAGACTGTAAATGTACTATATATCGCCATAAACGATGTAGTAAAGGCTGTACGTAACGTTTCAATCGTACAGTACTGGACCCTATATGGGGATCGACCTCACAACCTTAAGACTGAGAGTCTCATGCTCTAATGACTGAGCTGTTTGGGCTGGTTCTCGCTTTTATTATATTTTTATGAAATCGGTTGTTTCCATCCTGGAAATTGATCGGCTGAAAGTGTGTTCTACAGTGACTGTAAATCCCATACAGTAACAGTGAATGCATCTCCTAGCAACCGTGGAAACATCTTGACATATATTCAAGATATTCAAGATACTTTATTATTTCAATGAATTTGTTAAATAAAAATAATTTAGAAAATAAAATAATATTGTGTCATCAAATAATTATTTCTATAAGTTGTAACCGTTTTCTAAAAGCAATACGGCACTTGAGGTCTCGCTGGACACTCATGGTTAAATGGGGCTGCCTAACAACGCTCTGAACCGTGACTGTATCCCCGATACAGCCTACATCATTTTATATTTTTTATTTTCTATTAACGTTACATTTTATGTCTGATGGTGTAGGGTCTAGGGTAATAGTGTTGAACATTAGGATGGCAGAACCTTGTTTGAAAATCATTGCGTTTCAGTCGGATCAGTGTTACGGGAGTACCGATTAAGCTTCAACTGTGGTTTAGCCTGATATCTAGCCTGCCCCGAGGCAGGCTAGTTTCGAAGCATAAGTTGCCACAGCAACTTAGCTTGAACTATGCTGAGCTTGCTTTGTGGAACTGAATAAACCTGAAAATGAGCCAGACTAAGTGAAATAAGCCTGGATAAGTGGTAAGCTCGCTTTGTGGAACACCCCTCTGATGGTAAAGAACTGATCACCTCTTATTTGGAACAGCCAATAGGGAGCTCTTATTTTGAATCTAGACTTTGGAACAGTCAATAGGTTCAATTACCCCAGGCTGTGATTTGGTTCATATGGGGTTTAAAGGTCTGTGATAAAGCTTGGTGCCACACCCATCCCTGCCTTAAAAGTCATCAGTAAAATAAATTCTGAAACTAACAGTTAACCAATGGAAAGATGCAAAAATTGCAGTGATGTGATCTTGTCTTGTCTTGTCTTACTTGTTCCAGTAAGAATCCTTGCTGCTGCGTTTGGTTGACAGAAACATGAAAAAGCATGAATGACTTCGTCCAAATCACGAAAACCTAAAAACTGCTTAATTTTGGAAATGTATATATGCAGAATGTATACGTACAAAACTATAAGGGCATATGCATATATTTTTTAAATTGAATATGAGAACATTTTTGTGGAAGACTATTTTCAATTGTTTATTTTGATTGAATTAAAAGTAAATGCAACAAGGGGATAGGCAGGGAGGGAGGGTTGTATGGTTGCACAAATAGATGAGGGAGGGGAAGGGACTGATGAAGAGAAGGAAGGGATGCAGGGATGATAATTGTTCCTTGGACTGGAGCTGTGATGCTGTCATAAAATATCAGACTCTCTCACACACACACACACACACACACACACACCCCAACAATCCATTTAGTTCAAGTTTGGCAGTGTGAATGTAACTGTGTCAGGTCCTGACAGCGGGTCAGAGACGGGCGAGACACCACACCGCAAGAGTTTCAGGGGCGAGACACCACCGTAAGAGTTTCAGCAACCACTAAATGACGAGCCTTTCTTTTTCAGAATGCTGTATGTTGAATGTTGAATTTTGCAAACACATTACCTGAAGTTCTTAAAAATGTTGTTAAATGTGTTATTATTTTTGACAACAAAGGACTTAAATTACCTACCAACCTATTCCCCTTTAATTTGTTTGTTTGTATCATAATTAATTGCGTCATTTTTTCAAATAATGGATTATTTAATATTTAATATTATTACCACTATACGTACACTGCTATTTGCACTTCTGGTTAGATGCCAAACTGCATTTCGTTGTCTCAGTACTTGTACTCTGTGCAATGACAATAAAGTTGAATCTAATCTATTGAATATAATATGATTTTGTGTGGAAGGGTTAGGTTAGGGTTTGGATACTTATAATTATTGTATTATTATGTCAGATGTATAATTGTTCCTCTATTCTATAAAATAGACCACTGTCTCCACTCAGACCTGGCAGATACAATGGACAGACAATTTGGCCTTTCATAGAACTCCTCACCTTTTCTTGCATTGATTTTGCACACATTCTGGATGATTATAACAGAAATGTATTCACCTTAATAAGTCATTGTCTAATACCCAGAATGAGAGAGAGTTCAGTAGTCTAAAAAGCTAGATATCATTCTTCTCTTTAAGCCAAAAGAACATGCAATATTCTTGTTGTGCTGTAAGAAAACAAACCGGATTAAAAGATTTATAAAATAAATAATTATTTTGAGCATATGTCAGGGAACAATTTGACCTTTTAGCTGAAATAATAATAAAATAAATGCGTACATATAAAATTGTTGAGGGTGAAACTGTCACGGCTCCAGCCCCGACCCCAGGGTTCCCATATGTTTTTACCTCCCCTGTCTGTCTCTATGTCTGTCTCTGTGTGGTTGTGTGTGTGGCGTGGGTGTGGCTTCCTCTCCCGGCCCTGCCTCTCCTCCACACCTGCCGTCTATCAAGCCATCAGCCCTGCAGTACTTAAACCCCGGCACTTCAACCACTCTTCGCCAGATTGTTCTGCCAACTACAGTGGTAGTCGCGCGCTCGGTGGCTCTTGAGCATTATCAGAGTTGATCTTCCTTGTGTGCCTTTGGGTTGTCCTAATTGTTTGTTCTTGTCTTCAGTGATCCCTTGTGTGCCTCCTTCCTCGTGTCTCCCCACCAGCCTGCCGGTCTCCCTCGTTCCTGCCTCACCTGCTTGCCCCAGCTCCATCCAGCCCAGCCACTGCACCCCTCACCTTCCCATCACCTGCTTCCTCAATAAATCCTCTTTTTCATACTCCCTAGTCGTGGTCTGCATCTTGGGTCCAGATTTAACCTCAATCCTGACAGAAACACTACACAACACATTTATGGACTTGAAACCGATTGTGGTTTATTTGAACAGACTTTGAAATCAGAAAAAATAGGTAAAAATGTCCAGTTGGCAGTCCTAATGGTAAACAATGGCTATGTTTAGCACAGAGAATTCCATTCTGAGTGTGGTTACTCAAGTAACCTGGTTTTGTGTTGAATGTATATAAATGTCATAAGCATTATGGGTTGGCATTTTATTTATGGGTTATTTATGAGTTACGAGTTTATTTATGGGAACAGGGAGACTCAATTTTGGGGTATCAAAAGGTTCACGTAAACAGATTAAGACCTGTTTTTGTACAGGTGTATGAGGACACCAGCCTCTAAAGTTACAACATCAAATATTTTCAGTGCACTTCGATGAGGGTTAGCTTTCTGGGCCGGGAGGGTTTCCATCCTCTCTCCTCTTGCCTCCCCTACCCATCTCTCTTCTCCTTCCTTTCTCATCTCACTAGTTCGCTCTCCTGCTCTTTGGAAGCTCAGTCACCCGACACGATTGGTCGGCAGTAGTGTGATGCAGTGTGACAGTTTCTCAACCTCGGTTCCTCTCTCAGCTAAATTCTTCTTCAGGCGATTTCAACTGTACCTACTTGTCCTATATTCTGTCATATTTTCATTATGTTGGTCGCACGGTGCTTCTTCTCCACTCTCCGCTTTGTAACGATGTCTTCCCCCCTCCCTATCAAATCTGGACAGGAAAAGAGATTCTCTCTTCCTCCCTCTCCTATATTCCTTTAGTTGGTCATTGAAACTTCAGGACCTAGAGTAGGTCACTGGCTCATTCAGTAGCTTTATCTGTTGCTGAAGCGACGACGTGTCTTCTTTCTCCCTGGATCACGCGAAAGTGTTTAACCCAGAACTGCCACAGTCTGAAACCGTGAGACAGAGACAGATACTGCTACTGTTGGACCATTCAACTCAAAATGCTCTGAGCTGCTTCGCTCAAGTGAAATAAAGGCTTGCTGACAGTTAAGGCAACTTCTAAGCAATTCTAACTTCTTCACAATATTTGTTGGCGTGTTGGGCACGCCGTCTTGTCTTTTCTTGTTTGCAACATGTTCACAATGCAGCAGTCAGGCTGTTAACTAAGGCTTTTTTGGAGCCAAGGGGAGTTTTTAGCTACCAAACGCTGGCCTCCAGATGGTTTTAGAGTTTGAGATTTTATTGATTACTTTTCAAGAAATACATGGCTTGGCTGCAGTTTATAGTAGTAGTACAGAAATGTAGTCTTAGATATCCAGATGAAGCTCTACTGAAAGGCGAGATTACAGACAAACGGTAATCGAGCAATTACGATCAGGACGATTAGCAAACTCTACTACCCTTCAATAATGAGACAACTCATTATTGTAAACCTGCATGTAACTGACAGCAGTTGTAGTTATAGTAGTTTTTAAAAAAGGACCTCTAACTCTCCATCCCCACCTGCACCCCTCCGTTCTGACCTCCTCCCTCCTCAGTGATATCCAAAGTGTTACGGTTGGGTTTTCTTCTGGAGCCAAAACGCAGACACAGACAAAGGGAGTAGGAAAAAGTGAATTTAATGAGGGAATAGGATGGCGGAGGGTGAAGCGGTTCAGCTGGTTGGAGTTGGAGCAGGCAGGGAGGTAGGGGCGTGGTTGCGACGAGGAGACACACAGGAAGATGGGTTCGGGGAGAACACAGTTAGCATAAGCCACAGATAACACAGGACAATTCTCGAGTAGCGCCACTAGAGCAGCCGCGCACATGACTACCACAGGAGTTGGCAGAACAATCTGGCAACGAGTGGTTGAAGAGCCGGGGTATATGTACTGCAGGGCTGATGAGTAGATGGAAGACAGGTGTGGAGGGAAGGCTGGGCCAGGAGAGGGAGCCACACACACACACACACACACACACACACACACACACACACACACACACACACACTCTGACAATGAGAGACAGACAGGGGAGGTGGAGACACACAAGGGAGGCAGGGACACAAAGAAATTATTCAGAAAAAAAGTGGCACCAAGTGGTGGTTTGCCTTTCCAGAGGATTATTTGCACCTGAATGGATTCCTATTTGTTATTATTTCATATATTGTGATCACTTGGTTGAATGATTTATTTTTGTCAAACTAATGTGTTCAGCCTCACTGGTTTGTGCTAAGTAATGTACTTAGTTTATACTAAACAGTTAGTTAGTTTCTATTGTTGCTCATTCACCACAGCCAGAGTTCCTCAAATCCGGGCCTCGGGGTCCAGAGTGCTGCTGGTTTTCTCTCCTACCAGGAAGTTAATTGCATTCACCTGGCATCCCAGGTCTTAATCAATCCCTGATTAGACAGCTAGAATGGAAACCTGGCAGAATAGAAAACCTCTGGACCCCGAGTACTCTGCTTTTTAGGAAATGGGAAAGGAAAGAAGGTTGATAGCCAGATTCAAACCCACAACACATAGCAAGTATGTAGCATGTAGCTATTCAATTCAGTTGAATCACTATTTCAATTCACTCTCAATTTAAGCAATTCAGGACGATTGTATGGGATTGTAAATTGTCATATCCAACCTATGAAGGAATAACTGAGAATGAATGCTCTGTGATCCAATGCATTGCACTTTAGTTCTTACTTTATGATTGTATAGACTTTACAATGAATGATCTCTTGTGAGAGAGAAATCTGATCCCAGTTCATATCCAGCTACATGACCGGTTATTCAGCGGGATTTTCTGAACTGATGTTGGCTTTGTACTAGTTTTATAGCACTGAGCAGGAGCAACTTTTATTGGAAATATTATCCCCTCCCTTGCCCCCAGCTGTCAGGCACTTGCCCACCACTTTGCGCGTAGCGGACAAGTGGGGCGTGAAAAGCCCCACAGCGACGACGGAAAGGCGGCGCGGGGAGAGTGCGGGAGGGGATACCGGGAGGGCCTCCCCCCAAGAAAATTTTAGTTTTTCAGGTTACCTAGATGCTCTCTCGTGCATTTTGACACAAAAAATGCACCTTTCCCATTGTGTTAAGTTTTTGCTGCAATTTTTTTAGAGATTTTAAGTTTTGCATGCATTGTTTCATTTCTGTATTACTCACATGTTTCACGTTGGTCATGACACTGCTCCATCTGATGAGTGCTTTATAGCATTTCCAGATATATAGTTAAGACTTTGAAAATATCTGGGAGACCTCCAGTGTATGAGGACTTCATAACATTAGAATGATAAGATTGCCAGAGGTTGAAACCACCCTGAAATCCTTGAATAAAATCTTTGCACTATTTTCAAATGCTTTCACTAATTCATTTATAAATATGGCTTGAATGGTAGCACTTCTCATGGTAATTCAGGGTGGTAATGGAGTCTGAAAAAAGTAAACAAATAATTATGTAAATAATAAACATTTATTGCTACAACACATGACGGCGACCCCCGACGGTTGTCGCCGCGGAGGGAGACGCGCGCTCTCCCACTCCGTCCTCTGCAGCTCGCGCCCTCGCCTCCGTCCCGGCACTCCGGCCGTGGACCGGCTCAGACGCGGCTGCTGGCTCACTGTCCGCTCTCCGCTCCTCTCTACTCCTCTCCTCTCCTCCGGCCGCGGACCCTCGCTCAGACACGGCTGCTGCTGGTTTGCTCTCCTCTCCTCCAGTCCGCCGGCCCTCGATCCTCCCGATCGCCGCCGGCTCCTGCATTCACGCCGCCAGCCTCTCACACTGGCTCACACCCTCTCGCTCACACATCCACACACAGGTTAAAAAGGCCTGGCTGCAATCAGCTTTAATTGGCCGCAGCCGCTGAGACCAGCCGAACCTACCACCCTCCCTCCCCCCAGTCCGCCACAGGCGGCCTCCTTGGAGAAGTTGTTGCTTCGGTTTTCTCGTCTTCATAACAATTAGCGAATTAGGTTAGTTTTAAACATTATTTCGCATTAAAATCGACTTGCCCGAGCGGACAAGCCTTCAGAAATGGTAGCCAGCCCGACTTGATGAGTAGACAGCCTCGGGCAAGCGGGCTATAGGGAATGTCGAGCCCTGAGTTGTAGTCTTTACTCAGTTTTAGTTTAACAACACGTTGCCTCGGAAACGCGCTGTGTCCCCAGAAACAGCACAGGAGACAATGAATGCAAGCATGAAAAAATGAAAACAAAAAAAATTGTTTACTGATATCAGTGCATATAAACGTTCATCCATCCATCCATTTTCTATAAGCGGCTGGACTAATCCCAGACTAATCCCAGCATCCCAGCCTAATCCCAGCATGCACTGGGCAGAAGGCATGAGATACACCCTGGGCAGGTTGCCAGTCCATAACGGGACAATTTTAGAGTCACCGATTCACCTGTCTTGCATGCCCGTGGACTGTGGGAGGAAACGGGCAGAACCCAGATGGTTCAAAGTCCACACAGGAAGGAGAAGGGTATTGAGCCCAGGCATTTTTTCTTATTCGGCCTGTAGCAACTCTGTGCATCTCATGTGATCTTTAATGTTGACCTGTGTGTGTGTGTGTGTGTGTGTGTGTGTGTGTGTGTGTGTGGATGTCCAGTCAGAGAGGCGAACAGGTTTGTACACTGACCTACTGGTCAGGTTGCCAGCTAGACAGCCAGCTAGCCAAACAGGCTGGAGGTTAAGAAGTAAAGCAGCTTGTTTGGAGGGTGGGACGGAGCACATCGCTAGAGACGGTAATCTTTGTTGTCGGGTGGGCTAATCTAATCAATAGATTAACGCTCTCGGACTACTACAGCTGAACTAACAGCCCTATGATCACGGCTTAGTGGCAGCTGCCCCAGTTATCAGGACCTTAAACTGAGCAACACTAAATCCAGTGAGTGAGAACTCCTATCTAGTATGTGTGTGTGGGGGGGGGGGGCAACATACTACATACTAGATAGCATTACAATTCGCAATTTCTTGGAGTCCCCAAACCATATGTCATCAGCCAAGGTACTTATTGTTGGCGCGTGACAGCACTAGCAAGTGGACACAATTTTTTCCCCCCAAAAGTCTCCACTTCCAACAAAATGATAACCTCAGCCTGTAACAACGTACCAAACAGCCATACTAGCAACTTTCAAGCCCAATTGAGAAAATATCCTGGTGGTGGTGCCCAGAGATAGCCGAGCGGTTCAGTTCTCTTGCTCTGCAGTCCAGGCCCCTGTTTATCCAATCAGAAGCCTTCTGGAAATTGACCCATGCAAGAGTTGATTCACCATCTTGCAAGTCTTGCTGGGATAAATGTGATCAATACGGGCTCTCACTCTCCCAAGGTGTAAGGACAATACGCCAGCTAGCAAACCAGACTCCTCAATAGAACTGAACAGTCCTTAATCCAAAAGGAAGGAATATCATTTATGTACAGTACTGATAAAAGGAGGGAATATAGTTTACCTATGCATCTGTTGTTGATACTGGCTTTATAACAATTTTATGCCATTAGGAATAACTTTAATTTAAGTTTAAGTCAAACTTTAAATAACCTCAGGAACTTGAGTGTTTCATTGGAAATATTATCCCTTCCAGGAGATTTCTTCAGTTGTCTTGCTCGATTAGAATTGTATAGTATAATAGTACTTGTTTTTACCCCCATTTTCTTCTTTCAAAAAGTCATCATCAGACAAAGAATAATTGTTAGAAATGAATCATTTAGATTGCTATAAATAAATAATTTTCCCCATTTTTGTAAAACCACACCAATATCATAGTTTGCATCTGCTGCAGTATGTCAAATCTGGTTCACTGAACATCAAATTTTAGAAAATGAATTCTTTAATTCCTCTTTCCCTTCCTTTTATTGTCCTCTCCTCTCACGTGTGTGTGTGTGTGAGGGAGGAAGCAGGGTTCTGGACTGAGGGACTGAGAGTCAGAGAGGCCTGGCCAAATGCCAGTTAGCCACGCTGCCCTGTTAACAATCTGTGTGTGTGTGTGTGTGTGTGTGTGTGTATGCGTGCTCTAAGCTGCAGTGTGGAACAGTGGAAGAATAGTCTGGTTTGTCTCCACACTAAAGTACATGAAGACATCAGCACACTGCGGGAGTCTCCCTCCACAACCAACTCTGTTCTCCGCTGATTTCAGAGATATGATTTTTCTTAGGTTTAGTTTTTCAGTCTTTTGGACCCACTTGCTCATATTGATTTTCTAATGGACGTTTCTGGTTCCCCGCTTTTCGCCCTGTTATTTTTCGCTTCCTTCTGTTCCGCTGCTCTCATGTGTGGATGTTGAAGTGGAGGGCTTATTCAGAGTTTCTCAGTTTCATCTTACTGCTCAGCAACTGAAGCTGCCAAATTGACTGCTGCAATCAAACACTACTGCAAAGGAATCGCTTTTGAGACTTTTTTGTGTGTGCTGTGTTTGGTGTGCGTATGTGTGTGTGTGCCCCACTGCTCTTGAGTGTTAAAAAAACAAAAAGGAGAGAAGAAGAAGACAAAGGAAGAAATAGAAACAGAGAGAAGAAGAAGATGCCATCCATCCTAATGTCCTCAGTCAAGAAGACGTCAGATATGAAGTCGGGACTTCCCAAACCCAAAACCAAACTACCAGAACCTAAACCCATCACTCAATCCAAAATCCAACCCCCCGACGGCAGCAGCGGCGGGACCAAAGCCAGGCTTCTCCTCAGCTGAAAAAGCAGCTGAAGGTCGGGTCTAAAACCAGGCAGCCCGACGGTAGCTCTAACCACAAGCTGGCCCTACCCAGTCTCATCCCACCCAGAGCGACGGTGACGTCCCAGGAAAAGAACCAGGGGCCGGGGAAGACCGGAGGCCAGAGAGAGGGTGATGGAGAGGGGCTGGGTGGGGGGTCAGAGAGGTGGAATGGGCTAAAGGAGGAGACAGAGGTTAACCAGAAGGTATGTTGGTGTCATCACCTCATTACGCACTGGATGAAGGACGTTTCCCAAGGGAGAACTATTTCAATATGTGAAGCGAGACTTAATTGAAACCAGTGTTTTCACTTTGTCACTTTATATTTAAGAAAGTCCCACAATTTTTTTTTTTTTTCATAGCAAATTATTTTATTTATTTATTTATTCACACTGACAAACATTCAATGTGATACTTTCTGTAAAAACAAATACAGAATAAACAATGAGCAAAACAAGATCAAACAGTACAGTGCAAACAACACAACAACAATGAATGAGAAAGTCCCAGAATTAGTTGTAATTTTTTTCCCATTAATCATTTCTAAGAGGCGTGGCTTTTTTTCAAATGGCAGACTTGCAAGGCTTGATTTCCGTCAGAGGCCAGAGTGCTCTGGCTGTGCTGCCGTTGAGTGACAAGGGTTGACATGTGAGGCGTCTGCTAGTCTATTGGCTCTGATGGGAACATGCTGTGTGGCCCCACGCACCTGTTAGCACAAAGATCAATGGACCCGACTGACGTCTGACTGTGACAGTGTGTGTATTTGGGTGTGTGTGTATCAGTGTACAGTATGTGTGTGTGGACTGGGGTATGGGTGTGTGGTGCCAGCATATGGCAGGGGAAGAGGTACTAGGGCAAATGTTACGTGGGTTTAACATGATGAAAGGGGGGTTTGGGGGGGTGGGGGGGAGTATGCGTCATCCATTTCTATGCAACCTGCCGAGCTCAGTATCTTCATTTTTTCATTTTGCAATGAAGTGTGTAACTCTGCTACAAGCTCGAACAGCTAAAGATTACCTAACTGACTTTCACAAATATTCACACGATTCACAAATATATTTTGCGATTTATATATAAATGTCTCTGTTCACAAATATATTTTTCAATGCACACACAAATATGTATCGTTTCATATAAATGTAAAAAAAAATCCACATATAAATGACAGAAGGTTCACAAATAAATTAGTGTTCACAAATGTCTGTTTCCGATGCACACACAAATACATCTCGTTTTATATAAAAATTGTAAAACAAATCCACAAATATACTTAGTTAAAAACAGCTGCAGTGTCCATCTAAAACATATTTAAATGTTTTTACATTTATTTACAGACTGTCGAATCTGCGTTTAGAAACCTCCAGACGAGTTGTGAACCTCGTTACATTTGTGTGTGGATTTTTGAGAGTTTCCTTGTCAGGAAGTGGTTAGATTCACAAATGCATTTTTTCTAAAGGCCCTTTCTCTGTAGCCTATCAGACGTCTCTTTCCATTTCAGCCAATCATACTAGCGTGTGATTTCAATGCTGCGTTCAATGTCCCTAATCCCAATGAGTTTGGCGTCCGGTAGCAGTACTCCAAATGTAAATTAAACATAACATGTTTAGCCAATAATCCCTTTGTTATTCGTGATTGAATACATTTGAATTATGATCGTCTGCTTTTGCTAACGATGTGTTATTTACACAGCTAGAAAAGTTAGCTAGGTAATATTTGAACCATGTTAGGCCATTTTCGCACTAGCACCGCCAAGACAATCTCAATCCAAAACACAGAGCAGTAGTCTATTTGAGTTGCGTCAGGATTGTCCACTATTGCCTGCTATTTGAGCAGCAAGAGGATGAAGAGAGAGAAGATGAAGAGTTCAAACCGAAGACTAAATGTAGAAGAGACTTTGGCATTGTTTCATGAACTGGGTGAAGGGGAATCTGTTGGTGGACGTTGCAGTACGTGTTTCCCAGTGGGACCTTTGAGGGAGTAACACAGGGGGCGGAGTCCAATCGAAGACTGTCGCGGAAGTCATAGAGCTGTACTGCCCGAGATATGTTTGATATCAGTCAAGTGTTTGAAGATACGTCGTTGTTTGTACTTATTGCTATAACCAAACAATTATTGAAACAGTGGAGAAGTCTCAGACTTGAGCGATGTGGACTGGAGCGAGGAGGAGTGTTCGTCTGATTCGGGCTATGAGCCAGAGGGACTAGTCCCCGTTCTACCGGGTAGGCATAGGTTATTATTTTTTCGCGTAGGCCTAATTTATGTTATTTCGGGTTTAGGGCTAGGTTGAATTAATTTGTCGTCAATCGGATTGCGCCTCTGTATAGATTACATTAGATGGCTATTTATTGTAGTATAGGTCCTATACATTCATGGAAACACAGCTGCTTCAAAGTGCAACGTTGTGCAAAGTTTAAAAAAGAAGTCGTAAAAAGCTGTAAAATAAGGAATAATAATGAATAACAATGTTATAAACGTCAATAGTGGGACAGCAGGTAGCTGTGTAAACACCCGTGCCAGAGAGAGCACGCACGCTTCTCCAGATGCAAGTAGGCCTATTGCAAATGCTCTGGCTATTCTCTCTCATTTTTTATTGAATTTCATTCAATTTTTACAACCAACAACAATAATTATGACAGCTTGCACTAATTTCGATCTCCGGTCGGTGTTATTCCTTATTGATTTTACAGCTTTTACGACTTATTTTTTAAACTTTGCACAACTTTTAACTTTGAAGCAGCTGTGCTTCCATGAATGTATAGGACCTATACTACAATAAAGAGCCATCTAATCTAATCTACACAGAGGAGCGATCCGATTGAAGGCGAACTAATTCAATTTAGCCCTAAACCCTAAATAACATAAATTAGGCCTACGTGAAAAAATAATAACCTATGCCTACCCGGTAGAATGGGGACTACGGTCCCTCTGGCTCATAGCCGGAATCAGACGAACACTCCTCCTCGCTCAAGTGTTTGGTTAAACATGTTATGTTTAATTTACATTTGGAGTACTGCTACCGGACGCCAAACTCGTCGGGATTAGGGATGTTGAACGCAGCATTGAAATCACACGCTAGTGTGATTGGCTGAAATGGAAAGAGACGTCTGATAGGCTACTGAGAAAGGGCCTTTAGAAAAAATGCATTTGTGAATCTAACCACGTCAGGAAACTCTCAAAAATCCACACACAAATGTAAAGAGGTTCACACCTCGTCTGGAGGTTTCTAAACGCAGATTCGACAATCTGTATATAAATGTAACAACATTTAAATATGTTTTAGATGGACACTGCAGCTGTTTTTAACTAAGTATATTTGTGGATTTGTTTTACATTTATATAAAACGAGACGTATTTGTGTGTGCATCAGAAAAAGACATTTGTGAACACTAATTTATTTGTGAACCTTCTGTCATTTATATATATATTGTTTTTACATTTATATGAAACGATACACATTTGTGTGTGCATTGAAAAATATATTTGTGAACAGAGACATTTATATATAAATCGCAAAATATATTTGTGAATCGTGTTGTATTCATTTGTTAATTTTGAGAGTTAACTGACCCCATAGATTTTTGCTAGTTTAGTGAGGCAAATAAATCACACAGCTGATGTATTTACTGATCTGCAGGATGGACGTATGGTGCAGATTCTCCACTGTGAGAAGATGTACATACACTACCGAAGCACTCTGACTGCATACTGTGTGTGTGCACGCGTGTGTATGTGCGCGTGTGTGCTAATGTCAAACAGACAGATTAGAAGGATGTTCACACCTGCTCTGATAATTATCTCTGCCAGGACCAGTTAGATAGAAAGGTGTGTATGTGCACAACTGCGTACACCTGTTTTCCACCTGTCTTTGAGTATAGACTGGTAGAACTGCAGGCTAATATTAGCTTTAATAGCAGCATGTATCAGTTGCAACATCAACACTGGGTGGGCAGGTCAGTTCTTTCACTATGAACCACACTCTGGTGTCTCTAACAGTCTCTGGCTGCCTGGTGCTAGGAGGCTGGTGTGGCCCTGCGTTTGATTGCTGTGGAAATCCATGTAGAAGTCATGTTCAGCTGTCGCATAATGTCAGTCCTTGTAACAAAAGCTCAGAGAGTAAAAAAAATGCATTGAATCCTATACATCACTATGTAAACAAAGCCAATGGCGCCACTGCAGTGTTTCAAAACGCAACCAGCTTGGAGTGGCTGATTGTCAGGGGGAGGGGCTAAAGGAGCTGTGACACATTTAAAAACATATTGAGTAAGCATTTAAACTTGAATACATGTTTGCTCTCTCTCACACATCTCCCGCTCTCTCTCTTTTTCTAAATTTGTTAGAACAAGAGTGAAGGACGAGGAAATGATAGAGGGAGTAAGGGAGGATGAATATAACGGTAACCATTTACTATTAACTGTTATTAATCATACCAATCAATATCATTCATCATATCAATCATCATATATTAGGGATATCAAATATTAACCACATATGACGCTAGTATGAACATTTATGTGGTATGCATTGATATATTATCAGAAAAGATGAAAGGAGCCATGATTTCATGATTGTGTTTCCTGTGCAGGGCTCCAGACAAAAAAAATGACCCAAGGAGCTATTGGCTCTTAAATATAGTAGCCATATAACTTTTTTAGGAGCCAAAATCAAACATATTTGATCTGCAAGCGTAGCGCGCTGTATTACTGTCGTATGTCCTGGATATATGCATGCAAGCTCACATGCACACGACACAATGGGGTGCAGCGAGGGGCAGACTTTGCAATCATGCAACCCCTAGCATTTTTAGATTTCCTACTTTCGCCATGTTTTTCCGTAGTCTCTTTAAAAGACTTGAGCCACTGATGCAATGTCTTGAGCACAAAAGTTACAATGCATTGTGTTTCTCATACCGTAACCACGGGAATTCCTGCAGCCACGATATTTTAAACTGTCTTGCTGGCTGGGGTGGTGCGGATGTCTGGGCTGATGATGAGTTCCCTCATTAACAAATTCACTCTCAAACTCTCTGCTGCTAGTTACACTAACCAAGTCGGAATCGGCAGCTGATGTCGAGGCACTGCTAGGATTCAAGCAGACGGGTATCTGATAAAGTCTGATATCTTTCGCTTTGCCATGGCTAGCAGGCTACTGAGACTAGCATATAACTAGCATTATGTTACGCTAACTAGCAAAATAAAATGGGAGTACTACGACCACTCTAAATGAAAACACCTAAATACATTTGGCTCTGCTGGTTATATTCAACCACACAGTACCACTCGCACCTGAAGAAAACACAACTTTTTATTATCCCTCTCTCTGTAGATCTACACAGATTGGGCTAACCATTACCTGGTGAAGTCAGGTCACCAGCCGCTGATTAAAGACCTTCAGAAGGACCTGGCTGATGGAGTTCTGTTAGCCCGGGTTATACAGGTTGTTGGTAAGTTCTCTACCTCCCTTTTAAATCACCAACGCTGAACTTAGCCTTGAAATTGACCATAAGTGGTGCCATTATATCACCATTACGTCCACTGACTCACTGACTTTGCTTTATTGTCATTTCTTCTGTCTGTCCTTTATCCTTTATTCACCATCTTACAACATCAGATGCTAAACGTAAAACATTTCTTTCTAGACTCACAAAGTTCAACAATCATACAGGGAGAAATCCATTCTAGAAGATGATGGATTCTCGATAGCTTCAGTGGACCAGAATGTAATACAACCACAAGACATTTTGTGTTTTGAGTAAGGGGCACAACTCTCCATTATTATCGCTATCTTTATTGCTCTCTCCACCTACAAGTAACACCCAGCTGAACACAACAAGTTGAGGCAAGTTCTCTGAGCGTTGTTGAAAGTCATTCTGGGAAATGTAGGAAATCGCTAACTGAAGTAGAAGTAGGCGAGGCAGGTTGAGGGAAGGTTGATGTTGGTAAGGTGTTGGTGAGGTGTTGGTAAATTACAACACCTCATCACAAAATAACTGCTGGAATGCATTGAACATCACAGACTGATGATATACAACATATATGATATATGATATGATATATGAGTATCCTTTAAAAATACTGATCCAGTACACCACCTTTTTATCTGCAGCCAATGAGAAGATAGGTGACATCAATGGATTCCCAAAGACCAGAACTCAGATGGTGAGTGATCCAATGCCAGTCAGTGATTTTTATAATGCCATTAACTTTAGGCCTTTATATATTAATATTTCTAATGTATATTGTATTACACTAGTCTTACTCTTACCTCACCCCTCCCAAAACTTGTGTCTGTCAGCTTGAGAACATCGAAGTGTGTCTGGGCGTCCTAGCTGCTAAAGGGATTAACATCCAGGGCCTGCACGCAGAGGGTGAGTTGTTCATTTATATTAGGATAGAGGCTGTTTGCAGTCATCTCTGTTAGCGTCAGTACCAATTAGAACCATAATGTTCTCAGTCAGCAACAAGCACATGAACCAAACCTCCTCTTCTGTGTGTTTTTTTTCAGAGATTGTTCGGGGGAACCTGAAGAGCATCTTGGGTCTGTTCTTCAGCCTTTCCAGATATAAACAGCAGCAGCAGAATGTTGTGAAACAGGCCGGACAGTGTGACCAGCCCGGTAACGCCGGCCGAGCCACCCTAACCAGCCCCAGGCCCACTGCAGCCATACAGAAAACAGCAACGGTGGACACACTCGCCAAGTAAGAGCCTTCGTTTTTAACACATATTCATCCAGGGTACATTAGTGCACACATTTTCATCCCCACCCTGCTTCATATTCATAAACTTTCCACACATTTACACCTGGGAGCTGCTGCTGCTTTTTGATTGCTGTTGAGGAAAGAGAAAGTGCTTCTTATTCACTCACCCCACCCAGATTAACCCAACCTGGGCTGGGTATTCAAAGTACCGCCCTTCCGTTCACAAGTGCTGAAACAGTGTAAATAGCTAAGTGTGATCCATTTCTATGACGGTATTTCTCCACCAAGTGCAGAGGAATCGTAGCTGGACACATTTAGAATATCTTCCAGAGGGGATGTGTCCATTTTAAAAGCTGCATAAGTGTTTGACATAAATTAAGCCAGTGTCACAGGATATTTAAAATCCTATTCTAGCACATTTTTCACAGGTTTGACACTTGCCCCACCCCTCCTACTTTACCCTTCACCGGGGAAGTTGTTAATATCATTTATATATAATAAATGTGAATTCTGACTTTGCACTTACATGTAATTTCTATTATATTTTTGTTATACGGGGAAGTCCTGGGATGAAGCATTTTTTTGTGTCTTTTGTATCTATAACAACATTAATATCTATGATTCTATCGTCGACTGTGGAAAGTACATTGTACTGCTTGTTGTTAGCTTTATTATATATAATGTATGTATTTGTACTTTTCAATGTGTGAAATGAAGAATGCTGAGCAACACACTGACACTGATGAGTACAACACTTTTCTGAAAAGTATGAAAGCTTGAAGCAGCTGGAGCAGCCAAGTTTGAGCCTCTGAACGCCACATAGACAAAAAATAACCTGAAATCACTGATCTGAAAACAAAGCCAAATGGATACATACCTTGACATGTTTAAATGTGCTACATGTCCTTGTTGTTCTGTTTTATTCAGTTTCTGCCCCTTCCCTTTCTCTTGCTACTTCTCTCATCCATGCAGTCATCCCAGATGACCAGAGGTGTGAAGCTGTCGCTGATTCAGAGGAAGGCCTCTAGGTCTGCTTCTATTTCTCATCCCACCCTCTCAGGACTCCTCCTCCTTTGTTCTGTGGCTAATACCCCTTTTACACACACCATGAGAATGCTACGTTTTACTGACCTATGTCCATCCCATGCAGACAGGCAATTCACAGCAAAGCCTTGTGTATTTATGGGAGTTAACCCATTAAAGGGGTCATATTATGGAAAACGGCTTATTCCTGGCCCTTATACATGTTCCACAGGTTATCGTTGACCTAAGTAGCCGAGAAAATATGAAATCTGGAATTCAACCCCTTTTTCTGTATTTTCCTTTTTCCCCATTTACCTCGTCTCAAAATGCAGCTCACGGCAGCGCGGCAAGCCGTTGCTTATGGTGCATTCCATTGTACTCGGAAATCGATAATTCCGAGACGGTATTCCTAACTTCCAATCTAAATGTGTTCCAGTGCATCTGCTCGGGAAAACATAATCGCCCGCAGCAAACTCATGTTTGTATGGCAAGTCTCAGAATGTTACAAGCATCTAAACTCAACATCAACTACTACAGCGCCATTAGTGAATAGAATCGGCGCGTATCACATTCGGACGCCGTTTTTTCCGAGTACACTGGAATGCACCATTACTTTGCGACCAGTGAAGCTAAAACAACATATCTAAGGCCATATATCAACTCTCCAGTTATTATTTTGTAGGATGCAGGCAGCAACATAGATCCCTGCACAGTCTCCCAACACGCGAAAATGCCAGGACAGAGCGGATTAATTTTATTTTTAAAGGCAACGGCTACAGTTTTTTCTGTATGTGATGATCACTCCTAGGACTGCTTGAGCAACGGTAGGATTAGCATCTAAATTGAAGCTTAAAGATGGAGCAATTCATAAGGTCCGTGACCCATCTGCAAAATTGGAATCTGTAAGTGTCACCATGTTTTGATTTAATTTACCAAATTAGTCTGGTTAGTATATTCGACTGCTGGTTAGCTAATGAGCTAGCGGGGCTAGCCACGGGCTTGTTGGGCGTGGACAAAGTAAGAAAACTAAAGCTGGAGTCATTTAAAGTAAAAGTAAAGTTATTGGTTGGAGTCAGGACTCATCTTAAAGTTATTTGTTGGGACCAGTGTCTGTTTTATAAGTCTGTCGAACGTGTCAGGCTTGGTAAACTTTAGCCACCATTAGTACAATCACGTTTGGTTGTTTGCGCTGCGCTGTTTGGATGCAAATAGATTGCATCCAAATAATATATTGGCTAACTAGCTCAACAAAATTGTCAATCCTAGCTTGTCTGCAAGTTGTATTCAATAAGCTTATGGACATGAGCCATAAACAGACCGGCTACAGCAGAGAGTGTCGCTCACACAAAACAAAGTACAATATTACACAGAATTGTTATCATTGAGAAACTAAGTGGAACCGCCTCAGCTGCCTCTTCCCATTCTGGGTCAGACTCCGGCTCAAACATGTACGGTCTCAGTGTTGGTTCTGGAGCGGCCGCCATGGTTATGGTAGATTTCTGCATCAAGCTTATTTGTTTACCTTGAGCAGCACATGAGCTCTCTGCTCTCCGCTCAGCCAGGCAGGTGATCACTCACGGCGTGAGGCGGCCAATCAGAGCAGTACTCATTACATACAACCTCCACGCCCTCAAAACAGCCTGTTCACAGTTTAAATAGCCCAAAATGAGTACAATACTACGGTGGCCCTGAGAGCTCAACACGCTGCAACTTAAGAAAACACATGCAAGTAGACAAAACACAAGCAAATTAAGAAAACATCTTCAATTTGACAACACACGCAACAAATTAAGAAAACATCTTCATCAATTTGACCACACGCAACAAATTACAGACAACACAACACAGAAACGCGCTGCAATTACGCCAAACGACAACGGAAGTGTTTCCAGAGGACACTGAAAAGTGAACACATCTGGACAGTCAGTGGAGTTGGAAAATTAGCTAAAATGTAAGTGTTTTTGGTTTATTTTAACATTGCAGATATCTGCTAGTGTTGTTACGCTTGATACCGTAATTCAAAACTCCATTCCATTCCTGAAGCACTCGTGGATGTGGCTTCAAACGTAATGATGTTAAAACGATTCAAGCTTCGATACGTTCTCGACACACCGCTTCGGTATCAAGCGTAACATCACTATCAGATGTCTGCAATAATATCTGAATCATGCGATCACAATGTTAAAATAAACCAAAAAAACACAACTTACATTTTAGCTCATTTTCCAATTCCACTGACTGCCTAGACGTGTTCATGTCACAGGTTTGTACCCAATGACACCTCTTTCTCAGGTTCTAGGATCCCGGGCCACACCAACACAGACACAAAGGTAAGTATAAAAATAGGTTTATCTTTATTCTCCAATATCTCAGAGATTCAATTCAAGATCCCAATTTAAAATGCACTGTTCCTATATTGAGTCCGTCCTCCCAACTCTTACTGGGGGGAATGAAACAATCCGCCCAATGCAGTCTATGCCTGTAAGAGTCTACACTTAAAAAGGTCCCGGGCTCAATCCTGTCCGTGCATCGACTCCGGGGGTTTCAACGTGAAGGCCGTCCACTCCACTTGATCCTCTCCGTGTCTTGCGATGCGCCGATCGCGTCTCTCCCACAGTGCAGGAAGCGCTTAATTCAAAAGAGCGAGGGGAATGCCTCGGATTAGAAAGGACTCTGGCACAGGACAAAGTGACTCAGGCACACCTGTGTGCTGACGACGTCCCTTTACTTAAGGTTTCGTTTGCTCATCAAGCTGGGTCTGTGATCCGGTCGCTTCTGTCCACGTCCTACTACGAGCTGCATCAACCGGTTGCTGCCATTAAAGGTCTCCACAGCACGGCGAGAGGTCCTCCCAAGTTATGTCCCATCTAGTCTTTTATAGGGCTGCAGGACTAGTCGGGAACGAATAGCCTTGCAGGTGTAATTAGGAGAGGGAGGTGGCCAGAGAGCTACACTGGTGCATCCAATGTCCACTAATTATCCATGCAATGTCCACTAATTATACAACAATCCGTATCATAATAAACCACTGCACACAAAGCAAAGGTAACACTGAAATCAAATACAAATGTAACACTCAAATCAAGTAAATCACAAATAACTGCACACAAGCAAAAGTAACACTGATATCAATCTAAAGGAAAACACAGCAACTCTAACCACTAAATCAAATGGCACAGTGTTCCCTCTGTGACACTTTCCCCCCACCTTTTTGGGTTGTCGTCCCGACAGCCATATTGCCAAATTAATTATTGTACCGTACGGGTCTTTTACCTCTCGTTTCCCTAGAAGAGCGCCTCAGGGGGACTTCTTGTTCACCTGGCTCTAAGCCTGCCTGTTCTACGTCTTGGGCTGGGTTGTGAACTGGTTGGGGGGCTGCTGGCGTAGCTAACACTGGAGTTACGGGCACAAGGCGTAAGGGAACCCACATAGGCCTATTCACATTCTCCCTGTTTTCACTCTCACCTGCCTCTTGGCTGCACTCTGGGCGAGGGGGGGGCTCAGGTTTGAAGGGGCAGGGCCGCAGGTTATTTCGGTGAAGGGTCTTCTCTGGACCTTCTCTCCCTTCCGGCCGAACCCTGTACACTGGCTGGCCCGGTTTCAGTTGGCAGACAATGACAAAAGGGGTGGGCTGCCAATAGGGTGCCAGTTTTCCCTGGTCATGCCTCCTCCTTGTCTGGGGGGCTCTGGTGGTCAGCTCAACAGGCAACCTGGCGTGACGACCATGCAAGACAAAATGCGGGGTTAGTCCAGTACAACTATGTTCTGTGTTGTTATAGGCTTGAAGCAAAGCAGGCAACTTATCTGGCCACCTAGAGTAATCCTCTTCATCTACGGACTTCAAGAGAGATAACAGTGTTTGATTAAAGCGCTCACATGCTCCATTCCCTTGAGGGTGGTAGGGGGTAGTGCGGGCTTTGCTACAGCCATAGAGTGTGCACAGCTGAGCTATCACTGCTGACTCAAAGGCAGCCCCTTGATCTGACAGGATTCTTTCAGGGCAGCCCCAGGTTTGGATGAGGGTCCGCCACAAGGCTTTGGCTGTAGTGAGGCCGTTTGGTCCCTAGTGGGCACTGCCCAGCCATGTCTAGAGAACAAGTCTGTCATCACAAGAATGTACGGGTATTGATCCCCTGGCCTCCCCAATGACAGGTAATCAATAGCAATGGTCTCAAGTGGATATGAGGTTACGATGGGGATGAGTGGTGCCCTTACCTCTGGTCTCATCTTACTCTAGGCACACTGAGGGCAGCTGGCAGCCCATTCTCTGAGGTCCTCTCCCAACTTCGGCCAGAAAAAGCTTTGTCGTAAGGCGGCCTCTGTATGGGCCGCGCTCATGTGTCCAGTGGCCTTGTGGTACTGTTGCCAAAGGGTACGGGTCCATGTTGCTGGAACCACAATCTGCCTCAGCCTTTCGCCCGTGTGGCGCTCCATAACCTCCCTTTGCAGGATCCCTGAGTCTAAGTGGAGTCGATTCCAGTCTCTTACAAGCCTCCTTGCCAGTGAGGGTGCCGCACTCTTCTCTTCAGCTTTTGGTAGCCTGCCCTGTTGAAGCCACTCACACACCTGACGCAAAGCGGGATCCTCCCACTGGCGGTCTTGCCATTCTTCACCATCCCATTGGGGTGCTCGGCTCTCCGGTGGGTCGATAGTGATGGTCTGATTCACGCCCACTTTTTCCTCCTGTGGGACTCTGTGGGACAAGACATCTGCATTTCTGTTAGCAACACCGGGTCTGTACAACACCGGGTCTGTAATTTGCTAGTTGGGCTACCCACCTTTGCTCCACGGCTCCAAGGGTGACAGTGTTCAGGTGAACCAAGGGGTTGTTGTCGGTGAAGGCAGTGAAGTTGGCTCCCCACAGGTAATCCTTAAACTTTTCAGTGACAGCCCATTTGAGGTCAAGAAGCTCCAGCTTGAATGAGCTGTAGTTCTGATCATTCTTCTCTGGGGGCAGTAGGCTTCGACTAGCATACGCTATCACTCGCTCCCTTCCCTCCTGTGCCTGTGATAGGACAGCCCCCAGGCCCCCCAGGCTGGCATCGGTGTACAGATGGAATGGTTTAGAGAAGTCAGCAAAGGCTAGTACTGGGGCAGTGAGGAGTGCTTGTTTTAACCTATCGAAGGCAGCCTGGCATTCTGGTGTCCATAGCACTGATTTGTCCTTCTTTCCCAATGTAGCCATGCCTGCCAGCAATGCATTAAGAGGGGCTGCTACGCGTGAAAAGGCCGGAATGAATCGCCTGTAGTAACCAGCAAACCCCAGGAATGACCTCACCTGCTGGACTGTGCTAGGTGGCTTCCACTGATGGACCGCTGCAGTCTTCTCTGGGTCAGTGGCTACTCCTTCTTTGCTGACCACATGGCCCAGGTAGCAGACCTTTGGCTGGAAGAGCTTGCATTTGAGGGGTTGGAGCTTCAGGCCATGTTTCCAGAGCCTGTCAAACACCTGTTCAAGGTGCAACAGGTGACTGTCAAAATCAGGGGAGAAAACTATCACGTCATCCAGGTAGATGAGGAGAGTATCATTTACCCGGCCCCCAAGGCACCGCTGCATCAAGCGCTGGAATGTTGCAGGGGCATTGCAGAGCCCGAACGGCATCCGGTCGAACTTGTATAACCCCAGCGGTGTGGTAAATGCGATCTTCTCCCGGTCCTTGGGGTCAACCCCCACTTGCCAATACCCACTCGCGAGATCCAGGGTGGAGTACCATTGGGACTGTTTCAGGCAGGTGAGTGACTCCTTGATCCTAGGCAATGGGAAAGCATCTTTATGGGTAAGTATATTCAGTTTGCGATAATCCACACAGAATCTCCAAGAACAATTTTTCTTCTTTACCAGGACTATGGGGGCCGCCCATGGACTTTTGCTCTCTCTCACCACCCCACTGTCAATCATACCTTGGAGAAGCGTTCTCAGTTCTGCAAAGAGTGATGGTGGTACAGGTCGATACCTCTCCCGGCTTGGGGGCGCTGTACCAGTGGGGATCTGATGTTGTATGGCGTCGGGCCGTCCAAAATCCTCCTCATGGGCCGCGAAAACCTTACCCCAGTGGCGAAGGAGGAGGTTCAGTTTCTGTTGCTGGGTTGGTGTTAAACCCTCACCTTGCAGGGAGAAAGCTGGGTGTTCTGCTTCTGTGGGTAGCTGCACTGTCTGGACGTCCACTTCCACGGTACCTTGATCAGCGGCTCGAATTATCAGCTCTTTCTCCCCATGGACTTCGGTGGGGTCAACCTGGTAGACTGATGCCAAAGGGCGTCGCTGGGGCACAAGGACAGGGTAAGGATTAACATTTTGAATGCAAATAGGGACTTTTCCATTTTTTATAGTAGCTAAGGTTCTGGCTACTTGCCACTGTTCTTCTTCGCTTATTCCTTCTACTAGGACACACTGTTCATCATTTCGCTATGTGGCGGTACTTCTACCGGGTCTTGCCGAGCCAATCTCACTGTGCCCACCTTCCCATCCAGAGGCACATCGGTCTCTATCCTCCTGCAAACAGCAAAGGCCCGGTCCCGGGCCTCCTTAGCTTTTGATGAGACTGTGGACCCGAACGCTGTTATCCCAGGGTGACTTCCTTGAAAGAGAGCTTTCCAGCATTCTCACTGTATTTAAGATTAGGGGGTGCCATCAGTGTAACATCAGCCAGCATGCTGCTGGTTGCTTCAGGCATGCTGCTGGCTGCAGCAGGCCTAAACCTCTCAACTTTTCACTCACATTTCTCAGTAGTCATCACTCTCACCTCAATACACATTGTATATCAAAACATTCAACAAGAAAAAAAGTTTCAGTATAATCTAATTGGGGATAATGTAATATATAATGCATAAACATGTACTCACCAAAAAGGACATCAAAGGTTCAATATAGTTGAATATAAATCCAATATATGATGACTGTAATCCACTGACATTTATTATCCTAAACATATTATTCCAGTTTCTTTAATGATTATGTACAATTTGTGTATTTACAATGATTGTGACTTGTGTGAGAAGTGTTTTATAGAGCAGCCAGTATGTCTGAATGAATGAATGAATGAATGAATGAATGGTTTATTTCGGTTAATAAAAATTCCCGTTCGTTATTTCACACAATAAAAAAGACAATCAACAACCGAAAAAGGAATAGGCTGAAGCCAAGGCTTATATATGCCTATCCTATACAATCCATAAAGATAACCCAGGATATCAGCAATACAAAAAAAGAAAGAAAAAAAAAAGAAAGAAAAAGAAAGCTTACTCTTAAATTATGATTATTTTACATATTAATCATTTCACATTGTAATCCTTAATTATTTTACCTTTCACGGCTTTTTTAAAATTCAACAGAGAGCTACACAGTTTCAACTCATCACTAAGTTCATTCCATAATTTAACTCCCAAAACTGAAACACATCTGTATTTTACATCAGTTCTCACTTTGCTTGTTACAAACATGCACAACCCTCTTAAATTATAATTTACTTCTCTTAATTTAAACATTTTTTGAATACAAACAGGAAGGTTTTTATTCCTAGCTCTAAACAATATTTGCATCGTTTTTAAATACACAATATCTAAAAATTTCAAGGTACAGGATCCTATAAACAACTGATTTGTGGATTCACGATAACCAACTTTATTTATTATTCTAATAGCTCTTTTCTGAATTTTAATTATAGGGTCTATATTTGTTTTATATGCATTTCCCCACACCTCAACACAATACGACATATATGGTATTATGAGTGAGCAATACAATATATGCAGACATTTCTTATTCAGCAAATCCCTCATCTTGTAAAGAATAGCAATAGATTTACATAATTTCCGTTTGATGTATTCTATATGTGGCTTCCAACTAAGCTTATAATCTATAATCACTCCCAAGAATTTTGTGTCATATACTCTTTCGATTTCAACTCCATTTAAATTCAGTTTAATTTCACAATTAGCCCTGGCACCACCGAACACCATACATTTTGTTTTATTTTCATTTAGTGATACCTTATTGATATCAAACCATTTTTTTAACATGATCAATTCTGTTTCTACTGTTTTTAATAATTCTTTCATGTCCTGTCCTGAACAAAATAGATTTGTGTCATCCGCAAATGTAACAAATTTCAGCTTACTCGATACTGTAAAAATATCATTTAAATAAAGTATAAATAACTTAGGTCCCAATACCGAACCTTGTGGAACACCACAGGTTACTCTTCTAAAATGTGATTCAGTATTTTTAATTTGTACATATTGAAACCTATTATTTAAATAACTTTTTAACCAATTTTGTGTTACGCCTCTTATGCCATAATGTTCCAATTTTTGCAGAAGTAAGGAATGATCGATTGTATCAAACGCTTTACGTAAATCAATAAATACCCCTACAGTGTGTTGTTTCTTATCTATTGCTGTTGCTATATTTTCTACAAATTCCATCACCGCTAAAGATGTCGATCGATTGCTCCTAAACCCATATTGATGGTCACTCAACAACTCATATTTCTCAATAAAGTCATCAAGTCTATTTACAAATAGTTTTTCAAGTATTTTAGAAAATTGAGGTAGCAAAGACACTGGTCTATAATTTGATACGATATGTTTGTCACCATTTTTATAGATTGGAATCACCTTAGCTATTTTCATTTTATTAGGAAAAATACCTGTTAATAAGGATTTGTTACATACGTAAGTAAATGGCTCGAGGACACCGTCAATTACTTCTTTTATAAGTGACATATCAATAGTGTTACCATCAGTGGATTTTTTATTCTTAAACTTTCTTACCACTTCTAACACATCACTCTCACAAACTCCACCAAGGAACATTGAATTACTTCTGTCAAATGTGAAATCATAAATATTGTCTTCGTCTCTAGAAAGGTTAATTTCCTTTGCCAAATTTGGGCCTACATTAACAAAAAAATCATTAAACTCATTAACAATTTCCGCTACATTTTCAATACTTGAATTGTCATTTTTCACAAAATAAGTTGGAAAATCCTTTTTACCGCGGTTTTTAATCATATCATTAAGTACACTCCAGGTAGCCTTAATATTATTTTTATATTTTTGTAACAGCTGATCATAATAGTCATTTTTTTGCAATCTCATAATACAAGTCAATCTGTTTTTATATGTTTTGTACTTGTCCTCCTTTTCCTTTGTTCTATGCTTAATAAATTCCCTGTAGAGCCTATTTTTATTTTTACAAGCTTTTTCCAAACCCTTTGTTAACCATGGTTTTCCCTTCTTATTGGGATTTTGTCTATATTCTTTAAATGGACAATGTCGGTCATAAAGTGTCAAAAATGTATTTAAAAATGCATCATATGATTCATTAGTATCCTCTACATAAACTTCCTTCCAATCCTGATTCATAAGTTCTGCCTTAAGGGCCATAATTGCCCCTAGTGATTTTATTCTTACCAAGTTGTTAGTCTGCTTATTTGTTATTAATTTTAACTTGTTGTTCATTTCTACCACTGCAAAGACAGGCAAATGGTCGCTTACATCAGTCACTAATAGTCCACTAATTATCTTCCCATCAGTTACATTTATAAAAATATTGTCAATCAATGTTGCACTATCCTTTGTTATTCTGCTCGGTTTTACAATTAACGGATAGAAGCTCAAGCCAAACATAACATTAACAAATTCTGTAGTTTTCATATGATCATTAGATTTCAGCAAATCAAGGTTGAAGTCACCACAAACCAAAATCACCTTATCATTATGATTTTCGTATAATTCAGAGATCTTCTTGTTAAAATGATCAATGCACGACCCGGTGTTCTATAAATGCAACTAATAATTATGTTTTTGGATCTTTCAACCTTAATTTCAATAGTTACACATTCCATAAGATTATCAATAACAGTTGTCATATCACCAATGACCTTACATTTAAGAGCAGCTGTCACAAACAGGGCAACACCCCCTCCCCTTTTATTGTTCTGCCTGTTCTGCCAAAACATTTCATAGCCCTCTAATCCATCCTGCAGTTCTTTATCATCACTCAACCAAGTCTCTGAAATTGCTATTACACTGAATTTTTGCTGGAACTGTTGAAGATAATCTTTAATTTTGGAGAAGTTACTGTAGAGACTCCTGCTGTTACAGTGAATCACTGAAAACCCCTCCATTTTCACATTTGAATTGAACTTATCTTCAGAATAATATTCACAACTCACATTAATGTTCTGGTAGAAGTGGATCTCTGGATCAATGTCATTTTCTAACTCATAAACTTTGTGATCTTGGAAGTCAAAAGGCTTGAAATCTGTGTATTCACACATTTTCCAATACCAGATTTGTCTCGCAACAATATTTCACCTTATATTTCACAGCACAACAAAAACATGACATTTCCCCACTATTCCACCTCTCTACCCTTATATTCATCATTTTCATTTATATTGATCCAGATCTTTCATGTCTCTGATGGCTATTACTTTAGCCTGTTCTGGTGTACCATTCAGTCTTATCATTACTTTACAGTTCCTTGTCCAAGTGTCCTGAATTCTCTTTTCCTTTTTCAGTATTCTCGCTTGTCTTGCAATTTCAGCATTTCTCTTTGTGAGATGCTCGTTTACATAAACCCCTGTGCCCTTTAAATTTTTTGCAAGCTTTAACACATCAACTTTATGTTTTCTACTCACAAATCGAATGATGATGTTTGGCCTGTTGTTTCGTTTTTGGGGTATGGTGTGACAAGCAGCTATATTTTTACTGTCTATAGGAATGTCCTTGTTATTGAAGAACTTAATGACTTGCTGCTCAAGTGAGTGCCGTTCACCTCTTGGTGCATCCTCACCCTCCTTGTCACTTGCTGTGATCCTTGCATAGGTGCGATGGGTTGTCTCAAGTCCAAATATCACAAGATCATCCATTCTTGTATACTGTTCCAAATCATCAACTCTTCTTGCATCCTCATGTTGTTGGAGTGAAATCTTGTAGATGACCTTGCGGCCCTTCCTTCTTGAATCAATATTGCTACACAAGTACCTAACAGTCTCACTGTATACCATTGCTACCTTTTTTGGTGTTTAGTTTGTAAGTGTTGTCCAGGGAATTGTCAATGTCAAAGAAATGACCTTTGAAGATGCAACTATTAACCATGAAGGCATTACCATAGTCATCTTCAGTGTTGTCTTGTAGGCGTAGAGGTCCGTCGCTGGTGACCTTTAGCAGGTAGTAGTCAAACCTGGGGTCCTCAGCTGCTATCACGACCACACTATCCTTCTGTACCAACTCTGCTAAGCCCGTGACCTGCTCACTGTCCTACCCTTCATCACTACGGGTGACACGCTCCGAGGGCTGAGCTACCTGTAACATCTGATGAGGCTGCCACTCCTCCACATAGGCCTTGTTCTGACACTCCGCATACCTGCCATACATACATGGCTCACAGTAGCAGGACCTTTTGCGGAGTAGAAGCATGCCACTGGCTGAAGATGCTATAGAGTGCAGCTTTCTGTTTTCTGGGACAGGCTGGAATGCCCTTCCCCTCCTCACAATTTCACCTGCAGCAATAAAAAGAAAGACCCGACGCCTGACCTCACTGCTGGCCCTTGCAGGCAAGGTAAAATTGTGCAAGAGGTAAAGGTACATTTCCTTTGGAGTGGTGATCTGTGCTTCTCCTCGGATCACTGCCATGGCACACTTTTGTTTGACATTAGCACCTGCCGCATCCTGCTCACCTTTGGCATGAGATGTCTCCGGACTATGTGATAGCCAAAGTCCGAGAATGACAATGAGGCATCTCCCATGCAGTGACAACTTTTGTATTGTGCACTACAGCCGTCAGTTAACTCGTGCATCACTTCTGGCTTACATCCTATTGACTGGAGGTATTGGTCAACTTTAACCCGTATTTTGTGGACAGCATAGTTGTCATGTTGACTGTCCTCGAGGATGGTGAAGATGTGCTCTTTGATGATCACTGGCTTCTCAGGTGTGCTGTCGTCACCATCATACTCCTTAATGGCATGCTGATAGAGCACAGTGACATGAAGCGATGCCTCAGACTTGCTGAAGTAGAGTGACTGAATTTCATTTTGATGGCAACACTGGTAGTTCTCACTGTAGTCATGTAGTGCTAGGACATGACCAAATGGCAACAGTTCTCGGATGGCATCAAACTGTGCTTTCTGCCAGGTTGCAATAAAGTTGTGATATGCATAATCCTTGGCAATGGCACGCAGGTAGGAGAAGAGATGGCCAGGTGCTGTCTCTTTGGTAACGAGTGTCAACTTTTTTATCTTGGTGCCATCCTCCTTGGTGCCAATCTCCACATACTCATACTGCTGCCATTTAACTGTGGGGGTGTCGTCCGAGAGGTCATCTTCACTCCCACCAAACTCCACTTTGTCAACACCACAGTGCTCACAAAGCCGCAGGAGACAAAGTAGATTGTGGTATTCACCATTCTTGGGGCATAAGGTAGTATCCATGAAGGTAGACACACTATCCAGTGGGGGAAGATCAGGGTGATGCTGCCTTCTAAACTTGGCACACGATTGAAGCACCATACGAAGCTCCACATGTTTTCTACACAAACATGTCACTCGATCCTGTCGCCTTGCTGATATGACAAAGAAAGGCTTACACTTTAAAAAAGTGGACTCTTTCATATCAATATTAGGGTGATCCCTCTTGAAATCAAGGTAAATTTCTCGCTGAGTTTTCTCCAAAACATATTTTGCATGTAATTCATAATTTTTGTAGCCGATCCTTCTGCGTTTGATCTCACTTTTGTCCCCAGTTGGCTGACTTTTTGACTTCCAGTACTCATAGGTGACTTTTCTCACTTCTGATGAGTATGCATCCTTCCTGGTCTTTCTGGCAGGAGTCTGCCACACCTTAGAGTTGTCTGCCAGTTTGCGGGCTACTGTGGACCTTTTCAGCTTGAGACGGCTGCAGACCTTGCGGGCTGACCTGTCCGTCTTTTCACCGCAGACTAACTTCACCCCTGTTGAATATGCTGACCTCTGACCCTCTGTGTATGATCCTTTGCTGCTTTTGATTGATGCAAGTCCTTTGGTTATGTTCTCAACAATGGAAGCATTGGCCTTGTTTTTCTCCACTTCCTCAGGTGTGTACATCAAACCACATTTGACTAAATAGTCTCTGGTGGTAGGACTCTGGGCCAGAGTGGCTATGACCTCTCCCTTCTTGAGCTTTCTAGGTGTTGTAGGGATGACCTTCTCAACAGACTGCATCACCCTGTGTTTAGACATTCTGTGTTTGAAGGCACTCGATGTATTTGGTGGTAAACATGGCTTCTTTACAGGGATGCCCTCTTTGGGATAAAGAAGGTTTTTACGTCTATACTCCTCCCTTTTATGGCAGCGATCTTTCTCTCGTTTTTCTTCTAAAGCTACCAAAGGTTGTTTTTTCTCTTCCTTCTTCTTTCTCATACAAACTGCTGATGGCTTCTGGCTCAAAACACGCTCTGTCCTGTTTTTGGCTCTATACTTTGCCGCCCTCTCACGAGCCTCTTCTGCTCTTCATAAAACTTCTTCTTCTCAGCGGGTGTCATTTTTACCTGAAAATAGCATTCAAATCACCATTAACATTCAATATTTATGTATTTCTCACTGAAGATTGTATCTTAGATAGCAATCACATCAGTTAGACAGGTTGATTAATCCTCAAACATAACTGTGTATGGCTGCCTTTTACTCGGATCATCGCGTTAAATTCTTGGTCACACCAAAAATTTTAAAAAATACTGTGGTATCATAGCTAAAATCTCACTGTATAAATCATATAATATTAAGTGTTTTCAGAATATATCAAGTTTTGTCCAAAACATAATATTAGACAGCTAAAATAAATTTTCATTCATAGCTGTGCATGGCTGCCCAGTTGGATCAAGGCAGGAAGGTCAGCACATTCAACTTTTGGTCGCACCAAAAAATCTTGTGTAATTTTTAAAATTACAATTGTATCACAACCAAATTTTCAGTATATAATCTATGCAAAAAGTGCTTTCAGAATATATCAAAAGTTCTTCCTAAAACTTACTATTAGACAGCTCAAATGATGTTCAAACTAAGAGCATCAAATTGACCTTGCCATGCCGACTGCCTATTCAACTTTGCATCACAGTGTTGGAGGGATCACTTGAACATGAAATATGGCATCAATGTCAATCAAACTGCAGCCAGGAGTAGTTTAGAGTGAGTGCTTTCAGATTATTAAACTCCCTAAGGGATAATCTTATGTCTGGTTGCCAGGGTAATGGTTGATACTGAAGGGGGTCTGGTTTTGTGGTATCTTGGAGAATCTGACACCATAATTATAAAGTCCTGGAAAATGCAGAATATACACACCAGGGTATCAAATTTTATATGGAAAGATCACTTACCTTCTTATCTATCAGGAAATCACAAAATATGTCTGGTCAGTGTGTTTGCATCCATGTCAGGGAGGTTCAAACAAAAAAGTCGCGAGCACTTTGTTACAGCGGAGAGTGAAAAAGTACCCTTTTTTTGACAAACAACACATAATATAAGAAATAAATATCATTCTTGATACAGTTTTAATAGCTCAGTCTGATAAAGCAACCTCTTGTGATAATAAATATATTTGATTCACGATTGTGGGACCAGTAGGTCCTGAGAAATGTGAGGCTGAAGTTGAGAAGTTGGATTGGCACCCCCTGATCTTAAACACAGTGTCTGTGATTATGTTCATCCCAAGAATACCCTTCTCTGAGCCCAAACATTCATCTTTTACAATGACAACCCCCTTGCCTGATACTCGTACCCCACCTACCGCAAAATCAAGGACTGCATAGCCAGTATATGGAATATTCAAGCCATTGGCAGCTTTTAAGGTCAACCAGTGGATGTCTCCCTTGTCTTGTTGTATATGACCAAGCCATTTCTGGAAAAAAGATTCACTAAACAAGGTTACTTGGGAGCCAGTGTTCAAAAGACAAGGTATCTTCACCCCTTCCACCTCTATTTCTACCCCAGGGCAGGTTCCTACAATATCTGGCCTTAGCAGGTTTCCCCCACATCCCTCATCCCCAGCTACCTGCC
This sequence comes from Hoplostethus atlanticus, assembly GCA_034670405.1. Lineage (NCBI taxonomy): Eukaryota > Metazoa > Chordata > Actinopteri > Trachichthyiformes > Trachichthyidae > Hoplostethus > Hoplostethus atlanticus. Next base: position 766,929 of record JAXDDX010000144.1, on the reverse strand, counting down.
CCACTGTAGCTGGGGTAGCTAGTTTAAAGGGCTCCTGACCTGTGATTCACCAGTGCAGTAGCGCTGTATATGTCCCGGCTGGCCACAGGCTCTGCATATAGGCCGCCCTTGACAGTCCCACAGGAAGTCTCTGCTAGAGCGGGGGTTTTGTTGGTAGTTCTACTCGGCCTCTAGAATGATCCCTCCCCTCACGGCTGGGGCTCGCCTGGCGGGCGGGGGACAGCTGGTGGCGAATCTCATCAATCAGAGTCTTACTAATTGTGGATAACTGATCCTGCATTTCTTGCCTAAGTTCTGTCTTAACATTTTCCTTCCACTTATCAAGGTCTTGCAAATCATGTCCCCTCTGTTGTGGTGCCATTACCCTAGAAGACTGTGCCTGTTCTTTAACTCCCTGTTCCTTCTCCAAGGCCTGTGCTTTAAGGCAGGCCTCTGCAAAGGTGAGGTCAGGCTTCTGTCGGACTTGGCGGTCTAACTTGCGTTGCACCTTGCCTGCCCTCAGCCCCATTACAAACTGGTCCCTAGCAGTGGCCTCACTCTGAGCTGCACCCTGTGGCTCGTTCTCTCTCCATCTGTTAAACAGTTCTTGGAAACACAGGATGTAAAACTCAACACTTTCATCTTCTTTTTGTCTACACTGAAAGAACTGAACCCTTATCTGAGCTAACGAAGATGGCTGCCCATACAATCTCTTTAACTCTGCTAAAATGGCTTTATCTGATGCCCGTTTACCTTGTTGAAAATGCAGGTGAAGCTACTCTTTCTTGTTGAAAATGAAAATACTTTCTTGTTACAACAAATCATTTTCTTATTATAACAACATGATGTTGTTATAATAAGAAAATAAGAAAATAGAGATGTTGTCAACATCTCTTTTCTAATTATATTGAGATAATTTCTCGTTACACCGAAATTATTTCTTGTTAAAATGAGAAATTGTCTCATAACAAGATCAATATAATTTATTTCTTTATAATTGTTATAATACCAATTGCTCAATTTGTTTCCAGTATGATTCCTTTATTGGACACAAGACATTTGTTCTCTTTGAACGTTAATGATTGAAGATGACATATTAATTGTTTTTAAGGGAACACTTAATGCCACATATATAAAATTTAATTTTTCATTTAATAGTGATTGATTATAACTCGCCCCCCCCCCCTCCTCTCTCTCTCTCTCTCTCTCTCTCTCTCTCTCTCTCTCTCTCTCTCTCTCTCTCTCTCTCTCTCTCTCTCTCTCTCTCTCTCTCTCTCTCTCTCTCTCTCTCTCTCTCTCTCTCTCTCTCAGACTTCCAGCTGCTATCACACATGCTCCATCAGGTGTGGTTTCCTCCTCTTCCTCTTCTACCTCTTCCTCCTCTTGTCCTGCTAGGGTTGACAGTCAGAGTTTCAGTAACTATGACCGGCCCAGAGCAGCCTGGAAACACACAGGTAGGTGTCCCACTGCAGTAGAGTAGAATAGAAGACAAGATTTCCTCAATTGTGCGATCATCCAGCCTGCGATGAGGAGTTTTCTCTCCTTTTCTCTCTCCAGTGAATTAAAGTAAAACTTAAAGTAAAATGAAGCAACTTTTCATGAAAAGGTAACACCTTAGCTTCATACAGCATATACATTCAGCTCAGTGGTGAGACACTTCATTCCTCTAGACCTGTTTGCTATCGAACTACGTCACTCTTCTGTTAATGTACGCTATCAAAGTGCAATACATCCATCATGGTGGGGTAAAGATCTTTTTCTACAAATAATCTCTGGTCTTTATTGAGCAGTCTTTATTTAATAAAAGGAAGTAAAAGTTGTATTATTGTGAAAATATACTCTTGGCTGTAATTTAATGCAAACGAAGGTTGATGATGTCACATGACTGGAGAACGTACCTCTGGGTTCTTCATCTATTAGTTGGACTCCTGATTAAAGAGTAGCTTCACCTGCACAGCACTACTCCTTAGATGCAATATAAGAGATGCGCCGGATGTATATGCGTCGCCTCCTGCGATGAGATGCATGTTTCGCCTTCTGCGTCTTACAATCACATACTCCATATCTCCTATAGGTTGTGACCCAACAAAGAAGAAACCATTTCAATATGATCAGAGGCAGAAACGTGATAATAAAAGACAATTATATGACAGGCTGGTTAAGTGTTTCTTCTCCCCGTATTATATTAATGTTGAGATATTACAACCCCTGTCACCACGTTTCCAACATTACACAATATACCTGCTTTGAACGATATGCAGCGATAACACGACACAACAATATCAATCAATATTTCACTGTGCCTGCTGGTTTTTAGTGACACCGACTCTTGCGCCCCCTGCCCATCCTGGTGCAAGTTGTCATCACACCTCATGCAATTGCCGATATTGATTGCGCCAGCATGAAAATAGAGCCCGATATGTCAATGCCACAAATGCACCATGGGACAGCACACAATCTCTACTTGTTAGATACACTGAAAGGAAGTGATGACTCAACATGCCAGCTTAATGAAAAGCAGGAGTTTGAAGAACAATAACCTTTTTTCCATTCTCTGTCATTTTAAATCATAACTGATCATAAATGTTGTTTTGTTCTCCACCTTTCTATCTGCTATGCTGTGTTGAGACTCTTTACTAATTGTGGTCTCCATTGTGCTTTGGAGAGAAGTGGAGCAGTTGATAAGCTCAACCCAAAGAGGAAGTAGTTTGCTACTTTTAAATTATATGGCATGTCTTGATGTTGTTACCTTTGATGCCCACAGGCAAACAAAAGTCAGCAGTAGCCCAATGCCTAAACCGTTTTGTCCTACTTATTTCTTTGCTATAATTTTATGTGTAAGAGATTAGAGCCACCTTGCAACAGCCTTAGTTCTAGCCTGGTTGGAACCCAGTTGTTGTCATCATCATACTGCTTATGGCACATTTTGGCTTTGAATAGGGATGCACATTTCAAATGATAATTCCAAATGCACTTACACATGTTAATGAATCATTATTGATGTGCATTAGGCATAAATATGTTATTAAATGGCAAATTAAGACAAACCTTAAAAGTATGGGTGCTTTTCCAAACTCCAAACCAAAAGCAGTATTTAAAGGGGTCATATTATGGAAAACGGCTTATTCCTGACGCTTAAACATGTTCCACAGGAAATCATTTACCTAAGTAGCTGAGAAAATTTGAAATCTGGAAGTCAACCCGTTTTTCTGTATTTTCCTTTTTCCAAAAACGGTGCCAAAGATAGGAGAAAAACAGGCCGTTTCAGAAAGTAGCCCCTTTGGACGTCATAACGGGCGCTAATCCAGCCCCTCTCAGAGCATGCCCACGCCCAGGTGAACAACCAATCCCATTTACCTCGTCTCAATATGCAGCTCACGGCAGCGCGGCAAGCCGTTGCTTATGATGCATTCCATTGTACTTGGAAATCGATAATTCCGAGTCGGTATTCCTAACTTCCAATCTAAATGTGTTCCAGTGCATCTGCTCGGGAAAACATAATCGCCCGCAGCAAACTCATGTTTGTATGGCAAGTCTCAGAATGTTACAAGCATCTAAACTCAACATCAACTACTACAGCGCCATTAGTGAATAGAATCGGCGCATATCATATTCGGACGCCGTTTTTTCCGAGTACACTGGAATGCACCATTACTTTGCGATTAGTGAAGCTAAAACAACAACATCAACTCTCCAGTTTTATTTTGTAGGATGCAGGCAGCAACATAGATCCCTGCACAGTCTCCCAACACGCGAAAATGCCAGGACAGAGTGGATTAATTTTATTTTTAACGGCAACGGCTACCGTTTTTTCTGTGTGTGATGATCACTGCTCAGACTGCTTGAGCAACGGCAGGATTAGCATCTAAATTGAAGCTTAAAGATGGAGCAATTCATAAGGTACCTGACCCATCTGCAAAATTGGAATCTGTAAGTGTCACCATGTTTTGATTTAATTCACCAAATTAGTCTGGTTAGTATATTCGACTGCTGGTTAGCTAACGAGCTAGCGGGGCTAGCCACGGGCTGGAGTCATTAAAAGTAAAGTAAAGTAAAAGTAAAATTATTGGTTGGAGTCAGGACTCATCTTTAAGTTATTTGTTGGGACCAGTGTCTGTTTTATAAGTCTGTCGAACGTGTCAGGCTTGGTAAACTTTAGCCACCATTAGTACAATCGCGTTTGGTTGTTTGCGCTGCGCTGTTTGGATGCAAATAGATTGCATCCAATAATATATTGGCTAACTAGCTCAACAAAATTGTCAATCCTAGCTTGTCTGCAAGTTGTATTCAATAAGCTTATGGACATGAGCCATAAACAGACCGGCTACAGCAGAGAGCGTCGCTCACACACCCACATACACAAAACAAAGTACAATATTACACAGAATTGTTATCATTGAGAAACTAAGTGGAACCGCCTCAGCTGCCTCTTCCCATTCTGGGTCAGACTCTGGCTCAAACATGTACGGTCTCAGTGTTGGTTCTGGAGCGGCCGCCATGGTTATGGTAGATTTCTGCATCAAGCTTATTTGTTTACCTTGAGCAGCATGAGCGCTCTGCTCTCCGTGGAGGTTGTATGTAATGAGCACTGCTCTGATTGGCCGCCTCACACCTCACTCACGGCGTGAGGCGGCCAATCAGAGCAGTGCTCATTACATACAACCTCCACGCCCTCAAAACAGCCTTTTCTTTACAATGGAGAAAATGAGAGACTGAAACACACACCACAGAAGTTGGTTTTAGGATTTTTTTTGATATAGACTTCACAAACGTCTTGTAAAGACCCCCAGGAACAGTTTAAATAGCCCAAAATGAGTACAATACCCCCCCTTTAAGCATTTAATTTACAGCATATTAGTGCACAATGATGGCCAGACTATGAATGAAGGCGCTCCTGTTGATTTCAGTGATAGGTAAATCTTGATGCAGTCAGCACCATATTCTCATTTCTCCAACTAATAGTCGATACAACAAAGCCCTATCCCAACTGTAATATGGCCTAATTTAAAAAACAAATTGTGGCAACTAACCTGAACATTAAATCCAAAAAGATAACAGAGACAACTGCTACTTCCCCCTCATTCACGCATAGTCCTATATATTCAACCATGACAAAATTAACAATATCAGACTGACTGTATTGCTTGTGGTGCATGTCCATATGAAGTTAAAACACATCACAGGGGGCACATGTTTTCGGAATGGGAGTTTTTACTAAGAAACATGTCCACCTGCCGTCACTGTAACAAATGCTTGCTTGTTACGATTCATCGTAGAATCACACTGGTATTGTGTTTATACACCACATAACAAAGAAAAGAAAAACCCTCCAGGTTCAGAAAATAATCCTGCTAGGATTTTTCTCCACCTGTGCTCTTAACCAGGTGATTTCAATTATCAGTCCCTCCCTATGCTTTATCAAAATAAAAGTCCTGTTACTATCTGAACCTGGATTTTCCTACTATACAGTCGTCTATGGCTCCCTCTTATTCCCCACATTTCCACAACACTACTGGCTACAATGGCTACAGGCCATTCTCATTTTTAGTTTTACCTCACTGAAGAGATCAATCTCACTTTTTGTTGGTTGAGTTTATGATAATGGTGTGTAAAAGACGTGACACCTTGTTATGGCAAAATGTTATATAGCTTTGTGTACTGCAAACCTGATATTTGCAACAGATTAGCAAGCCTCCCTCCCACCCTCTCTTTCTCTTTCTCTCCCTCTCTCCCTCCATGCCCACAGAGAGAAGTGTTTCTCCCCCTCCTGAGCAGAATCTGTCTCCAGCATCACTCAACTCCTCCTGCTCCTCCTCCCCTCTCCCTCAGCAGACCTCCTCCACTGCCTCTCTGCCACTCTCCACCTCCTGTCTCACGAACTGCATGCTGACCCAGTCAGTATTAGAGAGTAGCAGTTATAAAGCCTGGAAGAGTAAATCGCTCAATGCTAAACATTCTGCCTCCTCTTCTCCTCTGCTCTCTGTCAAGACAGATGCTGTTCCCTCTGTCTCTCCTCCCTCCCAGTCACTATCTCTCTCTCTGCCTCAGCTCCAATGTCATGTACCCAACCTGCCCCAAGAACAATCCAAAAACGATGACCAAAAACAGCCCCAAAGTCAGCCCCACATCCAAACCCAGACTCTCTCCTCTCTCCCCAAGCCCCAAAACCCACTCCAGTCCAAATCCCCAAAACAGCCCCAGGCCAAGGTCTTGGAAGTTCCCCCTAAAGTCATTGCTCAGAAGTCCATGTTGGAGAAACTGAAGCTATTCAACAGTAAGTCAGCCTCCAAGAGCAGTAGTGGTGTTGGATCACAGGGAGAAACACAGACAAGATGGGACGCAGCGAAGAAGGTGAAAGGAGACAGAAAAACAGAGAAGAAGGGAGACAAGAAAGCAGAAGAAGGAGAGAATGAGAAGAGAGAGGAGAAAATGGAGAAGGGAAAGGGAGAGGAGAAGTGGTCTCAGAGTTTGACTTCTCCCGTAGATGAAGCCTCAGCAACCTGGTGCTCCCCCAGCGCTATGACCTCCTCCAGCCCTCCTCCTCCTCCTGCCCCCAGCCTGTCCAGCCCTAAGCTAGCCCTGCGGAGCCTGGGTAGAGCCCTGACCACCAGGTACCATTTATTTAATTTATTACTATTGTATTATTGCTACTATTATTATTTGTGCATGTTTTAAAATTTTGATTACTATTTCAATATTTTTAATGTATGATTTCATATATCTTTTATAAATATCTAATTTTAATATTTTTTGTATACTGTTTTCAATAGCGAGTGTCGTCAGTGTCCAGTAATAACAACCTAAATGATATTTTGCTCTACTCTACTCTCATCTGCTCGGCTGTACTCTACAATACTAAACCCAACCCTGCAGGAAGAGCTCCATGAAGCAGGGCGAGGAGGTCAAGTCCAAACCAAAAGAAAAGGCTGTTTCTGGGGCTAAAGACAAGGACAAAGCTGGGTCTAGAGACCACAGACCTGGAACCAAGGACAGAGACATGAATACGACTAAAGACAAAGAAAACACAAGGTAATTGCATAAACCAAGTACTTAAATGGGGATTATCTTTAGACATGTGTAATCTATGGGCATGCATGGGATGCATCAAGGCCCTCTCTCAGTGGTCTGATCTGACCAGGACCACCGTTGAGGGTCAGTGGCACTGGAACTAGCCAGCAGTTGCTTTTGGGATTCTCCAATACCACCTTTTCCATGATCTCTTAGGGGAAGAGATGAGTCAGGAGACAAGAGAGTAAAATAAAACTTTGTTTTTACTAAAACAACTCAAACAAAGTACAACAAAAACAAGTAATGATCAAATGACTAGTTCAACCGACTAGAGTGCAAAGGGGCGCTAAGGCCGGACTCACACTAGAGGAGAATTGGGCCGATTTATCCCCGATTCGCCCCTCCCGACAATCGGCGGAGTGATCTGGACGGAACCTTGTTCGGCACCGATTATCTGGTAATGTGAGCGGTTTACAGATCCAATCTTAAACCTCCAGATCTGCTCGGGGACGCATCGGGGCCGCCCCCCCACATCTGAGCTCATCATGGACATTTAATTACCCACATTTCGATACCTGAACCACATATGTGGCACAAGCAGATTTCGCACTACAGGTGAGCAAAAAAAAAACATAGGGATCAATGCAAAAGCGCACGGAAGAATAATAATAAGCCTGCAAGATAACAATAGTGGGTTTGCTGTTACACAGTGTAGCAACGATGCTGCTACGGGTAGGCAGAGGCGGAGACTTGTGGTGGGTTCTTTGGCAGCAACGCCGTTTATTGGCCACACGGAATATATATACACACACACACACACAGGGCTCTCTCGCCCTCCTCCGCTCTCGGCGGGAACCGTCCTCTCTCTCTCTCTCGCTCTCGCTCTCTCTCGCTCTCGCTCTCTCTCTCTCACTCGAGCCGCTCGCTCGCTCCGTGTTCCCGGCTCACTGACATGGGGGAGACACACATGCACAACAGATATCAGTCCCCACTCAGTCCCGATGGGCTGCAGCCGGTGTCGGGGCAGGGCGAACCCGCCTGCCGGCCCGACTCCGCCCCCCGCCTCCAGCCATCTGCCCAACCACACCCCCCAGTCTGCCACATACCCCCACCGCCCGACGTAGGCCGGGGAGCCGTCCGGCCGACGACCCACTCCCCCCCCCGCCCCCCGGGGAGCGGGAGAGAAAGTCGGCAACCACCATCTGCGCCCCCGGCCTATGGATCACCTTGAACTTAAAGGGCTGGAGGGCCAGGTACCAACGGGTGATCCGCGCGTTGGTATCTTTCATGCGGTGGAGCCACTGCAGCGGGGCATGGTCCGACCAGAGGGTGAAAGAGCGTCCCAGGAGGTAGTACCGGAGGGTGCTGACCGCCCACTTGATGGCCAGACACTCCTTCTCCACGGTGCTGTACCTAGTCTCGCGGTCTGCGAGTTTTCGGCTAAGGTACAGCACCGGGCGGTCAACCCCCTCCACCTGCTGGGACAAAACGGCTCCCAGCCCTCTGCCCGATGCGTCAGTCTGGAGACAGAAAGGGAGAGAGAAGTCAGGCATATGCAACACAGATTCCCCACAGAGGGACAATTTTACACCATCAAACGCCTGTTGGCACCGCCCCGTCCACTGGACCAGATCTGACGCACCTTTTCGGGTTAGGTCGGTCAGGGGGCTGGTCAGTTCCGAGAAGTCCGGGACGAACCTCCGGTAGTAGCCCGCCAGCCCCAAGAACCGCTTCACCTCTTTTTTCGTCTTGGGTCTCGGGCAGGTCGCAAGCGCTGCGGTTTTCTCTATCTGGGGCCGCACCTGCCCTCCTCCCAAGTGGTACCCCAGATACCGTACCTCCCTCCGTCCAACCGCGCACTTCTTCGGGTTGGCCGTGAGCCCCGCCTGCCTCAGGGACTCGAGCACCGCTTCCACCTGCTGCATGTGCCGCTCCCAGTTGTCACTGTGGATGATAACATCATCCAGGTAGGCAGCGGCGTATGCAGCGTGCGGGCGCAGCACCCGGTCCATGAGGCGCTGGAACGTGGCTGGGGCGCCGAACAAGCCGAACGGAAGTGTCACAAACTGGTACAAACCGTACGGAGTAGAGAAAGCCGTTTTCTCCCTGGCCTCTGGCGACAAGGGAATCTGCCAGTAGCCCTTGGTTAGATCCAGCGTCGTAAAAAAGCGAGCGTTGCCTAACCGATCTAGTAGCTCGTCGACCCGGGGCATTGGGTAGGCGTCGAATTTTGACACCTCGTTCACCCTGCGGTAGTCCACGCAGAACCGGATGGACCCATCGGACTTGAGGACAAGCACGATGGGGCTGCACCAGTCGCTGTGGGACTCTTCTATTACCCCCATCTCCAGCATGGCCTTCAATTCCGCCTGCACTATTTTACGCTTATGCTCGGGCAGCCGATACGGCCGGGTACGTGTTTTTACTCCGGGGGTGGTGTCTATGTGGTGGTGTATAAGCGTCGTACGCCCCGGCAGGGGAGAAAACACGTCAGCAAAACGCTGCTGTAAGGCGGCCACGTCCGCGCCCTGGCTCGGTGAGAGATGGTTATTACAAAGGGTCGGGGCTGGAGTGGCCGATTTTGGAACCTCCGGACCCAACTCATCTCTCTCAATCACCGAGGTGGCCAGTGAGGTTGACTCCGCCTCCCTCCACGCTTTTAGGAGGTTGACGTGATAAATTTGTGTCGCTCCGCCCCTGTCGGTACGCTCAACCTCATAATCGACATCGCCCACCCGCCGTGTGACCACAAAGGGCCCTTGCCACCTGGCGAGCAATTTAGAGCTAGATGAAGGGAGCAATAAAAGCACTTTATCTCCCGGTGCGAATTGTCTTAGCCGCGCCCCTCTGTCATACAGCCGACGTTGACGTTCCTGGGCCTGGAGCAAATTCTCACGTGACAGCTGTCCCAGCGTGTGGAGTTTTGCTCGCAGGTCCATAACGTACTGAATCTCGTTCTTACTGGTGCTGGGACCTTCCTCCCAGCTTTCTTTAACTAGGTCCAGCACCCCCCGGGGTCTCCTGCCATACAGGAGCTCAAAGGGAGAAAATCCCGTGGAGGCCTGGGGGACCTCCCGCACTGCAAACAACAGAGGGTCCAGCCATTTATCCCAATTTCGGCTATCGTCGTGCACGAACTTACGAACCATGTTCTTCAGCGTTTTATTAAACCGTTCCACCAGACCGTCGGTCTGGGGGTGGTACACGCTGGTCCGGATTGAGCGGACGCCTAATAGCTCGTATAGTTCCCGAAGTGTTCGTGACATAAACGAGGTGCCCTGGTCAGTTAGAATCTGTTTAGGGATTCCAACTCGGGAGATGACCTGAAACAGCGCTTGCGCAACACTCTTGGCGGAGATGTTGCGCAATGGCACTGCCTCCGGATATCGCGTTGCATAATCCACCAGGACTAGTACAAAGCGATATCCCCGTGCACTGCGGTCTAATGGCCCGATGAGGTCCATACCAAGTCTTTCAAACGGTACCTCAACTAGGGGAAGCGGGCGCAATGGCGCTTTTGGGGTGGCCGGATGATTAACGAGCTGGCATTCGGGACAGGCGGCGCACCACCTCCGCACGTCCGCCCAAATGCCCGGCCAATAGAAGCGGGCCATTATCCGCTGTAGTGTTTTATCATATCCGAGGTGCCCAGCCATGGGGTTATGGTGAGCCGCCTGGAAAAGCATTTCCCGACGGCTCTTCGACACCAACAACTGGGTGATTTCCTCCCCGGACTGAGTGTCACGGCTCACTCTATATAGTCTGTCCCTAATTACCGAAAAGTATGGGTGAGCGAGCGCGGCGTCAGGGCGCACCTTTTGACCGTCAATTTGCATCACTCGGTCGAAGGCAAAGCGTAGGGTGTCGTCACGAGACTGCTCGAGCGGAAAATCTTCCGTGGGATGGACTACCGGGGCCGGGGAAGCCGCCTGACGCGGCTCCTCCGTCCCGCCCCCCTCGCCAGCGTCGGAAGACCCCGCGTCACCACTGAGCGCCGCGCAGCACTCACATTTCCCTAACGGCCGTGAACGCACCCCCGCAGTTTCTCTCGCTAGTGTAGTAAACCCCGGCCAATCGGTGCCAAACAACAAGGGGTGCGACAGGCGGGAACTAACCGCGGCCTTCACCGTATGCTTTTTCCCTCGGTATCTAATTTCCACTGGGACCACCGGATATGTGTGAATATCCCCATGCACGCACCTAATATTCACCCACGCCGCCTCCACCAGCGCCCCGGGACGAACCAGGCTTTGATGGATCATGGATCATGCAGCCAGAGTCCAGCAAAGCCTGGTGTCTACCCCCTTGGATCCTTACCGGGATCCGGTAGGTCCCCTCCAGACCAGGGGAGGAGGCCGGCGGGCCGGCAACCCGGACCACCTGCCCCACCTCCATCAGGGGGCACTCCCTGCGGAAGTGTCCGAGCCGCCCGCACCGCCAACACTCCTGCCCAGGCGCCTGAGTCACCGTCTGTGGGCCTGCCCCGACCCCGTGAGTGGGAACCTGCGGAGAAAAAGAGGACAGGAACGGGTTAGTAGAGCGCCGCCCAGGCTCGGGGAGGGGCCGGGAAACCGGAGCCGGGATGAAGGGCCTCCTCCGGGGTGGCGGCGCCGGGCGGGGTCTCGCCACATCCCGCTCTGGTCCGGAGGGTGGACGGGGAGGAGCTCCCCCCGGGTCCCCGGGATAGGTGGCGAGGTGGTCCTCCGCCAGGGTGATGGCGGCGGCCAGGTTGGCCGGCCGGTGGCAGCGGACCCAGGTGGCCGTGCGGGCCGGGAGCCCCTCCAGAAACTGCTCCAGGGCCACTGTCTCCAGCATGCCTTCCTGCGTGTTGGCCTCCGGCTGCAGCCACCGCCGGGCCGCGTCCAGCAGCTGCTGGGCATAGACGAAGGGCCGCCCGGCCCCCCCGTACGCCAGACCCCGGAACCTCTGGCGGTGCCCCTCCGGCGTCAGCCCCAGCCGGTCGAGGATGGCCTTCCTCACCGCGTTGTAGTCCCTCCGAGCAGCCGCCGGCAGGCCGTGGACGGCGAGCTGGGCCTCCCCGGTGAGCAGGGGCAGCAGCCGTATGACCCGCTCCTCCGGGGACCACCTGCCCACGTCCGCCGACAGCTCGAAGGTGGCGAGGAAGGCCTCCGCGTCATCCTCGCCGGTCATCCGCTGGAGGCTGATCGGCGTCGGGGCGGCGGGCCGATCCGCGCTGCGGTCCCGTAGCGCCTCCCGCACCGCGCCGCGCTCTTCTGACGCCACCTGCGCCACGGCGAGGAGCGTCTGGGTCTGTTGTTGCAGGACCGCCGCCTGCGCCTCCTGCATGGCCACCAGTCGGCCCACCAGGTTCTCCAGTGGGGATGCCTCTGCCATGATCCCGGACGAGCCCCCACTGTAGCAACGATGCTGCTACGGGTAGGCAGAGGCGGAGACTTGTGGTGGGTTCTTTGGCAGCAACGCCGTTTATTGGCCACACGGAATATATATACACACACACACACACACAGGGCTCTCTCGCCCTCCTCCGCTCTCGGCGGGAACCGTCCTCTCTCTCTCTCTCGCTCTCTCTCTCTCACTCGAGCCGCTCGCTCGCTCCGTGTTCCCGGCTCACTGACATGGGGGAGACACACATGCACAACAGATATCAGTCCCCACTCAGTCCCGATGGGCTGCAGCCGGTGTCGGGGCAGGGCGAACCCGCCTGCCGGCCCGACTCCGCCCCCCGCCTCCAGCCATCTGCCCAACCACACCCCCCAGTCTGCCACACACAGCAATCCCACTAATGAGAGAGACAATCTACAAGGACACGGAAGTGAATGAAGAAACAACAACAAATTGTTGTACGGTTGTGGAGGAAAGGCTTGTCGATATGTGGCAAGAACACGACTGCCTATATAACGTGTCTTCCAAGCACAGGCGCCGGATTCATTTCAGAAGTGCGGGGTCCAAAAAGAGTGTATGTGTGACTGTGTATGTGTAGCGGTAGATAGACCGGAGACTCGCACTAAACTTCTGCAGAGTAACTATAGCTTGCTTGCACCACAGGCTGGTGGACGCCGTCATCTCCACATTTGGAGAAAGTTACAAACTGTTTGACAGCAGCAAAGAATTAGCCACTCTCTATTTTTGTACCAATCTGCATTAAAGTACCTTTCTCTTTGGCCAAACGATCTAGCGGTCTCCTTTTTGTCTACAATTAGCTGTGCAGCTTTACCTGTCTCTATGTCCCGACAACAACCCTCCAGGCAGTCGGAGCCAGTGCTAGCCTGTTTTGGTTCAATGGCGGCGGTTTGACAGTCTCAGCGGGGACAGGGCTGCTGCTTTGGGGTTCTTCTGGCTGCCGCTGCGCTGGTCCTATGGTTGAAGGGCCAGGCTCCAACAGAGTTGTGGACGTCAGGGATGTAACATTATTAACGTTGAAGTTTTGTTTGACTGTATTTTCCTTTCTGATGCACTGGTTCTTTTGACGTTTGCAGAAGCATATTTGCAATATTGATAGTTAAGGTTAGTTCAGCTAGTTTAACGGCTCACTGTAAACAAGGTAACACACATCACAACATGGAAACTATTTTATTGGTTGCAATGTACACTGTATGCATTTGATTCTGTCCTCTTTGATTGGATTAAAATGTAAATATTCTTCCCGTTTTATGTTTGCCTGCTTTATGTCTATGCTTTATTTTACCTAATGTGGGCGGGAATAAATTAAACGTCTTTTACCATTTGAGGGGATACAGTGATTATTTCACACTGAAAAGCATTAGTAAAGCAAGTTGCACCGGTTTCATCATGTCAGTCTACATTTTGTTTACATCTACTTCCCCATGAGATCACGTGAGGCGGTGCATTCAAGCTCCCTCTGGATAATCTTAGTAATATCCTCTAGTATGTGATGCACCGTTATTTTCAGATCTTGTAGTCTGTGCATGTTTGAGATTAGAGAGAAGAACATCTGTGAAGATTCTCCTCATGTGCGTGATGCAACCCGATTTCAAAATCGGTTGGGATTTTAAAACCTGTGGTGTGAGCCCAGCCTTAGGCTAGAGATCAGAGCAAGTGCATGAGAACTCAAGATCATAACTAAACACAGGTGAACTAAATGACTATTAATGAAACTAAAAGAAAATACAGTCAATACTGCTCTCTGGTGGCCAGACGTTGGAGTGACAGCAGGGATCCTCTCAGTAGGAGGCAAAGAATAGCAACTCCCTGGAACTGATGTCAATGCTCCTAGGGTGTCAAGCCGAGCCTCTCAAGGATGGTCTTCTTCGGAAGATAGTATTCGACTTTGGCTACTGTGGACTGTCAGCTGTGTCTACCCAGTGAGCAAGGGCCTTTGCCACCCACAGCCCTCCACTGACTTCTGATTTTGGGGAATCTGCTGGCATCATCTGGAATATGCTGGAATGATGGGAGATTGACAGGAATGGTTCAGCCAGCACAGGGATGCTGGATGCAGACTCCTTAGCCTGGGTTTGCACTCTCATAGTGATTGCTGTTGTTGTTGCTTGAGGCTCCTGTAGGTTGGCCAGGTGTTGTAGGATTTGCCCCAGGTGAGATTCCATCATCACATAATAGCAGTGTAATGACACCACTATGATAACCCCAACAAGAACACAGTAAATGGTGTTCAGGTACACCTGTCAATCTTTTTTTGTCAGCAACAAAATAATCCAAAATACATGCAACACAAAATTTGCACCACAGGCACTTACTAAGACAGAATGTCAAATCCAAGAATGAGATAGGCTGTGTGCTTTACATCGTGTGCAATCAAGTACAACACACATCTGTAAATTATTCCACCTGTTTCAACCAGCTCTGCACTAAAGACTACTGCACTTTTTGAACATGATGCATTGTTCTTGCAATGAATCTTAGGGCCTCCAACCTTGCATTATTTTGTTATGGAATCATAGTTCTGCTATTTCTCCACACTTCAGGAGAAAGGTCTGGCAGAGAACTCATTCTGGCATTGAGGAACAGAATGCCTTGGACTGTGTGGCAGGGGGGTGTGGTTCTGCCGGCAGCTGTGGGCGGAGAGAAGGGGCAGGGGCTCAGTGGGGAGGTAGACGCACCTGAGAGAGGGTAGGCTGATTGTCTTGCAATTAACCTGTGCTTAAATCCCTCACAGTGAAGCTGGGTCCGGACCCTGACACACAACACAGACTCGGAGTTGGGAGAGACAGGCAGTTTTATTGATGAAAACCAAGAATGGCCCACTGGCCAGCGTGCAAATACAAATTATAGACTTTTCAGTCGCTAGGGAAACCAGCCTTTTCAGGCAGAGCGTGCCGCTGTCTCTCGTGTGTCAGGGTCCGGACCCAGCTTCACTGTGAGGGATTTAAGCACAGGTTAATTGCAAGACAATCAGCCTAACCTCTCTCAGGTGCGTCTACCTCCCCACTGAGCCCCTGCCCCTTCTCTCCACCCACAGCTGCTGGCAGAACCACACCCCCCTGCCACAGACTGTTTGTATTTCTAAAAAACAATCACAGTCGTCCACAGACGCAGCGACTGTGTCCTTCCAAAATTGTGTCGGGGAGAAATGTTTTAATCACTACATCTATAGCTAGCTCGCTGGCTACATTGTTATTCCACTACAGCGAGGGATTTTTGAAAATTTAAAAAATTTCACTGGCACGAATTGCTGTTGTTGGCTCTTTGTTAACTGTTATACACTATGTAGAGTGATAGTAGGCAACTATCATTATCCAAAGTAAGAAGACTTACTTTTGTGGTTTTGGTTGTGGTTTGTATTGTATGACCTACAGATTCATAAATTTTAACTCAATACAGCTGATGTAGCTTGTTATTTCTGGAACTATTTCAGGTGGGCAACCAATGCCCACCACGTTCACTTCCTATGGAAACAGAGAAAGTCCCTGGTAGTTAAAAATGGCAAGACTACTAGAGGCCTCCATTCTGACAACATTGCCTTATTGAACATTGCTGATTTCAATGACCCCTTGGTTATGTTGCTTGTAGGGAGAAGAATGGGAGTAAAGAGAAGGAGAATGGGAAATGTGGTTCAATGTGGGGTTCCAGGCGAGCCTCCCAGTCAGAACCACAGGGTGCCAGACAGGTCAGTATGAATGACAGACGTTCTCGTCACTGCTAGTTGATGGCGAGCCCATTAAAACGGTTCTTTCATGTAATATAGAAATAGCTAAAAGCTAAAAAGAATGGTGAAAAAGTCTCTGGCTATCTTTTTTATGATTTATAGTTTATTATTATTATAACTTTTCATTTTTTACACAGTACAAACATACAGAGTTCAATGTAGGACAATATGAGAAAAAGAAAAAGGATACTCTCAACAAGAAACACAAAATAATGTACTGAAAAAGAAAAGAAAGGAAAGAAAAACAACAAAACACGCCAAAGTGGGCCTGTGGATCCATATAATATAATATAATATAATATAATATAATAATCCTATGCTAATAATACAGACTGTTAAGACTTGTTGCCTCATTAATACCTGTCTACCAACCATGATGCTAGTCAAGATCCACTCCGACATGCCACAGTGGGCGACCTGTAGAGGGTCCCCGAGTATATACAGCCTAGGGCTGAAGTCAAAGTTGTCCTCAGAAATCTCTGTGATATGTTCATGGACCCGCTTCCAAAAGCCTTGGATCACTGGACAATCCCACAGGGCATGATATAAGGTGCCCTCTAAGTCTGGGGCCTGGCACCTCCAGCACTCTGTTGAATGTGTCTGGCTATCTTAAGTTTTTGTTTACATTTAGCCAAGTGCCTCAGATGCCACTTCAAAATTGCAACAGATGAACTGCGTCCATATAAGGGTCTGAATAATAATCATAATTAAACATAATTAAAACTATATCAAGCAGAATAATTGAGTCCATTTGTCTGTTCCAGGAAGGGGTGGGGTCAGAGGCAGAGCCTGCCAAGGGGAGCACCAATCAGACCTCCAGCATTGGCCCTAAAGGAAGCAAGACCAGTGGCAAAGAGACTCCCAACACCTCTGCCCTTTCTTCCAAGGCATCTCCCATCTCAAACCCTAACTCCAGCCCTCACCCCAGCTCAGCCCAAAGCAGCATCCCCAAGCCCATCAGCAGCCAAACAGCGCCTGTGGGTGGCAGACAGGGGGAGGCACCAGCCAGCAAGGCTCAGTCTGTCCATCCAGGACAACTAGAAGGAGAGGCCGAGACACAGAGTGACAGAGAGAGGGAGACTTGCAGCTTTGGTCCTTGTTCTTTGGAGATCTCCATGGAGGGACCGTGTCTTGTCCCAGTCAACGCTGCAGCCAATGGTCAGCTACAGAGAACACAAAAATACAGCCACCCCAACACTGCTACAGTAGCCCCATTCATATACAGGTACTGTATAGATTGCATAGTGCACCAATCATGCTAAAATGTATGCACTCATGGTACTGTAAGACACTTTGGATAAAAGCATCCACTAAATGGCATGGTTGTATTTGCAGTGGTAATGTGAGTATTAATATTAATAAGAGTAATAGTAATAGCAGTGTCCAGTTAGCTATACCACATCAATGGCCACCCCAACACTGCTAGAGGTAACTAATAATATCAATCCTTAGGGATCCTATAGTCTTTATGGACGCTACTACTTTTTGAACAGTCTAGTCAGATTTTTACGAAACAAACCCTAGGTGATCGATGATTTCAACTGGATTCCATCTTATTTTGGAACCAATCCTATTGGATTTTCCCACATGGCTGTTTGACTACAATTTCGATTCAAAAAAATATTTATTTTCATGAAATACAAAAAATTTAGTCAGATTGGATCCACCTAACAATAAATGAATTGTTCAATCAATCAATCAAAAATATCATATTAACAAGATGTTCTGTTACAACTGGACTTTTATATGCTCCAGGTCTCAGCCTGTTGTCTCATGGGCAGGACTTACAGAGGTGGATTTTACTGAGGGCAGCAGCAGGAAGCCAGCTTTCAGCCAATCAGCTCATGGCTCCCTGGACGACCTGACAGGTGGGTGTGGTCACATGATCAAGTCTTCACATTTACTCAGAATTTTAGAAAACATCAGCAGTATATTTTAATGGCCTGGACCCCAGGGTGAGGCACATGGTGAACATGGTTAGTGACCCTGGTGGCCCCGTGACCTTCGTAGATCAGAGGTTACAGTCACAGCCAATCAGAATGCGTCTTACGAGGAGGGTTAAATAGAACAGGTTAGGGAAGTGGGCTTGTGACCAGTATGCTTGGCAGTTTAACTACGTGACTGTGTGTCCCCCCCGACTCCTGAACTATGTTAGGTACCATGACACCTTCCCTGACAAAAGTTATGTTTGTAAATGAAGCATCAACAATTATGTGTTACGTTTTCCAGCTAAGTTATAATGTGTGTTTGTTCATGTGTGCATCCGTGTATATATGTGTGTGCGTGCGTGTGTGTGTGTGTGTGTGTGTTTAGTGTGTGAATGTGTGTGTTTAGGATTTAGTGTTCATGTTCAAAAGCAGGTTGAGCTCAGAGAAAAGAATGATTGTTCTCCAAACCCACTGGAATGCTGTACACACACACACACACACACACACATACACACACACACACACACACACACACACACACATACACACACACACACACACACACACTTCATGACGTTTCTGCATCAGGGAACTTCGTCCAGCTTTGCCAGGTTCTGCACTGTGCCTGTGTGTGTGTGTGTGTGTGCGTGTGTGTGTCTAGTAAGTTTGAAATCCTTCTCAAGTGTTTACTGGTTGAAAGGCTGAAACAGCAACCCTGGAGTCCTCGCTCACTCTTTCCAGCATTTTTTTCTAGCAACCTCAAAGTTGTGAGTGAGTGAGTTCATAGGTTATTCCGTACGCTACACAAAGGAAAGGTATTGTGTTTTTAGGTTACTAAACGACAGTAATTTATTCAGCCTATCTTAGATTGCAGGCAATGCAAAGATTTTGACAGTTTCTCTAGAATAATTGGGTGCCTAGTTCAATCTTCTCATGATCCGTCTTTGGGTATTTTTGACATCCAGTCCTCGGGCAGAGAAGGGAGACGAGAAGATATTGTGTGGACAGGTTTTGACTTCATTGCATGTGCTGTTTTACTGGAGGTAATGTACAGCAGGTAAAGTACTGGAAAAACAGCCTGGAAGAGTCTATGGCTACGTTCATACTGCAGCTGAAAGGGTCTCAATTCCGATCCAGACCACGTTGATATGTGGTACTAAATCTGATTCTCAGGCGACTTGTATTTGAACGCTCAAATCGAATTTTTTGGCATTGCTGTGGTTACCAGTCAAGTTTACATCATGAATTTGAGATGGTTTCCACTATTTCATGCCGACAGTAGAACTTTACGTGGGATAGAACTGTTATAGTTCTTTCTTGCCCGTATCATCTGATGATGAAGGTGTCGCAGATTAGCACGCAAATACATCACAATCCAATAAATAAAGAGCCATCTTTGAGCACTTTCCATGTTAGCTAGCCCACGCACAGTTTCAGGCACAGGTTTTGTTATTGTAATTCTATTCTAAATGGATAGGTCACATTTTAATGACCCACAATTCAGAATTGAGCATAATTACCTGAAGTATGAACACAGCCTGTTTTTGGTGTATTTTAATGATCAAATCAAATCAAATCAAATCAAAATCAAATCAAATCACATTTATTTGTATAGCCCTTAATCACC
This sequence comes from Hoplostethus atlanticus, assembly GCA_034670405.1. Classification (NCBI taxonomy): domain Eukaryota; kingdom Metazoa; phylum Chordata; class Actinopteri; order Trachichthyiformes; family Trachichthyidae; genus Hoplostethus; species Hoplostethus atlanticus. The sequence continues at coordinate 747,281 of JAXDDX010000144.1, read as the reverse complement.
GTTACAGTCTCTAAGGGCTTCACAGTGCCCAACATGTGCAAATAATAAATGGTTAGTACACGACATCCCCCAGCCTTAGACCCTCACAGAGGACAAGGAAAAACTCCCACAAAACCTTATAGGGAAATTGGGAGAAACCTTGGGAGGGGCTACTCAGAGAGGGATCCCCCTACCAGGACGGTTGGGTGTGCAATAGATGCCGAGTTTGGGCAGGCAGCGTATACACAATGCATAAAAGTTTATTTTGGTGGGACATCCAGATCTGATGGGGCGGCATCACAGCAACGGCAACTCAGTCAGCGTCATCATAGGACTAGGGGACCACGCAGGCGCCAACACTGCCCAGATAGGAGAACGCAACGTCCGCTCAGTCAGCATCGTCCTAGGAGGCGGGACCAACCAGACGCCAACTCTGCCGGGCTGCGGCCTGGAACAGATAGGAGACTCACCCACACACACCCAGACACACACTCTCACTCACACAGACAAACATGACCAGCGTCAGTGGACAGGAGCAGGTAGACCAGGAGAATAGGACATGTAGGCAGGATGCTAGTATCCATCGGCAGGACCCTGAGCTAGGATAAGCTAACTGGTCTAGCCTTACTCTGAGAAGAGACTGAGCCACTCCCTCAAGGCTGGTCAAATGACAGAGAGAATAAATGGGTTTTTAGCCTTGACTTAAAGACTTCGATAGAGCCTGCCTCTCTGATTGAGGCAGGCAGACTGTTCCAGAGATAGGGAGCCCGGTAAGAAAAGGCTCTGTTACCTGCAGTTTTCTTTTTAACTGCTGGGATAGACAGGTAGCCAGCGTCCTGAGATCTGAGGGTGCGTGGCGGTTTATATGGTTTAATCAAATCGGATAAATAGGACGGTGCCATCCCATGTAATGATTTATATCTAAGTAAAAGCACCTTAAAGTCACACCTGGCCTGAATTGGTAGCCAGTGTAATGAGGATAGAATGGGAGTTATATGGTCGAATTTCCTAGTTTTCGTCAGTGATCCCACTCCTTTCTTCTGTCTCCTCCCTTCTCATGTCTAATCCTGGAAATCCTAAGGTGCGGACCTGATTGAAGTCAGGCGACTGCGGACAATGAGCAACATGGCCAACCTCAGGCAGAATCTCCAGGAGACCATGTCAAGTCTGAGAGGAACACAGCTCAGTCACTGGTAGGGACAGCTGGTGTGTGTGTGTGTGTGTGTGTGTGTTTGGTTGAGTAAAGAGATAATAATAATTCATGCTTTCACCAAGCGTAACAGTTCACCCTCTTAACATAAACATCATTAACCAGCAATGCACTCTTAATAACAATAGCAATCCAAGCTTTCCAGTAGTTTGTGCCCTCCCACAGTTCCCTTTTTAACTGAAATAAGGGTTAGGGTTAGCGCCTGTACTTTGGGGCCCATAAACTGTGGTGCACATGAACTACATAGCAATGTGAGCAATTTTGTTTGTATTTCTCCTTTTGTTGTGGTACAGGAACTATATCTCAGACTTGTAGAAGAGAAACAATTTTATACACATGGGTCGTAATCACCTTGAAAATAAGCAGGACTGTGCATGTGCAGTGCAAAGTGCATGCAGTGTTAAAAACGACTTACACATAAAACACATATGAGAATAATAATTTTGTCTCAAATGCAAGAGAAGTGGTTGGCGTTTGGTGATGCAAACACGTTTTGAAAACCAGGTGAATGCAAATGTTAATACATGGTCTAAGTGGGAATTAAGTGAATGTATGTGTTTGTAAAATTAAGAGTGTTGACTGAGTGCTGACTGTATATGCATATACTGTATATACATTTATATGTAGGCTATGTGTCAAGTTGAGACATGAATGCGATTAATTAAATTTATATAAATGTGCATATTGTTGATTTCAGAACATACAGTTAAAGTTGTATATCTGTTGCTGTCAGAGTAATGTCATTCTAGCAATGTGCAGTCAGAGTCATTTTATGGTCTTGATCTGTTCAAGGTTTTATCCACCTGATCTAAAAGCTAGAAAGGTATAGGAATATGTAGTGACCAGAAAGAGGAAGAGTAGAAACTAGAGCGTGAACATGCAGAAACTAGTGGGAATGTTGGGGATCAATGATGTAGAACAAAATAACAACACTTGAAGCGTTTAAGCATACAAAGGATTTGAATCGAAGATCTGCGCAGAGAGTGACCGTCTGCAACAGACTAAGGTGAAGCATCAACATCCACTTCATAGCAGTGCGAGTGCGTAGCTGCTGACATATGTAAGGATGAGGTAAATTACGGCCTTAATGGGAGAGTAGCAGTTTCCAAACCACTTCTTCAAAGACAAAACAAGTCTAAATGTTTAGCATGGGCCAAACAAGACCAACATTTCTGTTGAAGTCATGCCATCCCTTCTGGCTTAAAGTTGTGTGGAAGAGGATTCATTTCCCAGCAGGACAATGACCCTAAACATGCTCTGAAGCTATACCAGGTCTATTTGAAGTCCAAGAAAGAGCTTTCCCTCCACATTCACCAGACCTCAACCCTGCTGAACATCTTTGGGAACATTTGTAAAGGGAAAAGGTGAAACATACACTCTGGAATGCTGCTGTAGAATCGATGCCAGACAGCGTGCAAGCTGTGATTAAGGGAAACGGTGGACATACCAAATATTGAGAAATTCTGACTTTCTGTAAATACTAACAAGTTTTTTTTTTTTTTTTATCTTATATTAGAGAAACTTTATGTAATCCAGTGGACCCCACTGTATCTAGTTGGGAGTTCAGTGTTCAGTGTTAAGACAAGAGAATGAACATAAACATCAGTCAACATTGTCAGGAAGTGGGGTGTTGATTGACACTTGGCTCTAGAGTCTAAAGGGACTGACTGACTTCTGACGACAGTGTGTGTGTGTGTGTGTGTGTGTGTGTGTGTGGAGGAGGAGAGAGGGAGTAAAAAGACTGCATGAAAGAAGCAGGAGGATGAAAGTGAAAGCTCTCCTGGTGGGATGGTTTGGAATACACTGAATATCGCTGTCACTCTTTCCCTCCTACTGTCCGTGTATGTCTCTCTACAGAAAATTATTAAATGACATGCAGTGAAAAACTCTTTATCATTATTGTTCATAAAAGATTTGTTTCAACCCGTCATCTCCCCTTCCTGTCCCATCTCCTCCACTTTCCTCAGTACTACCAGCAGTGGGAGGATTCCTTCCATCTCTGGATCATGCCCCTGCCCCACATCACCATGGCAACTAGCCCCTATGTCAAGCCCCCCTCGGCTACAAGCGGGCGATGCCCCCTCCGTTGGGAGTGGCTACAGAGGAGCTCCGCGATTGACCAACAAAGATTTTAGTCTAGAGATTGGGCAGTGCCTAAAGAGACAGCAGCCAACCGGGCAGGAGAGGGTGGGTCCAGACGTTTTCAGGTTTATAGAGCTTCCTTTATTAGCAACGAGCAACAAAATTACATTTCCTGTTTTTCAGCTATTTACAATTTTATATATTACCAATAATAACTAATAGTGTAAGCTAAAAGCAGCTAAATGTAAGCAAACACAAGCTTATTTTCCATGCGCCGTAGGGTTCATCATGTAAGGAGCCATGTAAACACCGGATGGATGATGAGCTTTTCACACACCAGTATCGTTTTACATATGTATGTTTCAGTCAGACATTTTGTTGGAATTTGATCAGTTGTGTTGTAAAGCTCTGTTTCTGTGTTAATTTCCACCCCTCAGGACACGACCGGGGATGTGGAGGTCTTTTCCATGGAAAGCCGAGGGTACAGTGGTCACGGTGTGTTGGGGAAGACCATGAGGATGGACAGCCTCAATACAGGGTCAGTTTATTTCCAAGCCCTAGAACCAATCCTTTATTATTCTACTCATTAGTAGGAGTATAGCTTAGCCTGCAGTGGCACCCTCATCTTCCTCAGCCTTGTCTTCCTCTGTTACACCAAGACCTGAGATTAAAGTTTGATTCTGTTGAGACTGCTACAGCTGCTTCTCTCTCTTTATTCATTCATGTCCTCATCCTTGGACTTAGCTGCTGCTCTCTTCAGTCCAATCTTCAGTCTTGTCTTTAGTCTTCATCCTTCTTGTTGGATGTCTACACCAACTAGACCATCACCTCTAACCTCATCTCAACAAGACTGAGCTGCTCTTTCCCTGGGAAACCCTGCCCTCTAAAAGACCTTTCCATCACTATTGACAAGACCACAGTGATTCCTGCACAGACTGCCAAGAATCTTAGTGTGACTCGACAACCAACTGTGATGCGACACATGGCAGCCACAACCCGATCCTGCAGGGTTAGACTCGACTTGTTCAAGTTTTAATCTTTTCACGTCTGCAACTCCCTCCTAGCTGGCCTCCTGGAAGACTTCCTCCAGACCCTACAACTCCAGAACAGCTCGCCTTGTCTTCAACCTCCCCAAATTCTCCCATGTCACCCCCTTCCTACGTGCCCTCCACTGGCTACCTGTAGTTACTTGTATCAAATTCAAAACCCTGGTGCTGACATACAAGGTCTGTGAGGGTATCTGTACCCTGACTGCTCAAGGCCATGGTCCAGCCCTACACCCACATACATCCAGACTATGGTCCAGTTCTACACCCATATACCTGCAGATCATTGTCCAGTTCTACACCCCTATACCTGGAGATGGTGTTGTCCTACACTGCCATACCTCCAGACCATTGTCCTGTCTGATACTACCAAACCTCCAGGCCATGGTCCAGGACTGGTCATCTCTTTACTTGGTCTCCATTCTTCTACCTTATGGCACCCCAATGGAGGGATGACCTTTGACCTTCCCACCCCAGAGCAGAGTCACTCCCTATCTTTCACTCTAGGCTAAAACCCCATCTTTTTAAGAAGTACCTCATATCACCTTCTCTCCATTAAATCACATTCCTTCACAGGAATATTGTAAAGGCACTAAGGCCTTGACCTTTTCTCTCCTTAGTATTTGATTGCTAATAATTTTGGTCATCTAGGAAATTAACCTTATTCTCCTGTTGTGCTCATTGTAAGCCACTCGAAATAGGACAGCAATAAAATGTGAAATGGACCAACAACACCCTATTGTGGCTTTGGAATGAACACCTAGCTGAGCAGGGACAGCAGACTGTAACAGTTCTAGCCACCTCTTGTCGTAATAATTTACAGGGTAAGCCAAAGTCCTCCCTAGTCTTCTAGTTCTGGCTTTTCAGCACTAGTCATTTTGGGGTCCTGCTAAACTTGCTACCCAGCTAGCTACAATGCTGTTGCTAATCTAATGAACCTATATCCATTTGTTTTTAATATACGTTTCATCTCTGAAATGATAAATGTTTTTCTGATTGCCAACATTTGGCACAGTGTGGCATAAGTTCAAAATGGCCACTGTGGGAATAAGGTCTATTGAACCTTTATAGGAAATACATTTCCGTCTCCTTCATCCCTTAAGGAACTGGAGGCCTTCTTTATTGAATAAAAGTCCAATATCCCATTATACACAGTTCAGGATGCAGTATGACAGCAGGACAAGGCACACACATGCACAGCTGTTGTAGGTCTGTCAGAGGGTTCAGTGTAGTTTACTTTCCCAGCCATTTCGCCAACCTGTAGGCAGCTGTCTAAGCCACATAGTGGCAGTATTTCACCAGCCTGCTCCTTACCGTTTGCATTTGTCATTCTGGAGTTCAAGCAGTAAGGTGGCCCCACCCCACCTGGCCCTTTCTGCGTGGTTTAAATTTTCCCTATTTCTGTGGGTGTCCTCCAGATGCTCCCACATGCCAAAAACATGCATGGCAGGTGGATTGGAGACTCTAAATTGCTAGGTATTGGTGGGATTGTCTGTCTATCTAGGTTTGCCCTGTGTTGGACTGGTGACCTGTCCAGGGTGTTTTTGCCTGCCTTCTGCCCAATGTATGCTGGGATAGGCTCCATCCCCCCCATGCTCATGAATAGGAATAAACAGGTAAAGACAAGAAATGAATACTGAAGTTGGCTATCTTTGTTATGTTAGGGGGCTGTGATGTTATCAGATAGCATGGAGACAGTGGACATGCTACGGACAACACAGTGTATGGATTGGTCATTTTAGTTCAGATGGCAAGTGAGATGTTGATAATGTTACGAGATGACAGTGACCTCAGTTGACTTGAGTAGGGGTAGGTTGTGGCAATACGGCTGAAAGCAAAGAGATGGAAAGCTATATGTGCACGCCGACATATGGCTCATCAATACACAAACACCTCGGCATAATTGTTGACATATATACTGGATGTTTTGTATGATGTATGCACATCATACACACTCTTGAGTGTGTATGATGTCGACCTGCTAAATGGTTTGATTGTTCTTTAGCTTTCCAGACTGACAGACAGGCTGCAGCATGTGGAGTTTCTATCTCGGTTACAGCCAAGCCCTTTTGGAATAGAATTTGCAGTCAACATGTAGTCGTTGTAGTCTTTATAAGGATAAATATATAATTATCCTCCATACCACTGGATCGTACACCTGTAAAATGAAATTGGTCAATGACAATGACTTCTAATATTTAAACTGTTTGTTTAAACTAATGTATCATGTCAGATAATGTCAATGTCAGTACATTTAAGGTATGTACACACTGCTCTGATAAAACAAGGTCCTGTAATAAACCTTATAGGTGGTTTAGCAACTGGGATAAAAATCAATGTGGATAACATGAATGACAAATAGATTATGAACAAATGCTGAATAAACTAGTAACTGCAAGCATTTATGAATGGGGCTGGTCTGATATACTGTAAGAAGAAAAAGGAGAAAGAACTAAGAAGAATATGAAAGGTGGTGGTAGAATATAAAGGGAAGAAACGTGGTTACAAACAGCCACTCTAGGGGTCCAAGCATTGAAGTCCTTCTGGACAAGTCACATTATGTGCCGTAATCTACACCTTTAAATATCAGAAGTCATTCCTAAATTGAGATTGTGTCATATCTCTTCAGCATCAGCCTGGATTCAATCTTACAACCTTTGGCCAGCTGAGCAGAGGGTGGGCTAGTGGTTGTTTCACACTATGACCAACAGTGAATGTTTTCAGCCACCAGGGGCACATTTGGGGTATTCCTTCCCTATAAAGGCAGAATTCAAAATAATCTCAAAATGTTTTAGTTTTAAAGATAAATTATAATACTTGGCATTAACTTGACCCCTGCATAAGCGGGACGCTGATGTTTAAAGATGCTCTATTCTCCATTGACTGTAGTTGTAAGTTAACTGCTGTACAAATATAATTGTGCATATTGTGTTTGTAGCCAAGCTGCTACGACTGGGCTGAGACAGAGGCTGAGTTTCAGGCAGGGCGGCAACGCCGAGTTTATTACGGTCCACACAACTAAACATTCACAAATAAACAATACAACAAGACACGGGCTCCCTCACCCTCCTCCACTCACTGCTGGTTCAGTGTCTCTCTCTCTTTCTGCTACGTGACACGCTCTCCTCGCGTGTCCCCTGCTCACTGCGAACACACACAGAGAACACACAGACATTAGACAACTTCCCCGCTGCCCGTCTCCACTCAGTCCCGATCTACCGAAGCCAGTGTCGGGGCAGGGCAAACCCACCTGCCAGCCCGACTTCGCCCCCTGCACCCAGCCAACGGCCCAACCACACCCCCCAGTCTGTCACAGTGTTGTGTATGTTGTGTTTTTTGGTGATACTTTATTGATCTCCGAATTGAAAATGATCTCTTTGTTTGCCCCCCTCTACAGGGAGATCAGAGGTCAGGGTCAGGGTGAGATACTGAACAGTGGCCTACCTACTTACGATTTCATCCTGCTGCTATTGCTGTGTTTATTGTTATTATTAGGGGTTGATTGGATAAAGAAAATAGCGACAATTAACCAATGAATTTAACTATAATACAATACAATACAATTTGACACATATGTTGAAATCATTAGGAAACTGGTTCACAAACTAGGAGGCACGACAAATGCCCATAATTTTGTTGTGATATTTGGTCCATATGTTCTAGGGCACAATCCTTGTTTAGTTGTGATTGTTTAATGTGTGCATGGCCTGTGTGCATGGCCTGTCAACCAGATACTGCCCTTTAAAAAGTCCCATAATTTCTTCAATTTGGTGCCACCGATCATTTTGTCAACACCAGCTTTCACTCTTTTTTCCCCCCAAATGGTGGGTATTCCATTTTGGAGCAAAACTCTTAATTTATGAATTTACCCAGAATTCAGATTGCCAGGTGGAACAGCAGTGGAATGATGGGAGTATGTCTATGACTGACATCCTATCACCGCACATGTACTATGTGTGTTTGCATTGTATTATGAGAGGCTCTATCAGTTTGAGTTGTATTTTGATTAACTGTTTCAGTGTGTGTGTTAAAGTGTGTACATGTCTCTTTCTTCTCCTCTAGCGACGTAACTGACAGACAAGTTGGGGTGTTTTCCCACCACATGGCCGGCCTGTCCCAGCCAGATGCCATCACATCCTCAGTGACATCATCAGCAGTTAGAGACGCGCTGCAGCCGTCTCTGAAGAGACTCAGCGACTACGACAGGTAGGAAGGCTGTCAGAAGAAAAGCAAATTTGCAAAAAAATTCCAAAACGTGTTCACTTTGTCATTATGGGGTATTTTGTGTAGATGGTTGACAGCAGTTCTGAATTCAGGCTGTAAGATCACAAAATACAGAAAAGGTCAAGGGGTTTGAATACTTTCAGATAGATCATGGCTAGGTTGGTGATGTGCACTACACAATATCTACATTATAGTTACCCTGCACTGCTGGTGTTTTGACCCTCGTCCAAAAGTTAGTACAGTAATAGCATCATATAGTGATTTAGTTCTTCTGTCTCACATGTGAGGTGGTGCTACAGTACAGTGGTCTTAGAGGAATGTGCAGACATTAGGTCTTCTCACATTCAAGTCACAAGGAAATGGCATGTCGATGGTGTCTCGCTTCCATAATCTGGCGTATTTCCGGTTGTTGGATCATAACGCATGGAGGGACTGTTCAGAAAAGTTGGCAACTTGGACCATAACAAACATAGAAAGAGAGGCAGTGAAGCCTATTGCACACTAGTTGGTGAAGCAATCCAGAGTGAAATGCTGGATTCTTCAAAATGAAGAAACTCCAGTCTCCAGGACCCAACCAAGGTGTCGTAATATGCTCATGTCACTTTGAAAGGGTTATATGATGGTGAGGGGCAGAGAGAGGGGTGGGGGGGGGGGGGTTGTTCAGACATCTGTCATGGTATTGTCATGAAATTTCTATGTTCGCTTAGTGCACTTATGAAGTAACCACTAAAAATACACCACTGAAAACTGCTTGGCTTCCACGTTTGGAGGTCATGTGCCAATCCCTGCCTCCCTGGATATTGGTCACCAAAATATCAGCATAGAGTTAACATTGATCCCGGATGCTCCCCTGCTAATACTAAGCCTAATACTAATTTCCATTTTCCAACGTAAAATTAATATTTCTTCAAAAACGCATAGCCCAATCCTAAACAGTCACTTCGCTGCTGCATACAGGAATACAGGACTGGTAGAGTGGTTGGAATGCACTTTTATGCAGGAACTCTTTATCTCCTCTGTTATTCTCGACCAACAGTTCTTCCTGCATACAAATCAGTAGTTGCAGCTGTCTGACTGACTGTACCAGATGTGAAATCAGAGTGAGAATATTACATAAAGGCAGAAAGATTGTTGCGCATAACTTGCCTGTTCAGTCCAAAAGATTATTCTATTTTTCCCCAAAATAATAACATCACCTGAAATTATTGATGTCTGCAAACCTGTGGTAAGTGAGAGAAATTCTGTCTTAACTAGAACACAATAAAAATACACATGAAGGCATGAAATACAGGACTTGGTATAGTCTGACTCGCCCTTCCTGCTGAGACAAATGTGGGATTGTTATTGCTGTGGCCATTCGGAGACATTCACACTCTCTGGCACCATTGTGGCTCTAATGGGGGTAAAAGGTTTGTTAATGATCACACAAGGAAAAGTGGCAGCTATTCAGGATGTACTGGATGAGTGTGCCCAAAACCTAACTGATGTTGCCTTTTAATGATGGCTTTAATGCTTTATACTACACACACACACACACATCCTGATAAAAGCATGAAACTTGAATCAATGAATATGAAAATAAATGAATAAAACATGAATTCGTGAAATACAGGATGATAAGACTGGGCTCGTCTTCCCTATCTGAAGAATAAACGTGTGGCACTAATAGTTTAAATGAACTAAAGTAATACATTCCATACAGATATTGTCTCCAGCCCTTCTCCCACTGTCTCTGTGGATTAAAAAACTTTCATATGTGATTCATGAACATAAGGCAGTTAACAGGAAAGGGACACAATTGGGGACATGAACTGCATTGCATCTATCAAACATGCCTACATTGTACGGAGCAATACAGGAGCTGGTCGTAAAGCCCAATATTGCAAGCAAACCCAGCACATAAACGACCATCGACCACAGTCCAGCTCCACCAAGCCCTCCTGCAGAGAGTGATTTTTTTTTTGGACTCATATATATAACGTGCCCATTTACATTTTATTGCCGCATGCCTGTTAAAACTTTACATTTATTCTTGGGTATATGTAATGACTTGCTTTACCGCTATCTTCATCATTAAGTTTAACACTGAGGTGGGAATTTTAGGGCTACAGAGCTAAATGAAGCAAAACATAGCCTTCACAACCACTGGAATATGCACCATCACCACAGCACCTCGGGCATCGAGAGGTAAATTCAGATCAGTAAGTCATAGTGAGACGTTTCACTACACTCCTCTATAGCTGTACACCATCAACCTACATCACAGCTTGAGAAAATATACTTTTTTAAATCATGTGTGTTTTTATTGTGCAGTACTTAATAAGAGGCACCAAATCTAAGCACAACTATGAATCTTCATATCTTAGCTGGGGATTTCCACACCTACAATCGTCTTCTCATATTCACAAAGAACTCCCCTCTACTCTACTTTGTTTGACTGCTTATGTCAGCGTCTGAGGAAAAATCTCCATTTGGGTTTTGTTTTGGATATAGCTCATTGGAAATACATGTCTTATCTACCAAAGGATAGGCCTTTTTTAGTTCCAAGTCACAACCCTGACTGACATGGACTATGGCTAATATTTACACTATAACCCATGGTGTTTTGAAACTATTTTAGCTAGTTACTGCAGCTAGCTACAAACTAGGACTACACCACTGAACTGTGCAGAATGTGGACTTTCTAACATGTATTTACTCAGCAATGGTTTGCTCAACATGTATGCCCTTTTACAGCATGCTCTTAAACACACTCACTCACACAGCCATAGTGCTCTACTGTTAGCAATTGCAGCTCCCCTGAAGCAGTTGGGGTTTAAGTGCCTCGCTCAAGGGCATTTATGGTAGTCATTTACTTCCCCCGTGCACATTTTCCCTGGTGGTTTGGTTATAGAGGCTTATCTGGAATATGTTGCAAAATGACCTAAAACTTAAGGAGCTAATGTCGCTAGATGCTTTTAAATTGAAAATGAAAGAATTGGAGGCAGATTCATTAGTCTGTCGTTGCTTAAATCACCTTTCATACTATGGATAAGTTGCCTTGTTTTACTATTATATCTAATTTGTGATTTTTGTTGTCATCTTTTGTAATTTGTCATGTCTGTGTGAAACCTTTTGTAACTACTGTATTTGTGCTGCTGCCTGTCTTGGCCAGGTCTCTTGCAAAACAGATTTTTAATCTCAATGGGACTTCCAGGTTAAATAAAGGTTAAATAAATAAAAATAAATAAAATAAAACAAGAGGGCTTACAGGTGACATAACGTACCCTTTGGTGGCCATATTGGAGGTCCTTAGCTCTTGGGCAACAGTGGCTGTGAACAGCTGATCCCCACTGATAAATGAGTGATTTTGTGTTTAGATAATGTCAGCTTGTTAGCTAGCTAAACATATGATCTGGTTAGTTAACCATCATTGTGTTGTTGTTTGCACCCATATCTAGAAGATAATTAGCTAATTAGCATTAGCAGTGGCTAGTAGTCTCATGCTAACATTAACATTGGTTAAACTAGCCTGCTGGCTAGAATGAGGATTTATGACGCAACTGCAAAGCCTGCATTTGAACTGGCAACCTTCCAGTCACCAGCCTACTTTTCTAACTTATAATAGCATCTACTGTAGGTGCGGAAATCTCTGGTTAAAGGAGTCGATGGAGGTTAGAGGTATACCTAGTGAGACCATCAGCTACGTAAATGTCTAAAATACCATGCCCTTTATTCCAGCTATTATTGAGCTAGTGCTACTGCTGCAGGTTAACATTGACATTAAATGTTTTCTGATGGAGAATAAGCATTATACTTTACATTTTCCTGAGCTTTGAAGTCCCTAACCATGTAGTACCTTCTAAACAACCTTACTGTTTCACAGCATAGTTAACTGCATGGAAGGGCTAAAGTAGGATTTTGTTTTTTCAAAGAAATGTTTTCTAGCCCCATTAGCTTTCACTAGCATTAGTATTAAATGCTAACAACCTCTACTTCTAATATCTCAACATCCAAAACACTGGTAAAAATGTTTGATTTACTGAAATGACAATTGGCTACGCTTCTAAAAAACAGTTTGGGTTAATGTTTAGGGAATGGATGTATTAGAAGGTCTAGCAGAGTGTGTGTGTGTGTGTGTGTGTGTGTGTGTGTGTGTACGTGTGTGTATTTTGTCTTGTGGATATCACTTGGCTCATGTTTGTTTAAGTGGCAAATGAAAACTGAGTGCTGAGCCACTCCCCCTTCTGCGTGTGTGTGCGTGTGTGTGCGGCTGCAGGGTAAAGCTCAGTCAGTCGCTCAGTGTGTGAGTGAAAGCAAAAGAGCGGATTGGTGCAGGCAGCTCAGAGCTTCACACAACACAACAGAAGAGGAAGAAGCAACAGACAGCAGGACAGAGGGAACGAGAGAGAAAGGCAAAGAAGAAAATGAAGGAAGAAAGGAGGAGTGTAGAAGGGTAGAGGAGGAGAAGTTGGACTTTCTGATTGTGTCCCTATCAGTTTGTATATCTGTGAAGGACCTTCACCATCAGCAGGTACTGTCAGTATGGAAATCAAGAGTTTGACATCAAAGTGTAAAATCTAAACAAGGCTAGCTAGTTCACTGTCATTAGGACAATTTTCTTACTATTTAACTAATTGCAATTAGACAACTCTTAAATGTATGAAATGTTTCACCTGATTCCAAGCCAGCTTTTCTGTTTTCACTCGTAAATACTGTGTATCTCTCTTTGGCTCGAGCTCTTTTAGGCTACATTCACACTGTAGCTCTAAATGTCCCAATGCAAATTTTTTTCCCCACACATGTGACTCAGAGCTGATGATGTTTCGGTACAAAATCGGATGCTGAGGTGTGCCACCTACATGCAACTTGTATTTGAACGCTCAAATCGGAATTTCTTAGTGTTGCCATGACAATAAGCAAATCTTAGGTCATCCACCTGAGACAGTTGTCATGATTTATTTATTCCTTTTGTTTTATCCGTTTGCCTTTTGTTGTTTTATACCTCATTGTTCTTTCTGTCTTATCTCTCTCATTGTGTCTTATTTATCCTTATTGATCTTCGTCATTGTTGACTTTTATTTTTCCTGGTTGTGAAGCACGTTGTAACCTTGTTTTGAAAAGTGCTATATAAATAAAGATTATTATTATTATTATTACTACTATTATTAAAGCCAAATAGCCAACTTGATTGATATTTGGAGAGACGCCTCAGTTCAGTCAAAGCTCAAAATATGTGACGTCTTTTGTTTATGTTACTCTGGTCACATGTGTCTTTTCGACGTCACTGTCAGTTCATATTGGTGTCAGATATGGATATGAACAGGCACCCAAAAAAATCAGATATGAGCAACAATTCAGAATTCAGCATGAAGACCTGCGGTGTGAGCATAGCCTTGGACAGTGCATATTTTCACTAGTGTAAATTCAACCAATGGCCATCGACAAATAATGGATCCACGCTCCAATTCAGCTTGTGCTCAGTGATTACACGTGATTAACATGAGTGGGACCAATGTAGGCGCAAAGTTAGAGTTGCCTCTATTCTGATTTTTGGACTGCTGTGGTATATGTGTGTCTGACTGGAGCAGTTTGGCGTTCTCTGGTCATGCCATTCATCGCTAGGCAACAGAGCTGAATGGTTCTGAAGAACAGAGTGGTGATGTAGAACTAATGGATTAGCACTGGACCCTGTGTGCGTGTGTGTGTGTGTGTGTGTGCGTGCGTGCGTGCGTGCGTGCGTGCGTGACCATTGATGTAGCAGTTATGGCCATTCAAGAAGACACAGTCACGCAAAGATGGAACATCTCTCCAAGTTCCTCCAAAATCAGACCAATGGTGTCTGACATTCCCGTCCGTCTGAAATACATTTGTCAGATGGATGGGTAGATGGAAGAACACAGCCCCATCCACAGCCCAACCACCCCAACCCTTCCAATTTTGTCGCATGTGGGACTTTTACTTTCTACTGTAAAGGATAAACCATTTTATTAAATATTTTTTCCCACACACATTGCCGTAGAAGTGGATGTGTGGTAAGAAACCAGTAGTTAGTTAATGTTCCAGCTGTCCTCAATGGAAACAACATGCATGTAAATACGCCTCCATGCATTTGGACCAAAATGGCTTTTTGCTTCTGGAGTAACAGTGACCATTTCAACCATTTATTTCAAGACAGAACTTAAAAATGTAAAATGTGTACCTGTATGGACCAAATTTGAACACTCTCCTAGAAGAAGACTGTAGACTCATCAGACAGACTTTTTTCTCTCTAAAGAAAATATGAAATAGCAATGTTGTTGATAGCAGTGCTGCTGAAGCATCAATCTGCAACTAACTAGACATCAAATGACACCTCAATTTTCCAATTTAGTGCATTTGGGCCTTAATAGTTGCCAGTGACATTCAGCCTTTCAAACTCATTATTACTATCATTAAAAACAGGCAAAATTACCTAATGAAAAATATGTCACAAAACAGAAACGTGATCTGTTGCTATGGTTGGCTGAACTCATATACTTAATGAGGTATACTTGGTTGGGTAATATGCAAAATGTTCAGTTGATAAAATGGTAGCATCTGACCTAGCCTGGTGTAAAACTGAAGCCTAAACCACCAGGAAGCTAGCTGCTTCTTCTTCTTCTCCTTACAGTGAATAGAGGCACTGTTGCTGAGACACAACAGTGTCAATAATGTTTAGTGCTGCTAGCTAAAACACAGTTTTTGGAAGTTAATGTCAATGGGATGACATGTGATTAACTTAGTTTACAGCTGATCTGTAAACTACTTTCATGTTCAAATTAAAACTGTCCTCAGGAGTCAGAATCGAAATGGCTACATGATAAGTATACTTGTGCCAAAACCCTTGGATGTGGTTATTAATAACAATTCATATTTTTAATTTTTTAATATGTTTGATTGGCCGCTGTGACATAAAATACAGTAAATCTGCAGCAAAATCAATAGTCCGGCTTTCCTCACCTCACATCTTTTTCTTCTCTCTGTTCTCTCTAGTTGGGATGACAGTAGCTCGGTGAGCAGTGGGATCAGTGATGTATTTGATCCCGATGACATCACAGTTTCATCGGTCCGCTCATTTGTCAACACGCCATCAATGATCTGTAAGGCCAAACCAGTAAAGGTGAGATAACCACTAGAAACTCATTATACCTGTTAGAACTCCCCACTAGAGGTGAGATACCCAATAGAAACTCATTATACCTTTAAGGAATAGTTTGCCCCAAACATGGCATGACATGGGAGTGAGTAGATAATGACAGAATTTTCATTTCATTCATTCATCTCATCTCATGTCCCAACCATTGGAAATGAGACTCACTGTGAGCTGTCTTTGAAATCAATTTCTAACCTACTACAAAGTGCGTACTTATCAGTATTTACTGCATACTGTACATTCAAGTGATAATTCAGTATACTTTTATTAGCGCACCGTTCAGGTTTTAGTTTACTGAAATTCACATTACAAGAACAGAACATGTGGTAAAACACCACAGATGATAATCGTTATCATTGTTTCATAGTTACATAAGCCTTTGTTATTTTGGCTACATTTTATTAGCCTACATTTTACAGACTCATTATTTATTAACACTTAATACATTTACTGTCACTTGTGAATAAAACCACAAGATACCGAACTCCTCCACATGGGTCAGTTGCTCACTCCTCACCTGGATGGGACAGGCCACCTTTTTCCAGGAGAGAACCTGAGGCCTGAGACATGGAGATGCTCCTTCCAACTTATCATACTCAGCTGCAAACCACTCCAGTGCACATTAGAGATCACTTCTGATAAAGCCAGAAGGACGACATCATCTGCAAACAGCAGAGATGCCACCCTAATGTCACTGAACCGGACACTCTCCAGACCTTGGCTGATATCCTGTCTGCAAATATCACAAACGGGAGGGAACCTATGCCCACCTTGAATGACCTTGACTTAATGCCAGGAATGCGAATACAGCTCTCACTCCGAGTGTATAAGGACTGAATCGCCCACAGCAGTGGCCTTGACACCCCATAATCTCACAGCACCTCCCACAAGACAGCTCAGGGAACATAGTCGTAGGCCTTTTCCAAATCTACAAAGCACATGTAGGCGTGGGCGGGGGGCTCCTTTACCCTATGGAGGTAGTCACCAAGCGGTAAATTTGCTGCAGCACCCTTATCTAGTCCATGTATGCACCCTGCCTTTTCTGTCAGCTTCTGAATCTTAACTTCCCTTCTTACCATAATTGGAATTGTTCTGGAAGCATCCATTTGACTGTAATGAATCAAAAATTTGACTGATTTCACAGCCAAGAAAACAAGTTCATACAGTTCACAGACATAAATGGTTTTGACAAAGACAACTCATGGAATGAATCACACTGAAATTGTGTGTTCTGGCTCTGCTACAGTGAAGTCTGTAAGCGCCAGAGAGAAAGACTAAGGTGAGGTAAGATGAGTCATTCCAGTTCTTTCTCTGGCTTTGTTTTTTTGTTATCAACAACTGGCTGTACCATGCACTCAAACACACATGCATACATTACACCATGTGCTTGTATTTAAGGGAATATAAAGTCCCAAATTCTTGGACGTGGCACATCCATTGTGGGCATGGAAGCATAGGTTCTTAGTTTGGCCTAGTCTCACAAATGCGAAATAAGCACAATGTCTTAAAATGCAAATAACGTGCTCCGTGCATGAAAAAGGTTGTGGAGGTCAGGGTGGCGGATGAACATGTACATTTGCCCTCCACTCCCATGACCCACGTTCAATACCCAACTGATGATAATGAGGTTTTCCACCGTGAGTGGAGTTTTCATGTTCGAAAGTTTTTCTTATTTAACCATGACCAAAACCTTACCCTAAACTGAGTCAAAGTTGTTTTTGTTGTCTAACCTTAGCCCTAACCATAACCAAACTTGTTTAACCTGCACGTAATCTTTAGCTAACCTTTTCACGTGCCACACACAAATGATGTGACCAATTTGTGCTACTCGCCTCCCCATGAAAATTGGGGATTTGTCTTAGCTACCGACAAATTACAGTGAGTAATATGTTTTGAAGATCAAAATAATGGTTAACAAAAAAAATTAACTTTCATGTCACTATATGTCAAAGTACAGGTCAATTTTACTCCCGTGTTTACAAGCCATGCAATGATTTAAATGAGACTAATAGAATAAGAAGAAGAAGAATAATAAGAAGTAATGAATACTTCCTCTTTCTCCAGCCACAGACAGACTGTGAGAAGCCTAGTGCTATGGAGCCCTGCAGTGCCCCCTACAGATCTAGATCAGACATTACTGACCCATTACAACACTCGTCGTCAAGCAAGAAGACGCCTTCTATTGGTCAGACAGGCTCCTGGAGGCGTGGTATGACTGCTCAGGTGGGTGTGGCTCTGCCAGGTTGTTTGTAAACCAGTCTGATGGCTTTTTGTTAATGTAGCAATTTCCAGGCCGCTAATTTACTCATTACCCTGAAATATATCACTAAACTCACATTAAGGGCATAGTAATGTGCAAAAATAGTTAAGGTGAATAAGGTTAAGGTGAATATATAGCTAAATAATTTGATCGTTTACTAGTCATTACTGATTAGTTTACTTGTAATGAAACTTAAAAAAAACAATAATGAGTGGATATTTTGTGTCAAAAAGCGGTTAAAATCCTAAATTGATATATCCTTACTGGTTTATTATTTTGAAACCATACTGTAAAGAGACATGAATGATCAATTATTTGTGTGTGTTATTGTATGTCGTTCAGATATTTACAGTTCAGTATCGGTATATTTGTCTAAGGAAACAGCAAAGTGAGTGATGTTATCAATAATAAATCTTGTTTTGCTAGTGAACTATTTTTTGTGATTATTTCAGACAAATATTTGTTATTATTATTATTAGTAGTAGTAGTAGTAGTAGTTGTAGTATCAGTTGCCTTTTCCAGTAATATTTTAGGCTATAGGCCTAAAAAACCAATTATAATTCAATAAATACATTGTTTTTATTGTATACATTTGAGCACTACAATTCTACAATTGTAGCAGTAAATTCATAATTTTTAGGCATGCCAGGTATTGTGGACCTGCCAAAAGCAATAATCTGTCTCTCAGAACAGCCTGTCTCTAGGCCTGGTGCTCTCTTTTGTTTTTCATATTTTGTCAATATTTAAACATTTAAACTTAAAAACAAGTGAAAATAATTTGTCACGATCATTGCATTTTTATTAATTAATGAATACAAACATATTAATACATTAATGATTAAAATAAATTGTAAGGCACAATTTGAAATTGAATGCAATGACTTGAAATTGAAGCTGATTATTATTGAATTTAACTTTTAGGTATAATTTGAAATTCCATTTTCCCAATTCAAATTGAGCTGCCTTAATTCAAATTCAGCCTCCTGAGACACACATCTGGGAACAAGGGACTTTTACTCCCCGGGTGGCAACTGTAAGGCAGTCATCTACCCTTCTACCCGTCCTATCAAAAATTCTTGAACGTGCTGTGTTCAATCAACTGTCCTTGTACCTCCACCAGAACAACCTCTTGGATCCCCACCAGTCTGGGTTCAAGGTGGGTCACTCGACCGAGACTGCCCTCCTGGCAGTGACGGAGTCGCTCCATGCTGCTAGAGCGAACTCTCTCTCCTCTGTCCTGATACTCCTGGACCTGTCTGCAGCGTTTGATACGGTGAACCACCAGATCCTCCTCTCTACCCTTGAGGGGATGGGTGTCTCAGGCTCTGCACTCTCCATGTTTGCATCCTACCTGACGGATCGCTCCTACCAGGTGACGCTGAGAGGGTCTGTGTCAGAACCATGCAGGCTCACTACTGGGGTTCCGCAAGGCTCCGTTCTGGGTCCTCTTCTTTTTTCCCTCTACACAACATCTCTTGGTTCTGTTATCCACTCCCACGACTTTTCCTACCACTGCTATGCAGATGACACCCAGCTGATCCTGTCATTTCCCCCCTCTGACACACAAGTGGAGGCACGCATTGCTGCGTGCCTGGCAGACATCTCGGAGAGGATGTCGATGCACCACCTGAAGCTCAACCTGGACAAGACTGAGCTGGTGTTCCTCCCGGGGAAGGGCTGTCCACACTGAGACCTGGCCATCGCCATTGATAATGCTGTGGTGACGTCAACTCGGACTGCGAGGAATCTGGGTGTGACCCTGGACGACCAACTGTCCTTCTCGGCAAACATTGCATCAGTGACACGCTCCTGCAGATTCCTCCTCTACAACATCAGGAGGATTCGCCCCTTCCTCACTGACAAGGCAGCACAGGTGCTCATCCAGGCTCTTGTCATCTATCGCCTGGACTACTGCAACTCCCTCCTTGCTGGTGCCCCGGCATCTGCCATCAGACCTCTGGAGCTTGTTCAGGAAGCTGCAGCTCGTCTGGTGTTCAACCGCCCCAAGTTCTCCCATACAACTACCCTTCTCCGTTCTGTACACTGGCTCCCTGTAGCAGCTCGCATCCAGTTCAAGACCCTGGTGCTAGCCTATAGGGCAGTGAAAGGAACAGCTCCTTCTTACCTCCAGGCTATGGTCAAGCCTTACACCCCCGCCCGACCACTTCGCTCTGCTGCCTCGAGGCGACTGGTTGCCCCGTCGCTCAGGGGCCCCTGAGGCCGATCTACGCGGTCATGGCTTTTCTCTGTTCTGGCCCCGCAGTGGTGGAATGAACTCCCCACTGATGTCAGGACAGCTGAGTCGCTGCCCATCTTTCGCCGCAGGCTGAAAACCCACCTCTTCAAGAAACACTACCCTGACCCTTCCTCTTAGCACTTGCCTATTTGCCTTCAATTATTTGTCTGAGCTCTTGTTTATTAGCTTGTTTATTTGATTTGTCTTAGCTCTTGTTTATTTGATTCACTTATTTGTCTTAGCTCTTGTTTATTTCTTGTCTCATATTTGTCTCATTTTTTTAAGAAAAAAGTAGGTAGCTAACTTATTGCACTTTTACCTTAGCACTAGTTATGCTCTTAGTTGCTTGTTTAGGAAGGAAATGCACTTACGATTTCTGATGACTAGTAGTTCTCTTGCCTACCTATGTTGAATGCGCTTATTGTAAGTCGCTTTGGATAAAAGCGTCTGCTAAATGACTGTAATGTAATCTACTCCAAGGCTGCCAACTGTGTGCAAACACTCTTCACTTAGCCAGCCACAAGCCATGTGCCACTGTCAAAAATGAATCCTTATTGGTCAAATGTGTGTTTGTAATGAATTCCTATTGGTCACTGTCTCCCAGGTATGCGTGACCTCATCTGGGACCAAGATCCCGCCTACCATCACCGTGACAACCAGCAGCAGCTCACTGAAGACCCAGGGGACAGGTAGGGTCAATAATAATAATAATGATAAGAATTACAATAACAAACTTTATATATCACTCATATAGCATAGTGTACAAAGTGCTTTACAAAAGATATAAAAACAATAATCATAAAATACATGAACAAGTCTACATTTTGTACAACCCTATGGTATTGTAGCTACAGTAGCTAGCTAAAATGTCCTGGCCCCACAGTGATGGAATGAACTCCCCATTGACGTCAGGATAGCAGAGTCGCTGCCCATATTTTGCCGCAGGCTGAAAACCCACCTCTTCAAGAAATACTACTGACCCTTCCTCTTAGCACTTGCCTATTTGTTTTATTTGTTTAAAAAAAAGTAGGTAGATTTACCTCTTGTAGGCCATGGGAACACCATACGACAAAAGAGCTATATATAGGGAAATACAAAAGAAAAGGAATTTTTAAAAACAAAAAAAGCAGCAACACAAGAATAAAAACTGGGTAAAATCCAAAGATTTACATGAAAGCAAGTCTATAAAGTTGTTATAGTTGTCAGGGTCGTCTGCGGTGTAGCTAGCAGCCAGATCTAGTTGTGCTTTAAATGTGATTATTAAAATCTCCATATGTAATTGGTAACTAGTGTAGAAATAATAGGTCTCTTGGCTTCGTTGCTACATTCTGAACCTGCTGGAGACATGAGAGTGATTTTGGCTGATATAAGAATAGGAATAGAGGATGAAACAGGATTACACTACCCTCTTACTCTACCTGTTACTACCTGTTCCTCAAAAGTCAAGTCACTGTCAAAAATCACTCCTATGTTTCTGGACTCTGGCTTTGTGTTGGAAGATGGAACATCTAGAATACAATTTCTGAAGTTGGACCAAATAAATCTATTTCAGATTTCTTTTCATTGAGCTATAAAACATTACGAAATACCCAGCACTTGATGTCTGCCAAGAGGATAAAAATCAGTTTTGTAATTCAATTTCCAACAGTTCTGTAAAAAGGCCATCCATTCAGGAGACACACGCTCTATAAAAACAATATTGTAATATAAAACACTTTTAAGTGTAAATTAGTTCTAAGCCTTAAAGCAAAGATGAAGTTGAATTGGAACAAGTCTACTCAAGCTGATCTTATGGGCCATTTTATAGACTCAGTGAAGACTTGTTTTATTTTGGTTTTATTTGTATTTTCGTGTAATATTTTATTCTTTACACCACAATATGTTGGAAGGACTTGGGCAGTAGCTTCATACATAATTAGAATAAACATGATTTGTTTCTCCAGAATAATTTTGGGAGCCGTTTTAATCTCTCTGCAACCCGCCTCAGACTTTGTTAAACACAATGTGATTGCATAAATGAACGAGTTGGTCTCTCCTCCCAACCAGGGAAGACAGACGATGCCAAGGTGTCCGAGAGGAGGTTCGAGGGAGGTCAGGAAGGAGGCAAGGACACCAGGAGAACTGGATCTGGTTCCAGCTCAGCCAGAGCCTCCACCACCAAGATACCGTCTGCAGGACAAGGTAACTATTCAGCCATTTCACTGATGCCACAGACTTGTAGTAAACTCATTATATAGTAAACCTACTATATCTGCTTTTTGCTTTCATGTGGTCCAGTTTCAGATACAATTTCCCGCATCATAACAGTTCAGCTCCAGTTGAATTTAGCGCCAATGAGATACTTTCAGTCAAAGACCCATAAGTAGTTGATCTTGTTTATGACCAGATCAGCTCCCAGGGGCCAGCAGTAGAGGACTGTGCTTGTACTGGGCAGCTCCCAGTGTGAATGTGTAGAACTGACTGAATGTGTAGCGGGGCATTGCTTGAGAAAGCATGGAGCTCAGTGAAGCTTCCCTGGAGAAACGAAGGTACAGAAGGTTGCATATTAAACCTGTTTCCATCATCAGGAAGGATGATGACCTTACTGACCTCCAGCAGAGGTTCCATCACCAGCGGTTCCGCTACATTAGGCAAGATGCCGTCTGTCGCTCAGCACCCTCAGCCTCTGGGCTGGCAGAGCAGCGTAGACGACGGCTGTCTGTCCAGGACCAGACCATCACTACTGCAGTACCGCAGCCTGCCACGGCCTAGCCGGAATAACGCCAATGCTACCGGTAACCTTGGCAACAACAGCAGAATCGCAGTCCGGCCGACTGGTGTGGAGGTTTTGGGACGTGGGTCCAGGATAAATACCACGGGGTCCAAACCACCCTCCTCCAACCACAAAGACAAGGAGAGAGGAGGCGGAGGCGGAGGAGGAGGCCAGGAGGACAGCCTGGTGGGGGGCTCAGGGGAGTCTCTGCCTCCTCAGGCTTCCCCTACCCTTCGCAGGTAAGGAGAGCCAACACATTCTTCCTTAAACTCTACAAATGAGTGAATTGATGGTGGTGACACTTAAACAAATTGCCACAGAAATCACATACCTCCAATATTTTGCCTTTATTTCAGTTGCAGTGTAACAATTTTCCTGATGTGTGCAAAATGATTTGTGACCCTGGGACCAAGCTAAGACGAACAACCACAACACACCAAATTATTGATTGCCTCAAAATTTGCTACAGCAGCTTTTAGGATTAAACTTCAAGGGAAAAGTTTGATTGTTAGCTTGATGAATTTTAATGCAATGAATGTTATCTTTGGAGTTAAATGGCAAGGCATATTCCACAGTACACTGGTGTGGTGGCAACCTACTGGATCCTCCTCAGTATGGATCCTGAATCAGCAGCTCTACATTCTCACTCTAGGCTGCTGCTTTTAAAAACCACCAGTTCACCATGCAGACAATAACGCACTGACATTGTTTTTAATACTAATCTACTCCTTCAGTTTAGTGGCACGGCTGGCCTATCACAGACCTGTTGCCAGGCAGATTCCCAGCTCCTGTTTCTACCGTGGCCAATGACACAGTTGAGCGGAGCCACTGTAAGGGACATTCCTGAAATTCATCTGGAAGTGATGGAGACTTTGTTATGGTTAGGAGTGGGGCAGAGAGGAAATAGAGGCTTGGTTCTGTCTGGAGCTCTACTTCAACCTTTTTCCCGGGAACCTACACGTCTAAAATATCAGACATCCATGAAACCCTGTTTTAGGCCACAGAGCTACAAACTGTTTAAGGCCACGTCCAGTCTGTGTTACATGTCAGGGACTTGGGAAAGCTTTAACAACATGACATAGGCAGTAGCTGTAGTAGATCCCAGTTTCTAATCTTTCTGCCATCCTGGTCTTTGAATAACACTGTTGCTGTGTGCAATCTTAAGTATTTTGTCGATCGAGGTGGAGCAGTGTAGCAGAGCAGACAACCGGAGGAGGGCGAGAAATAATATCACATTTACATCTTTTGACCCTGGCTGCATAACTGATCTGCATTGTTGAATTTATGCCGAGTATAGTTAGGTTTCACCATATAGAAGTCATACAAATATGTTTAAAGCTCAAAAAACATGATTTAGGGTTGAATATCTCTTTAAATGCAATCGCATCAGGGGTCAAAAAGGCATAGGTCCTCCACCAGAGACGTTTTTTTGGTCAAGTTAATGTCAGGTTAAAAAGATGAAAGTTAAAAAAAAACAAAAGGAAGGAGCAGAGGGGGGTTAAAACATGTATTTAGTGTATCACTTTTATTACAACACTTCCAAGCTGTTGCTTTGAGACTCACTCCAATGAATATTCCCACGTCACGTGAACGCAGCATACAGCGTCATTCGCCAAGCTGTCATATTGTCGGACCCCGGCGAGAGAAATAACAATGCAGAAGAAATAAATACCAATAGACACTTCAAGATTCCCAATTTTGACCATTGCCAAAATTCCAAGATCTCAACCATGTTTGACTTGCCTGCCTGACCTCTGCCTAATTGTGGGAGATACCGTTGAACGTCTGACTAACGTGCATGACATGTGCATCTAATATTTGACTCGGCCTGCCTGACTTCTGTCTTCCGTCTAACAACATGCCATGAGGGGTTTGCTTTAGGGTTTGGCAGTCTTCCCATTCTAGGAAATCATTAGCCAGAAGGTGCAAACTCTTGATTAATGAAGTGCTCTGTCTAATTTATATTGAACTATATTTCTAGATTTTTGTCTTTGATAGGTTATTTGACTGGTGTGTGTGGAGCCTTATCGTTCACAGACACGCAAACCAGATTGTTTCTATTGATGGCCTGCAAGTAGTATTACATCCTTTGTGATAAGGACTATAAAGTAGGCATGGCGCAGATGTAAAGTATGAGGTAGGTGTATGTCTGTCAGGCGAAGGGGGTCACACCAACGCAACATGCATCTAACCCGTGTCTTCATTGCAAGTCATGTTAAGCTGTGGAGGTTTGGTCTGATCTAAGATGCTAGTCACACAGTTGAAGTATTGCTCCTCTTGAATTTTGTCACTCTAGACCCCTGATGAAGAAAGGAGGAAACAGCAGTGTGAAGTGTGTGTGTGTGTGTGTGTGTGTGTGTGTGTGTGTGTGATTGGCGGGTGGAGCCCTTAGATCAGCCAGCCAAAACTACCGAACTACCTGAGGCCTGCCGCCTATTCTCCTTAAAAATCAAACACTATTCTGCTCACTACATCTCACTACAGTCCTCCCATTCAAGTCAATGATGGCAAACAATGTGCAATAAAAATGCAGAATTAAAATGAGTTAAATAGGAGACCAATAGCAACTTGTATGAGATGGATTTTTTGATGTACAATGTGTATATGTAGCATCAAAACTTTAGGAGAAGATAGGGTCACAAAGGGTCACTGTGTGTAGTAACAATAATAATAATAATAATAATAATAATAAATATGTGCAACCATCAACCATCGCCATCAGCAAGCACACAGCCTCCACAGGCATGCTCTTCACACTCATATTATTTCAGTGAAGAGGGTTATATGGGATCACACTACTTACTCAACACAACCGTGGACACTTTGGAATTTAAGTTAAAAATAAATGTCTAAAAATAATTTCAAATTATAAGCTTTTTTTATGCACTAGCAATGGTAGACTCGCTTAAACAGATCTATCTCTCTCTCAGGCTGTTGGCTGGCTCTAGGTTAGTGAAGCAGCCTCCTCTGACTACAGTTGACAACCTGACCAAATCCACAGTCACCTCCGACCCCCCTACCACCTCTGGCCAGGAGGGCGGCAGTAGGGACTCTCCCTCACTCTCGGCACCGAGCGAGAGGAGCACAGCTCTGTATCGGGGAGGAGAAGGAGGAGGTCTATCCCTGCTACCCTCCACTCCTGGCTTTGCTGTCAGCCCATTTCCAACAAAACCCCCGCCTTCTCCAGCCCAAATTCTGCCTTCTCCATCCCCTCCCAGAACCCAGCCAAATCCGGGCCGGTCCACACTCCACCTTAACCCATGCCAAGCCAGCCCTAGCTCTGGTCGACCCAGCCCTGTGGGAGGCCCAAGCCTTAGCCAAAACTTTCCAACTCCCAGCTCAGCACAAGCCTGTTTAGGTGGCCTGCCCTCTGCTCGGGGCAGCCTAGAGTCAATGGAGGTCTGCCTGGGTGGCTGTGGAGGAGGAGGAGGAGGAGGAGGAGGAGGAGGCCTGGGCCTGAACGGGACGTTTAGCGAGGAACCAGTCCAGCTGACTTCCTGTGTGAGGACCAATGGAGTCAAGATGGACTATGCAGACAGGTAGACTCTCGGTGTCTGAAGTCCAGTAGATTCTCAGGTGTCTGAACTGACCGCTTGAAGAGATATTTTGACATTTTGAAGCTTGGAGCAATGGTTTGAAGAAAAATCAACCATCTAAAACTGAAAATGTCAGAGTATCTTCCCAAACAAATAGACAGATGGCTGGATGGACACATAGATCAATAGATAGATAGATGGATACTTTGTACCTTGTTGGCCAGATTGAGCTTTTTGTATCTTAGCATATTTAAAACTAGCACTTGCCTGCTATTTAAATGGATTTCAGTCAACTGAATATTTCAGTAGTCTCTGTTCTTGGGATTAGTAAACTCCTGTCTCCACCAGTCTGCTCTGTTTTAGCTAGCAGCACTAAACAGATGCATTGTGGGAAGTGCCGGGCATGGCTCCTGCTGTTGCTAGGAGACCGCTGAAAAGGCGTCACACGTTTTTTTGTCGAAAGCTGAAATACCTTCGACTTCTTCCATTTGTTGCTAAAAAACATGGTGGAGTTTGAAAGGTTGCCTGTTCCTCTTTCATTCTCTCCTATCTTTCCTTCTTTTTCTCGTCTATTCTGTCTCCTCATACTCAGTGTGTTTAGTCAGGAGGACGGACTCCTCCTCCATGCCTGTCTATCTGCTCTCATCATCATGTCTTTCTCTTTCTCTCTGGCCTTCACCTCGCCTCTTTAACCCGTCTCGGCCAGCCCTAAACCGAGCAGCATGTTTCCACGGAGACCAGACAGGTACAGTAGTAGTGTGTATCTCCATTGTTTTTACATAACAGGATGTATAGGACAACTTCATGAGTATTTAGAAGAGAATCTATTTATTAAGTTGGGAGTGAAACTCAGGCTTGGCGTAGATAGAAGAGACTGGCCGAGGACAGTGTGTCTGTGTTTGGTTTATGTGTGTGTGTGTGTGTGTGTGTGTGTGTGTGTGTGTGTTTAGTGGAAGCCAACCTTGTTGTTAGTGGTCTCTCTCTCAGGCCTCCCCTCCACACAGCTGTCTAGTTCTAATTACAGTAATCTTCCATCACTTTCTCTGTGGCTTGTTAAGCTGCTGGTAGAAACTAGATAGGATACCCTAAAAAAACAACTCTCAACTCTTTAGTACAACAAGCAACTTGAACAATGTGAACACATCCTAGCAAGTCATAGCAGCGATATGATATGATGTGAATGCAGCATTAACTCTTGCTTCTCTGGTCTGGCAGGACATACTCTGGCTTATCCACCTAGTTTAGCCACCAAGCTTTAGGTTTCTCCGGATCATAAAAAGGAGCAATTAAGTGTGTTTGCCTTGTGATGTACTGGCGACCTGTCCAGGGTGTTTCCCTGCCTTCTGCCCAATGCATGGTGGGATAGGCCCCATCCTTCCGTGGCCCTGAATATGAATAAGTGGGTAAAGAAAATCAATGAATGAATCATTCAATGAGATATCAAAACTCCAATGCTTCCAGCTTCTATCCATTAAGGTAACACATTGCTTTGATATAACATCCCCATGATGTTACATATTAGTACATATTAATGCATGTTGCATTAATGTGCATATTAATACATATTGATTCACATTGGATTGCTAACGTCAGTGAGCAGGATAATCTCCGTTGTGTGTGATACCCCATCCTTGCTTAATCGTCTAGTGTGAGCATATTTACTACTGAGAGATTAAAATCTGTGAAATCCGTCGTCATGTGGGTGATGCAATGCATTCTCAAAATCGGATTCTAGTGTGTCCCCTGCCTAAGGTGCTCGAAAGTGACGAAACTACTTAGAGAAGCCATTTGAATGAGTAATAGCAATGCCACCACCACGCCTGGATCAGATTGGTAGGCTGGTTTAAGTAATCGTGAGAAATTCTAGGTTCTTAGACCTAATAAGATCCTGACAGATAAATGATTTGTTTAACAAAGAACTTGCATTCAAACAGCCAGACTTATTTGACTTCATAGCAGCAGTTTGAGGACAACATTTTATATCAACTAGGTTGTTTACATTTGGCCTAATGTTTGCAGTCAAGGGCCTACACATAGGGTACATCTCTGAGCACATGTTGAAGTGGATTTCGAATTGCTGGAAAGATAAATGTGAGCTTACATTTGTCTCTGAAGTGTCTCTGGAAGTGCTTTTTGAAATCACTAACCACAAATGCCGTACTATCTCCTCATTGCTATAAATATTCGATTGTTTCATTTTTTTTTGTCTGCAGGTACGGCCACCTGTCTCCTCTGCGGGGAGAGGAGCATCGCGATTGGCTGCACTCTCACATAGGAGGCGGTGTCCATGAGTCAGGTGTCTCCTCCCTCTCCTCCCCCTTTGGATCACGCTTCACCTCCTGCTCCCAGCTGGGTTTGTACAATACAGCAGCAGAGCAATACACCACAGCATCCTTTTTTTTGCATTTGCATCCCAAATCTCCTATCAACCACATTTGGCTCCAACGTGGAGGTCCATTGGAGAGGATATTAGTTTAAATATATAACAATCAGGCTACAAAGAGATATACCTAGAAATGATTGTTGCGGTGAGAGTGTAGATCCATTCAGTATTGTTTAAAGTAAAATTGAACAGTGTGATCAGGTAGATTTGTTTCAAAATGTAGGTTACTGTGACTCAATAAACTGTCTTGTCATCAGCCCTAGTCTCTACTCCAAAACAGTCTTGTGTTGGAGCTGGAGAAGAGTCAGCTCAGTTAACCTGAACAAACTGTTAGTTAGCTAACTAGCCAGCAGGCTAATTTCGTTGATGTTAACATGGGACTACTAGCCACTGCTAACGCTAGTGTGCTAATCAGATGTGTTAGCAACAAGACAGTGATGGTTAGCTGACCAGATACTATGGTTAGCTAGCTAACAAGCTGATTATCTAAACACAAAATCAATCAGATGTATCAGTGATGAAATGATCAGTTCCCAGTCAGAAACAGACAGAAATTAACCATGTCTATTTAGTTCTGTTGAGACAACTAACCTATAACTTTAGAAATGCAATCAGCTGTTCAACACCACTGTTACCCAAGAGCTGAGGGCCTCCAATATGGCAGCCAGAGGGCATGTTGTGTCACCTGAAAGACCTGTTTACAGCACAACTATTGGTTTATTGATCATTTTATTGACAATATGATGTCACTGGACTTTGACATAATGTGGACTAGGTATTTGTTGTCAGTGACATATGTTGAGTTGAAAAGTAACTCAAGATGTGTGTTGTCCTGAACTAGACAGATATATAGTGTACTTTACATGAAGCCAAAACAACAAAACCACTGCTGAATAATCCTCTCTTATGTCTGTCCCTCCCTCCATTAGGAAGTCCTACAGCAGCCAATCAGATGAACCTGTCTGCCCTGCGCTGCGGAGGTGTGCCTAACGGGCTGTCCAATCAGGAGGCAGGAAACTGCGACGTATACAGGAGTTCTAACATGTCACTGGATGAGAAGAGTAGAACCATCTCTATTTCTGGCTCTCTCAGAGATGGACTGGAGGAAGGTATGTTATACTGCCTGTCTATCTAAAGGTCTAGGTTTGGTCCAGCCAATTTCATATAGGCGCAACCACCAAAGATTCTTTGGCTACACTACTACCGAACGACCTCAAGATTTCACTGCAATTCATTCACATTTACTTGCATCTTGAGTTTGAACACAACCCATTCAAAACCTTGGAGGAAATCCTGAGCACATATCGTTGAAGCCTGGATCTGATGTAATGGCTTCCACCTTGATATAAACAGATAGATGGGCTAAACTGTATGGAGTCAGTTAACTCTCAATAGTCACAAATGAATACAACACGATTCACAAATATATTTTGCGATTTATATATAAATGTCTCTGTTCACAAATATATTTTTCAATGCACACACAAATGTGTATCGTTTCATATAAATGTAAAAAAAAAAATATATATATAAATGACAGAAGGTTCACAAATAAATTAGTGTTCACAAATGTCTGTTTCCGATGCACACACAAATACGTCTCGTTTTATATAAATGTAAAACAAATCCACAAATATACTTAGTTAAAAACAGCTGCAGTGTTCATCTAAAACATTTAAATGTTGTTACATTTATATACAGATTGTCGAATCTGCGTTTAGAAACCTCCAGACGAGTTGTGAACCTCGTTACATTTGTGTGTGGATTTTTGAGAGTTACCTGACGTGGTTAGATTCACAAATTGCATTTTTTCTAAACGGCCTTTCTCTGTAGCCTATCAGACATCTCTTTCAAGTTCAGCCAATCACACCAGCGTGTGATTTCAATGCTGCGTTCAATGTCCCTAATCCCGACGAGTTTCGCGTCCGGTAGCAGTACTCCAAGTGTAAATTAAACATAACACATTTAGCCAATAATCCCCTTGTTGTTCGTGATTGAATACATTTGAATTATGATCGTCTGATTTTGCTAACGATGTGTTATTTACACAGCTAGAAAAGTTAGCTAGGTAATATTTGAACCATGTTAGGCCATTTCGCACTAGCACCCCAAGACAATCTCAATCTGAAACACAGAGCAGTAGTCTATTTGAGTTGCATCAGGATTGTCCACTATTGCCTGCTATTTGAGGAGCAAGAGGATGAAGAGAGAGAAGATGAAGAGATCAAACCGAAAACTAAGGCCGAATCCCTATTCACCCCGTCGCCCTACCCCTTAGCCCTTCCCCTCCGCGTGTTCACGTGTAGGGGTAGGGGTGTCCCGATTCTTGTTGGGATCGAGGGGTAGGGCGAAATGCTAGGGCTACATGGCCCTCCAAACGGAGATTTTTCAGGGGCACACTACAAACCCAGGGTTATGACAAATCTCCGACAATCATCGGCAAGATGGGGGGGACGCTGCACAAGCAACAAAAGGAAACCACAAATGTAGTATTTTCTTCGTTAATAAAGATTTAAAAAATATTATAACCATCGTATTATCTTAGTTTAATGTCGTTTCAATGTATTATAGACCTTTTCTTTATAGCAAGCGTAACAAAAAATCGCTAGTATGCCGATGTCTCTACTCTCTCTTGCTGATTTGTGCATGACAGTCCCGCATTTTGACATATTTCCATGTCGCATTTCCCCCCTTTGATGGCATATGACGCCGAAATATAACTAAAGTTCAGCAGCGAAGTTGCTGCACTTGTTACAGCACCGCTAACACTATTCTGTCAAGAAGTGGTCTGGTAATGAAGCAGTGGTCTTTTTTATTTGATGACTTGTTTGATCGATTAGTGACGTGAAACGTATAAGTTGTGAACGAAATTCATAGGGAGAGATTTCAACCACTACCCCTTGTAACTCTGTTCCGAGGGCCAAGCCGAAGGGCGAGGGGCACTCGAAAACGAGTCGTAGGGGTGAAAATGAGAAATGGGATTTGAAGTAACGCAGGGGGCGGAGTCCAGTCGAAGACTGTCGCGGAAGTCATAGAGCTGTACTGCCCGAGATATATTTGATATCAGTCAGGTGTTTGAAGATATGTCGTTGTTTGTACTTATTGCTATAATCAAACACTTATTGAAACAGTGGAGAAGTCTCAGGCTTGAGCGATGTGGACTGGAGCGAGGAGGAGTGTTCGTCTGATTCGGGCTATGAGCCAGAGGGACCGTAGTCCCCGTTCTACCAGGTAGGCATAGGTTATTATTTTTTCACGTAGGCCTAATTTATGTTATTTCGGGTTTAGGGCTAGGTTGAATTAGTTTGCCGTCAAACGGATCGCGCCTCTGTGTAGATTAGATTAGATTGCTCTTTATTGTAGTATAGGTCCTATACATTCATGGCAGCACAGCTGCTTCAAAGTGCAACGTTGTGCAAAGTTTAAGAAAAGAAGTCGTAAAAAGCGGAACAATGTAATCTCATGTAATGTAATCTATACAGCGGCGCAATCCGATTGACGGCGAACTAATTCAACCTATCCCTAAACCCGAAATAACATAAATTAGGCCTACGTGAAAAAAGAATAACCTATGCCTACCCGGTAGGACGGGGACTACGGTCCCTCTGGCTCATAGCCGGAATCAGACGAACACTCCTCCTCGCTCCAGTCCACATCGCTCAAGTCTGAGACGTCTCCACTGTTTCAATAAGTGTTTAATTATAGCAATAAGTACAAACAACGACGTATCTTCAAATACCTGACTGATATCAAACATATCCCGGGCAGTACAACTGTATCACTCACGCGACAGTCTTTGACTGGACTCCGCCCCCTGTGTTACTCCCTCAAAGGTCCCACTGGGAAACACGTACTGCAACGTCCACCAACAGATTCCCCTTCACCCAGTTCATGAAACAATGCCAAAGTCTCTTCTACATTTAGTCTTCGGTTGGATCTCTTCATCTTCTCTCTCCTCATCCTCTTGCTCCTCAAATAGCAGGCAATAGTGGACAGTCGTGACGCAACTCAAATAGACTACTGCTCTGTGTTTCGGATTGAGATTGTTTTGGGGTGCTAGTGCGAAATGGCCTAACATGGTTCAAATATTACCTAGCTAACTTTTCTAGCTGTGTAAATAACACATTGTTAGCAAAATCAGACGATCATAATTCAAATTTATTCAATCACGAACGACAAGGGAATTATTGGCTAAACGTGTTATGTTTAATTTACACTTGGAGTACTGCTACCGGACGCGAAACTCGTCGGGATTAGGGACATTGAACGCAGCATTGAAATCACACGCTGGTGTGATTGGCTGAACTTGAAAGAGACGTCTGATAGGCTACAGAGAAAGGCCCTTTAGAAAAAATGTGTGTGCATCGGAAACAGACATTTGTGAACACTAATTTATTTGTGAACCTTCTGTCATTTATATATAGATATTTTTTTTTACATTTATATGAAACGATACACATTTGTGTGTGCATTGAAAAATATATTTGTGAACAGAGACATTTATATATAAATCGCAAAATATATTTGTGAATCGTGTGTATTCATTTGTGACTATTGAGTTAACTGACTCCATAAAACAGACACTCAAAAGTTTGATTTTGTCGGAAAAATATGCTTTGAACATCTCAGAAACGTGAAACTCCACCATTCACTGTACTGCACAAGTGTCATACTGGTCCTCGTATATTTGAAATTTGGTCTGTGGTGATAGAGGCAGCGCTGGCAGCTCCTAACCTCAGCCAGTCCTGTCTATCTCTGCTGTAGACTAATGATGATCAACATAAGCCATGGTTTCAGAGCTGGCTGGAGCTGGGAACTACAGGAACACACACACACACACACACACACACACACACTGTTAGGTTGTAACTTTCCCTAGTACAGGGAGCAGTCTATTCCCATCCCAGCCTCTACAGTTGACTGTTGTATGACTCTGTCAGATGACTCATAGGTCTTCACGGTTAGAATCAGTAGGTGCACCAGCAACATGATCGGACAGCATTCCTGACAAAACGTGAAGTGAGGCTCAGGGCAAAATGTACAAAGCATGCAGGACATCAATGCAAGGAAATTGAGACATCTCCATTATAAAGTTGGCCAGTGTACATGTTCACAGGGCGTGGCGACTGATTTTTGGTACTTTATGTGCGTGCACAGTTCTTAACAGGGTTAGACTTGGAGGAATACATCATCAGTAGGTGTGGTGTGCTTGACTTCAATCACAACTTTAAAAGCAGGGCGCTCAGAAAAAGTGTGTGCAACCGATGAAAATGGTACTTTGCTGGCTCAAAGCCCCGCGATCCGCCACGGGCCATGACAAAAATAGAGCCCTGTATGTTTTCTGTCAACTGACCACACAGTATGATTCTGTCAGCTTGGCCGTCAGACTCTGTTTCCCTTCTGTGTCAGTTACCCTGAATGTACTCGCTTGTTGTTTGATTTTTATTCAGTGAGCGGTTCCAATCTGTCCCTGGTCTCCAACACCTCCTCCGCCTACTCTACGGTAAGATACGCACACACACACACACACACACACACACACACACACACACTAAAGATGTATGTGTGTCTGCAGCATGTTCCAACTCATCTATTTTTCCCCCTTCTTTGTGCTCATCTCTTTCCCCACCTCCTCTTCCAGACTGAGGAGAAATCCCAGACAGAGGTGAGAAGTTTTTTTTATGATCAACTTCCGTCAAAACCAAACCATAGATGCAGTCAGTAGACAAGACCCATTTAAGTTGTACTGTTGTTGATTCTCATATAACCAAAGTCTGTCTTATATTTGGGTGTTTTAAACCTAAATCCAAGCGCCTTATCAGTCTAGTTCATGAAGTGGGGCTGAGACAGTAATGGCCCCCTTCATTGAGCCCCTGTAGATTCTCTCCATTCACCCCAATGAAGTTTTGGAGTCGTTAGGTACACTGGCGGGAAAGTTTTCTCTGAGCACCGGAAGTGACGAATTGAAACTTACAAGCCGAACGCACACAGCTCCAAAACAGCAGTGAGCGAGCTAGTGCCTCGGCTATCGCTATGGAAAGCTAAGGCTACATCCACACTATGCCATTCAAATTTGAAAACACATATTTATTTTTCCGTCAGCGTTTTCGATCCCCGAAATCTGAGCTTTTCAAAAATGCAGATAAACCCTGAAAACCCCAGGCCTCGCGTTATAGTGTGAACGGCGAAAACTTTTGAAAACAATGACATTTTATTTTTATTTATTACGTTGTTTTCAAATTTTAATGGCTTAGTGTGGACGTAGCCTAAGGGTAGTGAAGTCTTAAAAAATACAAACAGTTACCTCTCGATGCCACTTGGGGCCGCCAACGACTAAATTGCAGAAAGTTACATAGTGCAGCTTTAATGTCAAATTTACCTCAAATCTGTTTTGCATCCAAATCTGTCTCTCTTGTGTTGGGTCCATATTCCTAAGCTGTAACTATAAGACACGTAATTATAATTTTCTCTATCTTGTATCATGTCTAGATCCGTAAACTGCGCAGGGAGCTGGATGCCTCTCAGGAGAAAGTATCTGCTCTTACTACCCAGCTCAGTGCTAATGTGAGTATGAGATAACCAGATTATTATTAAGTGAAGTTTGTGGGTATAAACAGTTTATGCTGTTTGTGAAGACTGTAAAAATGGACCTGTATTTTGAATTTCGAACAAATAAGAGTGCTCTAAAACTCTTTATTTTCCACCTAGATCTGCTGATGCGCAATAAAAATCTTGAATGATTAACAAGTGTTGTTTTTTAATACAGAGGACACTTTTGAACTACAGATATCGTGTACGACTCTTTCTAACTAGAAGAGAACGCAAACATACCCTTAGGAATCAAGTTATGGCTAAAAAACGATAATTGTCTAGTGGTGGCCTGTCCACCAAATTTCATGGAAATCTGTTTATACTGAGAGATCCTGCTTACAGACAGACAAACAAACAAGGGTGAAAACATAACCCCCTTGGCAGAGGTGACAAGCTGCTGTTGTCATTCCTTGCAGGCCCACCTGGTGGCTGCGTTTGAACAGAGTCTGAGCAACATGACCGTAAGACTGCAGAACCTCACGACTACTGCTGAACAAAAGGTGTGTGTGTGATATTTAACAAATACTAGTACTAGAATCACAGAGGCTTCTGCACCCTCCTAGTTGGCAGAGGCTAGGGCCGCATTGTACAGTCATCTATGTCAATCGCTTTGCTATGTAACTAGTGTAAATATATTTTAAGTATTCTTTTGCTAAAAGTTGAAATATTCTTAACTAATGCTCGTAGCTCTAACTGCAAAAAAAAGTAACATGCAACAGCATATCAGTTCTATTGTAAACTAGGAGGAGAAGAAGCTAGTGCTGTATAGAGAGTTTGGACAGGCAGCCATGCTTTTCTGTTTCATGTAGACTTGGTCATTAACCTTGGTGTGTGTTGTTTCCTCCATTGGGGCCAATAGGACAGTGAGCTGAATGACCTGAGCCGCACCATTGAACAGCTGAAAAAGCAGAACAGTGAGACTCAGGCTGCCATGAGCACTGTTATGAACACTGCTGAAGCCTGCACGCCTGGTGAGGAGAAACACACACACACCAGATACATATTTGATGAAGATAGCACACACCTGAACGTACATGCACAGGTATGCTCACAGTGAAGCAGTCTGTTTATGAAACAGTCAGTAGTTTGACATAGAAACAGCGCAGTGGAGGGTGCGGAGGTCAGGGTGGTTACGTTCACCTTCAATGCTGATGACACGGGTTGGGTCCCAACCAATACAAGGAGGTTTTCAAATTTTCTGCCAAAGTTTTTCTTATTTAACCATGAACAAAACCATACCCTAATCATAACACTATAATGAAATATTAGTAGTATTTATTTGATTATATTAACAGCCATTGCCTTCATCAGGGTACCATATACTCATATACCATATACTTTATACAGTATATATAAAAACTATTATATAAACATGTTGGTGTTGAAATAGTCCAATAAATACTTTTGGAAGAGAGAAGTCTGTGATCCTCAACATAGACCGATAGACCATGGACTGTGTGTTCTCAGTCTTTTGCATTTTTAACCTTAAGCCTAACCTTAACCAAAGCCTAACCTTAACAAAAGTAGTAGCCTAACCTTCCTTCCCTCCTATGTGATTAACTGTTGTATACCAATAAATACCAACATTATGGATCGATCTCCCTGTCAACATCCGTCTAGCTCCCTCAGTACAGTACAAGTCACTGCTCAAAACACACATATATAACCTTGCATTTTGTTAGTTAATTTATTTGCTTGTTTTATGTCCATGATGTCTTATTGCTCTTATCTGTATTTTAGGTATTGTTGTATTTTGTTTTATTTTGCGTAAAGCACTTATTGCTATCTAAATAAATTATTGTTATTATTATTTATGTATTGCTTTCATTTTTATTTATCCTGTAAAGCACTTCGTAACACTGTTTTGATAAGTGCTCACTAAATAATAACCTTTAAGTAGGGGCAGTGCAGTGCAATTTTGGTTTCAAGGATTGCGGGAATTTGAGCTTGCACCGTCCCCCTGCTCAGACCACGCCAAAAGCGCATGGCACAAAGCGTAGGCTTGTGGCTTTAACAGATCCTATTTAAAAGCTACTGACCCTTTTTGTGGTCGATGTGTTGGCCAATTTGACTTTTCATATAAATATCTTAAGCAGGAAAAAATAAGATGCATAACGTTTCATTCTATATACAGTACGCAACCAACATAGAACATAGGACCAACATAGTCAGTGTGTGCCTTGACGCAACATTGGAGGGAATTTCCATATCTCCATGACGTTTTTTCTTCATAAAAGGCTCACTGATTGG
The DNA here is from genome assembly GCA_034670405.1 of Hoplostethus atlanticus. Taxonomy (NCBI): domain Eukaryota; kingdom Metazoa; phylum Chordata; class Actinopteri; order Trachichthyiformes; family Trachichthyidae; genus Hoplostethus; species Hoplostethus atlanticus. The sequence goes on along the minus strand of JAXDDX010000144.1, from coordinate 709,579 downwards.
TTAATTAAGGGTCAAATTATTATTATTATTATTATTACATCATTTTCATTCGACAATCTACTGTAGGCCTACCCAGAGTGTAAGGAGAATCGCTGCGTGATGCCTGTCTAATACGATTACACATTATCACCTGATACACCAACCTGTCCAATCTGTCCAATCCCACCAATCTCTTCCCAGGCTAATTTAACATCCTCTGCCCTCAGCACCTTATTTAAGGTGTTCACTCGTGGTCATTCATCTTAATCCAACCTCGTTTCCAACTGCATCGCAGGTGCATGCCTCTGGCCACACGCAACTTGATTGAGCTTTGCGCCGCGCGTCATGAATTCGCAAAAATAGAGCCCTGAGTGTATATTTTCATCGATTGATGTATTCGTTCAGTTATATTCATTAACACCAAACGTGTTTTTCGTCCACCGTGGCGGGGATGGTCCAGTCTCGGAGCAGGGAAGTCCAGTCAGTGGCTCCTCTGAGGCCTCCATGGTCAGACAGCCATCCACAGACAGTGTAACCAGCCTGACCAGTATAACGAGTCACACCAGCCTGTCCAGCCTGGGCAGCAGCAACAACGACCTCCACAACTACACCAACAATGCTAAGAAGAAGAAAAAGAACTGGGTAGGAGGACAAAAAGTCATTCATCTATCTATCTTTCCATTCATCCATGTATTCATTCATTCATTCATTCATACATCCATCCATACAACCCTCAGTGACTGTCTGTTGAACTGATTATTTAATTTGTGGCTATGTGTTTACACTGCAAATGATTATGGTATGGGTGTGCTTGTGTGTTTTTTTTCTTTGTGTCTAGCCGGCATGTGCAGGGAACACTGGGGTGAATATGATGTCTTTGTGTTTTGCTCTAGACTTAAAGCTGCTGTTTGTAACAAGTCAGATTAATCAGGCCAATTAAAATTGCAATTTCTGGGCGCCCGGGTAGTGTAGTGGTCAAAGCAACTGCCTAGCAACCTTCGGCTTGGTCGGGTGTCCCTACAGACACAATTGGCCTGCGGGTAGGAAGCCGGAGGGGTATGTGTCCTGGTCACTGCACTAGCGCCTCCTCTGGTCGGTCGGGGCGCCTGTTCAGCAGGGAGGGGAACTGGGGGGGATAACGTGTTCCTCCGCACACGCTACGCCCTCCCGGTGAAACTCCTCGCTGTCAGGTGAAAAGAAGCGGCTGGCGACTCCACATGCATCGGAGGAGGCATGTGGTAGTCTACACCCTCCCCGGACCGGCTGAGGGGGTGGAGCAACGACCGGGACTGCTTAGGCAGAGGGAATTGGACATGTAAAATTGGGGAGAAAAAGGGGAATATTAAAAAAAAAAAAAAATTGCAATTTCTGCAATACCCTCCGGGTATTAAAACACATTTAATGTTTCTCCGTGCTGCCGTAACATTACCTAAATTTCACGTTGACACCACAGGATGTAGAAATATCTCCATCAATAGATGAAGAAAGAGGCTCTCTGCTGTGCAGACATCTTAAAACAATTCAGCTGTGGTGTTGTAATCATTGGTCGCATAGCAACAGCAAAAGCTGGTGGGACTTTTCTGCATGACTCTGCAGCCTCTCTATTTTTACGTGGTGCAATTCACCATGATCACGAATCACGGGCCGGATCAATTACATCTCGAAATACAAATACTGCCCTCGGTTTGGCTACCAGTGAAAGTGGGGAGAAGATAATAGTATATGGACTTGTATCGTATATGTTTGTGGTATATGTATAGTATATGTATTTGTATAAAATATACTGGTTAGGATACAATTTAGGCATGTTACAGTCAAACTTACTTTGTTACTGTGCTGTGTGTGTGTGTGTGTGTGTGTGTGTGTGTGTGTGTGTGTGTCTACTTTTTTCTTTGCTGCAATGTGTTGAGAGAAGGCGAAAGATGACTATGTACGCAGACGACTCCAGTATTGATATCAGTCCATAGCAGCAGTCTTTAGTATGTTTTGACTAGTAGAACAGACTCACTAGGTTAACAGTAGGTTAAATATGTGTCTGTTGACTGTTTCTTGTGATAGTCCTGCATTTGTTTTGAAAAGAAAACTTGCCACGTTTTCTCATAATGTGATCTTTCTTCATAATTATTAGATCTTTTCTCATTTTTATGAGAAAAGGGCTGAGGTTGGTTTACAATTCACCATTCCTATTGGTCAGTTTAGATGCTGTGAATCGGAAACCAACGTTAGCATTGTGATTCTTTTCTCAATAAATTAGCAAATATCTCACAATAATGATAAACTATCTCATAATAACGAGAAAAGAGTTGATTTTTTTTTCCAAGATGAATTTAATATGCTTCTGTAGTTTCTGAATAGCTCGGTGATAGCTGGTAGTGGTAAACTGCTTGAGCAGCTGAGGGCAGCACAGTTGCAGTAACTCTGTCCCATTACTGGATGTTAGCTCCATTGTTCCTCTGGTGTTTCGTTGTGTTTGGCTTCATATTGTCCCTGCTAAGTCCTCTACTGTGTTTTGTGTGTCTCATCTCCATCTGCTCTCACTGTATGTGACAGGTCTATGAGGTAAGACCACCTACTGTCTTCAGCCAAATAAACATTACCACAGCCTTATAGAAACAAGAGTTTGTTGGAGTTTTCAGTTTTCAGTGGCAGCCATGTCCTCTGCATGGCTATTGCTAAGTAACTGTTTGCTTCATACCAGCTGATCTTTACTACTGTATGTTGACCGTCTCCATTCTGATGTAATGGAGGGCATTGTTACACAGCTATAGCAAGTGCCTTAGTTGTAGAGAAGAGGCATCATCATGGTGCCCTCAGTAGAAACTTACCAGAATCTATCTAGGGATTTGTTGGTACAGTGCATGAGACTCAGATACCTGTTACCTAAGGATGCGATGAGAGGTTTTACAGTTGACAATGACAAAACAGTGTTAGTTAGTGTAGCAATGTTACCAAGTAGTGGTGGATTGCTGATTAACAAGAACAAACAATTGGCCAAACGAATTGTAGAAATCTAGACTATATTATGTACTGTGAGAATATATTAGGCAACTTCAACCCACTTCGTCACACACATGTAATATTGTAGCTTCACATGTGGTAGGTTTGTAGGTAGGTTTATGATAAGATATAGGCTAATCTTTTTACATGTTTATGTGTGATACAGTAAGGAGGTAGAAGCATTGATGAACACAATAAATGACAATTGAATTCAAAAACAATTTACTTATATATTAGTTATAACCAATGACTTTATTCATCATAAACTGTTTCATTTTTGCCAGTGCAGTGTATTTCATCTATGTGGTATGTGTTTGTACTATACCCTGTGAAACAACCCTATTGTCTTGATTAGAACCATGTGGGTGAAAGGAATCATGACTATGAAGCCAATAGACCTCATGTTTTTGATAGTACCTGTGAACATCCCCATGTGGGCCATTTCCTGGAAACAGATTTATGACTCATTATTATGTGAAATGATCAGAAATTAATGTTCTGTTTATGGTAATGTTAACTAGCAAAAAGGGAAAACAATAATGAATAAACAAACAAATATGATGAAAAAAAAAGCAGCTGTCCTAGCGGTAACATTCCCAGCCCATTCAGACCATTCAGGATATTGGAGAATCATGCACTGTCCTTCAGTTCATAAGGACGATTTTGATGTCTGTTGAGGCTCTTCCAGTCCCTGAGATGATGAGTGTGTTGCTCCTTATTTTTAAAAATGTTTTAATTAAAGTTCCTCTAACCATGTCCTCTGTCCCTGCTCTGTTTGTGTTCCTGTCTTTCCCTCTTCAGCTGCGTAGCTCCTTCAAACAGGCTTTCGGAAAGAGGACGCCCCCGAAAACAGGCTCATCTCAATCTGATATGGACAGCTCTTCTCTGCCTTCCTCCCCCAAACTGGCCTCCAATCACAAAAACCAACAAAGCAATACTGGTCTCAAGGCATATTACCAGCAGAGTCATAATGTCATGAAGACCCAACAACAGAAATCCACCAGTCCAACCAGTCCAGGACTGAGGAGCTCCCATTCCAGCTCTCTGTAAGTCCACCATGCTGGCTAGCTAGTTCCAACTAAAGGGGTATTTCACTTTTGTGACTTTTTAAAATACACAGATCTGTGCTGGAGTTCTTGAACAATCATCTACCAATACAGGCCACACTGGGGACCCATAATCATCACCATGAACGCACATTTTTAACGCACATACAGGCACAACAAAGGTACAGCAAAGGCACAAACATAATCAGACAACGAAAGATTCATCATAGTAATGGAACAACTTCATCACAACCAGAAAAGTCAAGGAGATCCATCACTTCGTCTCTAACTTGGTAATGTTGTCAGCTGGTAGTCTGCACCTTGTTGGAAGGTAAAATATATTTTATTATTATATTTGTTATTACATTTTCATCAAATATAATACCATAACTCAGAATAGTTGGCAATATTATAATTGTTAGTTCAATAATTGTAATGTTTATAACTAATAAAAAGCACATTTTTATATTGTCATTTAAATATACAAACATCAACTGGATTTGGAAAACCATGGTTAATAATAATAACAAACTTTGTAGAGTGCTTTTCAAAAAAGTGCTTCACAGAAAAGGTCAAAACAATTTTTTACAAAATAGACATATCCAAATAAATCAAAGCAAGAAAAACTATACTCCATATGGATACTCCATACTCCATATGTAAGACAAGTCTTAATGCACCATATTAAACCAGTAAAGCAATGATATAATAAAGATAATAATATAAAATAATAATAATGCAATAATTATATACAAATAAATAAACAAATTAAATCCATAACTAAAGCAATTAGGTAAAAGCAAGTCTGTAGAGGTATGTCTTTAAGCTTGAAGCTAGTCTGATCTCAGGGAGTTTATTTCACAGTACAGGTGCCATAATGTAGAAGGCACAATACCATGGACTTTGGAACTGCCAAGAGTCCTCTGAGGATCTCAGGCTGTGGGTAGGTTCATAGGGGACTAAAACAGATATAGCTAGGTGCGAGACCATTTTGAGCCTTGTATGTGATCATTAAGATCAATAATGCACACAGCAGGAGGCTCCTATTGTGATGCAGGAGGGCCTGTTTGACTGGCATAAACAGAACAATTTGTAAGACAATGACAATGCTTTCCTGATACCTGATGTATAAAATAAAGGTTATATAGTACCTTAATTGTTTTGGTATGGTGTTCAGTGACATAAAAATCATTTAGATAACATTGAAAAAGATTAGGTCCATTTGGCCTATTTTTGGAGAGGCTTTGGAACAGGAGATAGGAGATACCTGGATAGGTGACAAGAAGCAGAAGAATAATTAAATTTATTTTCATTCAGTGGGAAGAGTTTTGGGACATCAAGAACTTAATATCCGACAGGCAATCCTTAGGCTGTTTGCCTGGGTTTATGGGTACATAAAGTTGCATGTCATCGGCATAACAATGGATGTTATATTTACAAATGATGTCGCTGATAGGGATCATATTAATGGAGAACAACAAGGGGCCTAGGATCGAACCCTGGGGAACACTGCAATTGAGGTGAGCAACGTTTGCACTAAGGTACTTGGACGTGACCAACAGATTTTTGGTAATTTCATAACCAGAGGCGTTGGTGTAGAATTCATCAATGAAAAGTCACAACAGTCACAACAGAAAAGTTTCTTTCAGCAAGAAATTTTGAGAAAAAAAAATTGAGAACAATACTTTATAAGCACTTTATCAGAATGTTGTGATCAGCAGTGTCAAAAGCAGCATTAAGGTCTTACAGAATTAGGACAGCGCAGTCACCTCTGTCAGCAGCAATGAGGAGGTCATTAGTCACCCTGAGTAGAGCTGTCTGAGTACTGGGGTGAGATCTGAAACCCGATTGAAATCAAATAAATAATTATTTTTCGCTCAAAATGAATGAATGAATAATAGTAGCTGTAATTAAATTATCTTTTCTAAGACCTTGGTCAAGAAGGGCAGTTTGGAAATAGGTCCACAAATATTGAGATCTGTTTAAAGATAACAATATAATGTCCAAGGGGTAAGATGACAATTTCATGTGATTAATGGTATCTATTAGAGTAGCAAGGGAAATAGGCTCAAAGCTTCTGAGAGAGGAAAGACATAATTGGTGAGACTGACAAGGTGGTCATTTTTTCACTTCATTGTGACTTTAATGTTGGAGATTGACTGATCCTCTTGAGACCTGAGGGAGTGTACCATTTAACAACAATCTGCTCAGTAATGGCATGTGGAGGCATGAGATGTAGTTCCCCGTTGATCAGTGCCCAGAAGCTTTTATTGTGGGGATAAAAAGCAAACTGAAAACAGAAAATTAGATTTCAAAAACAAAACAAAAAAAACAAAGACTAAGGAGCCAGTCCTGTTCTGTCAAGTAACACCAGTATCCATGAGGCCTTACGTCTGCCACAGTCAGCCTTACACTGAGCTGCAGCTCTTTGTCTCTGGTCAGCTCCAGCTAACCAGGGGTGAGTTTCTTGAAGTAATTCTTCTATCGGGAAACCCACCCTAGTTCAACCAGTCAGAGTTGCCTGTAGGCACCCGATGGAGCAGCCTTCCCCCATTACATCCTTAAAACCTTTTCAGTTGTGAGCCTTGTATGGATTAACAGACATGTGTGCTTGCCAGCTCTTTGAAACCAACCCTTCATTTAGTTGTAGTGTACTTTCACTCACTTTGTCCTTATGTATGTGTGTGTGTGTGTGTGTGTGTGTGTGTGTGTGTGTGTGTGTGTGTGTGCATATAGTCCCTGTCTTCCCCCTGCTGGTGGAGGCTGGGGTTACAGCTCTGTGTTCAGGACCAGCTCTCTGGCTCGGTAAACAGCCTCTTGAACTAGCGCTCTAATAGAAAATCCCCCAAATAATTTTACAGTTGCAAAATAATAATAAAAAAATGTGCATATATGTGATCATTGTGATTAAAGACAATTAAAAAATTCCAATTAATCAAATAATGATTCAACATGAATGTTGGAATGCTGGTTGCATTTGTCTTATAATTTGGAAATTGGAATCACGAGTGTGACAGTTTGTTAAAAATGGTGTGCCACCAAGAGAGAGGCCATCCAACTCAACTCTCTCCCTGGTTGTCACATCTGACAATGGATAAAAGAGAGGACTAGTGGATACTTCGAGCGATTGAGTCTTATAGACTGACTACTAAGCTTACTGCCCCAGGATATGCAGAATGTGATTCTATATATTGTCATGCCACACGTCCCCTTCTGAGTGCTCTAGACAAAACCTTCTTCACATTGATTAAATGCATGTCAACTAACCATACATTTCCCAGCTTGATGGTGAATCTACGTTGGGCTTTCTGTCAAAAGGCACATCATTTATTTTATCTTAGGTGTTTGTCCACTATTAAAAGAATACACCAAGTTTTTGGTAGATTGTCGTGTTGGTCAACTTAAGAACATACATATCAAAATCATCCATGTGTCCCCGGTGCATTACATGGGTTGGCTTCGGTGCTCCATGCTAACACATACACTATATTGAGTGATAGTAGGCCACTGGCAAAACTCGGTGTATTCCCTTTAAGGCTGCTTCAGCGATGAAAAGATGAATCAAGGGCACCTCAACGAGTTGAAATATTTCAAATCAGATGTTTTGTCTCCCAGGTCTGTTGTAAACAAAGTGTCTTACGTGGGATTAGTGAGTGAGTCAATGTTGTTTTGCAGGATCTCAGAGTGTGTGTCTGTGGAGGCCGAGACAGTGATGCAACTTCGCTCTGAGCTCAGAGACAAAGACATGCAGCTGACCGACATCAGACTGGAGGCTCTGAGTTCAGCTCATCAGCTGGACACTCTGAGGGAAGCTATGACACACATGCAGGTAGAACTACCGATCACAACCTAACTGCATTAACTAGCTAGACTGACAGCTCCTAGTTCAGCCCACCAACTGGGAAGACGAGACATGAATGCATGGAGAATATTACTTATGACTTAATATAATGTATGATATTGCATGATAGGTATAGCACATGGTATATCTGTGTGTGACCAGGGTGAAATGGAGGCGCTAAGGCAGGAGAACGTGAGACTGAGGATGGAGACACAGAACCAAAGCCAGCCACTTACCAACATTCACCACAACCAGCAGCAACACCGCAACCACAATCCATACGAGAGCCAAAGTCAGCAAGAGAGCCACAGTCCAGCCAAGCCCAAAAGCCAGCAGGACGGCTGCAGCAGAGGAGGAGGAAGAGGAGGTCAGACACCGAGCCAGCACAGTCTCAGCATCACAGACTCAACCAGTCTAGGTAGGAAGGGATGGAGTAATACTAGTGTGTGTGTCTACATTAAAGGGGGGGTATTGTACTAATTTTGGGCTATTTAAACTGTTCCTGGGGGTCTTTACAAGACGTTTGTGAAGTCTATATCAAAATCCTAAAACCAGCTTCTGTGGTGTGTGTTTCAGTCTCTCATTTTCTCCATTGTAAAGAACAGGCTGTTTTGAGGGCGTGGAGGTTGTATGTAATGAGCACTGCTCTGATTGGCCGCGCTCTGCTCTCTCCACGGAGAGCAGAGCGCTCATGTGCTGCTCAAGGTAAACAAATAAGCTTGATGCAGAAATCTACCATAACCATGGCGGCCGCTCCAGAACCAACACTGAGACCGTACATGTTTGAGCCGGAGCCTGACCCAGAATGGGAAGAGGCAGCTGAGGCGGTTCCACTTAGTTTCTCAATGATAACAATTCTGTGTATATATACACTGAATGTGCCAAGGTCAATTCAATTTATATCCATCAACATTGCTATTTTTTGCATTTTCACAAATAGAATAAAGGTTTCACAAATCTAAAACTGTGTTTTAAGGAATCTTTAGCCTCTCTGGGATAGTCTAGTCCAGATTTGACAAGTCTAGGTATCGTGGTTTTGGATCTGGACCTGGTCCAATATGGTCTAGATGTGAAAAAAGCAGTGAAATGTCCCCTTTTTGCATTTTCACAAATAGAATAAAGGTTTCACAAATCTGAAACTGTGTTTTAAGGAATCTTTAGCCTCTCTGGGATAGTCTAGTCCAGATTTGACAAGTCTAGGTATCGTGGTTTTGGATCTGGACCTGGTCCAATGTGGTCTAGATGTGAAAAAAGCAGAGAAATGTCCCCTTTTTTGCATTTTCACAAATAGAATAAAGGTTTCACAAATCTAAAACTGTGTCTTAAAGTGTCTCTGGCCTCTCTGGGATAATATAGTCCAGATTTGACAGGTCTAGGTATAGTGGTTTTGGATCTGGACCTGGTCCAATGTGGTCTAGATGTGAAAAAAGCAGCGAAATGTCGCTGTTTTGCATTTTCACAAATAGAATAAAGGTTTCACAAATCTGAAACTGTGTTTTAAAGAATCTTTAGCCTCTCTGGGATAATCTAGTCCAGATTTGACAGGTCTATGTACAGTGGTGCAAAAAAGGGAGGATCGTCGCTCAGCAATACATTTCCCTTAACTTTCCCCATAACTGCCGAATCCGAAACTGTGAATCCGAAACCAACTTCAGCATAGTTGTAGCCGGTCTGTTTATGGCTCATGTCCATAAGCTTATTGAATACAACTTGCAGACAAGCTAGGATTGACAATTTTGTTGAGCTAGTTAGCCAATATATTATTGGATGCAATCTATTTGCATCCAAACAGCGCGCAAACAACCAAACGCGATTGTACTAATGGTGGCTAAAGTTTACACGTTCGACAGACTTATAATACAGACACTGGTCCCAACAAATAAATTTAAGATGAGTCCTGACTCCAACCAATAACTTTACTTTTACTTTACTTTACTTTTAATGACTCCAGCTTTAGTTTTCTTACTTCTTCCACGCCCAACAAGCCCGTGGCTAGCCCCGCTAGCTCGTTAGCTAACCAGCAGTCGAATATACTAACCAGACTAATTTGGTAAATTAAATCAAAACATGGTGACACTTACAGATTCCAAGTTTGCAGATGGGTCACGTACCTTATGAATTGCTCCATCTTTAAGCTTCAATTTAGATGATAATCCTGCCAGCAGTGATCATCACACAGAAAAAACTGTAGCCATTGCGCTTAAAAATAAAATTAATCCGCTCTGTCCTGGCATTTTCGCGTGTTGGGAGACTGTGCAGGGATCTATGTTGCTGCCTACATCCTACAAAATAATAACTGGAGAGTTGATATATGGCCGTAGATATGTTGTTGTTTTAGCTTCACTCGTCGCAAAGTAATGGTGCATTCCAGTGTACTCGGAAAAAACGGCGTCCGAATGTGATATGCGCCGATTCTATTCACTAATGGCGCTGTAGTAGTTGATGTTGAGTTTAGATGCTTGTAACATTCTGAGACTTACCATACAAACATGAGTTTGCTGCGGGCGATTATGTTTTCCCGAGCAGATGCACTGGAACACATTTAGATTGGAAGTTAGGAATACCGACTCGGAATTATCGATTTCCGAGTACAATGGAATGCACCATAAGCAATGGCTTGCGGCGCTGCCGTAATGCCGTAAATGGGATTTGTAATGCCGTAAATGGGATTGGTTCACCTGGGTGTGGGCATGCTCTGAGAGGGGCTGGATTAGCGCCCGTTATGACGTCCAAAGGGGCTACTTTCTGAAACGGGTTGTTTGTCTCCTATCTTTGGCACCGTTTTTGGAAAAAGGAAAATACAAAAAAAAACGGGTTGACTTCCAGATTTCAAATTTTCTCAGCTGCTTAGGTAAATGATTTCCTGTGCATGTATAAGCGCCAGGTAAAAGCCGTTTTCCATAATATGGGACCTTTAAAGTGGTACACACACACTAGTATAGTAGTGGTAAAAGTAGCACACAGTAGATCAGACCAGACTGTCCTCTTTAGGGTAGACACAAATACAGTCTCTTCATTTTGCACAGTGAACTGCTCCTTTAGCTTTTGCAGTATGGGGGTATGTGGGATTCTTCTCACTTGAGAGTGGGAACTGTCATGAGATTGACAAAATCATCTGCTTTTCCTTCCTCAGTAAGTCAACTCAGAAATAAATATAAAATGATCATTCATAATTATCTTTCATTATCTTAAACAGCTTCAAAACTGATGTTTCTTAACAAGTCTGCGGTTCTTGATGAGGAACCACTGCAATAGAGAGTAGCGAATTGGACATTTATTTGTATAAAAATATGGCGGCTTATTATTTTAACATGCATGCATGCATGTATTGCATGTGTCCTGTCTGTCTGTCTTGATGAACATGCAGAATGTTTATGACAAGCTATAAACATGCTTTTTATCTGTCTTTCCGTGTGTGTGTGTTAACCTCTTTCCTTGTAGACATGCTGTTGTTGGACAGTGCAGAGAGCAGCAGCAGGAAAGAGGGCAGCCATGTCAAAGTGGTCGTTTCTCTGGATCGCCGCTGCAACAAGACCAGCCAGGTACTCACCCATCAGACCTGCCTGGAATCCACTGGTTTCCAATAGGGAACCTTCAGGGGACCTCAGGGTGTCCCCTCACACATGTAGAGAAAAATGTATAGGTAGAGACCAAGGCTATGAAGGATTTAGCTCTGTGTGCATCAGTGTTTTGACCTCGAAGAATTTAGTTGAGTCATAATAATTAAAATGATATTTATGATTTCCAAAGTTTCCAAAGATTATTCCTGTTTGAGTTCTGAATTATATACAGCTCTGGAAAAAATTAAGAGACCACTCCAAATTATCAGTTTCTCTGGTTTTACTATTTATAGGTATGTGTTTGAGTAAAATTAACATTTTTGTGTTATTCTATAAACTACTGACATGAGTTGTGCCTGTGTTGGAATTCAACAGACACTGGAATGGAATGGCTGCCATACATGTAGAGATGCTGATTTAAGAAAAATTTGGAGTGGTCTCTTAATTTTTTCCAGAGCTGTATATAAAGCAATGTGCAATCTTATCAAATCCCTCAAACTGCTTTTCCTGAGATGCTTGAAAGAAAATACTATGGACAGACCGATCCGATACCTATGTTGAAAATAAATAATAACATGCCCAATACAGGTATGAAAAATGTTCTGAACAATTTCTTTCAACTGTTTCAGGCAATGCAGTTCAATGATATCACAGTATTGTATTTCCTTACAGTTGAGTACTCTCTTTCCTAACACCCAGGTTATTAACGGTACTTTATATTGCATGATAGCTGTCCATTGGTTCTCTGCTGAAACATCAGCTCATCAGCAAGGTTATTAATGAGTTACGTTTCACTGGGATGTTCCAGGAGGGCAGACAGAGCCAGTTTCTGCTTGGCTGTATCAGGGTCAGTGGACGGACCAAGTGGGATGTTCTGGATGGAGTGGTCAGGAGGCTGTTCAAGGTACTGCAGGAGAAAATATTAGATTGTATTCCATTGAGTTTTATTCTATTACATTCTGGAATAGTAAGAACTCTTTAAGGTATTCCAGTAAACAAAAACGATGGATAACACTGGGGATAACTCGGTTCTCTGATAATGGCGAGAGGTATCTCACAATGGGAAGCTCCAATGACACCATATGTGGCCCACAGGTATGACATTCTCAAGTGCACTTTCTCTGTTATTAGAGAACCAGGGTACCCCCAATGTAACCCATAGTTCTCTTTCAAACGTTGTTCGGTATCTCATAATGGGAGACATGGCCCACTCCCGAATTGCATAAGGCTCCAAAGCTAAACCCCAAGTTCCCATGGAGATGGATGTTCCCTAGGAGGAGTGTGTCAAAGTAGGGGTGGGCGGTATGGCCTAAAATTTATATCACGGTATATTTAGAATTTTGGACGGTAACGGTATATATCACGGTATATTTGTTTTTCTTATAATAATAATAAAAAATGCTTTAGGAGCAGTACAAGACTCTGGGATGGTAACAATTTATTCCCGGGGGGTTAACTATGAGGTTTCTACTGGGCTCTTCCATTAGTATTCTGTAATCTGTATATTATGACAAAATTTACATTGAACTTAAGTGTTTATGAATGTTTTATTGTGCAAAACTGCACTGTATTAAATATAAATAGCACCTTATATGCAAACTTTTTTCCAAAATAGGTTCTGAACAATACAAAGAAATATTTTCAAAAAAAATAAACATAAACATGTACATTTCAAGTATTCCAATACTTCAAATAACTTCTACTGTATATAACAAAAACTTCAAAGGTTAGGCAACATGCTAAGAAAATAATTATAAAGATAAATAGCACATTATATGCAAACTTTTTTCCAGTTTGGCTGAAGTATTTTCGACCTGGCATCACATACCTCGGATCCAGTGTTTTGATCAATGCCTTAAACCTGTTTGTATAGGAACCATGTCCTTACATAGGTACTCCGTTGTGGAATGTGTAATGTCCTTCCACCGCTTGCTTTTTTTTCGTCATACGGATAGCCACTGGAAAATGACTCGGCTAGCGACGTCTGCGTTGTGGTTTTTTGTTTAGCACCACTTGCGGAGGGACTGCTTGTGTCTGCGCGCATCCTAGTACTCTCTTCATACTCGCGGACATGTTTTGTTTTGAGGTGATAAAACAGATTGCTCGTGTTACCACCGCCGGCAACAACTCTTGCTCGACATTGCTTGCAGATAATAGTTTTCTGCTCAAGGTCCGACTTTTTAAACCCAAACCACGTCCAGATGATGGACGAAGCACCTTTCTTTCTAACTAATTCTTCTTCTTTGTTTGCATCGGGAACGGGAGCTCCCGCATCATGCTCGCTGCCTTCCATTTCACCATGCATCTTCAGAAAGCATGCGTCTGTTTACGTCGAAGTTTACGTTGCACTACTCACTTTTCCACATCGTCTTTTTCCACAAACTAGTTTATTATCTTTAAATGGCAGCGCGCAGTTCGCTAGCTTTGTGTGTTACGTTTGTAAATGTGAAAAAGTATTTTTACATTAAAGAGCCTAAAAGTAGCCTTCTACCGGTACATCCGGTAGAGTCAAATCTCTACCTTGGCACGGATTTCTACCGGTATACCGGTTCAACCGTTATACCGCCCACCCCTATGTCAAAGGATTTATCTTACCTAACCTAAGAAAACCTTTAAGTTTTTGTAACACATGCGTGTTCTAATGAAATTTCAAACGCATTCCTAATTTCGGCCACACATGCGTACTGGCGTACCAACAGGCGGGGAGTTTGGTGTAGGTAGCCAGCGAGGGGGTCAAACAATTTACAATTCACAGAACTGAATCCCTCCGAGGTGTTAAATTCAATACAAATCCCTGAGCACTGGAAAACCATGTTCAGTGACGCTTACCCTGATCATCAGCGAACAGACAAATAGAAAAGCCAGTATTCAGAAGTGTGCTGTGGAGCTAATGGTCTTTATGGGGAAGAAAGTGAGACTGTCATACCGACTGCAGTATACGGTTATAAAGGCGGCGGGACCCCCTCCCCTAGCCACACCATGACTGGTCTGTCTCAGCAGACGTGGTGTCATTGGAGCTTCTTTCCCATTGTGAGATACCGAACATACTGAACAAGAGCAAGACATTATCACTGTTTACTTTTTTTTTATCACTGTTTAACAATAACAATAAATTTGTGTTATGGCATTTCAGCCAGCTGACAGGGATCCTGCTGTATGTCCTATCTGATTGGTTGTTTTCAGGAGTATCTGCTCCGTGTGGACCCCGATGGTCAGTTAGGTCTGTCCACTGACAGTGTGCTGGGCTACAGCATCGCTGACCTACACCGGCAGCCTGGACGACACATACCTGAACTACTGCCCTGCGGATACCTGGTGGGAGACAGCGACACTATAGCTGTCTGTATGAGAGGTACCTGTCTATCTGACTGCCAATAAGTGTAGTCACCATACTTATACCAAGTTTAATATCTAAAAGTTTGATATTACTGCGATACCACCGCAAACATGGAAAACCATCAAAATAGTTCCTTATTTGCCTCCTGTGTTTTGGTTATCATCATTACTGCCAACAGATGATTTTCTTAATACTTTTGATGCCTAATACAACAGTCTCCCTCTGCCTCTCCAGACTCATCTCTACACTGTGCTGACAGCATGGTATTTGAGACACTGGTCCCTCTACCCATAATGCAACACTACATCTCCCAGCTGCAGGAAAATGGGTGCATCATCCTATCAGGAGCCAGCGGCACAGGGAAGAGTTTCCTGGCCCTCCGATTGGCTGAACACATTGTGAAGAGGGAGGGGCTAGAGGTCAGGCCCGGGGTCATTGCTACCTTCAGCGTTGATGGTGACAACAGTCAGGTTTGTATTGACACATTAACCATGTCTATTGTTTAATGTGTCCAATTTGCACACAGGGATCAATACGTTTTCAGCTAATCTTCTCTTGAAATGAGTGAATACAAATAAACAAACTAGTGTCTGTGTGTGCGTGTGTGTGTGTGTGTGTGTAGGAGCTCCAACAGTTCTTATGTAAACTGTGTGATGAGTTTGAGTGCAGTACCAGGGTGCAGGTGGAAAAGGTGTTGCCCCTAGTGGTTATTGTCGAGAATCTCCATCACCTCGTGACACTGGCTGCCGATCTACTCAACGGACTGTTGACCTCCACTCAACACTGCTGGTCAGCACACACACACACACACACACACACACACACACACACACACACACAATTGTAGTCTTATGGAAAAGCCAATTTCTCAGCAGGGCCACAGAAGGGGGCACTGATAGTTTGAGGGAGATGCAACATTTGAGGGTGAATAATGAACATAAATACAAATAATTATACATTGTATTTGTTTGATAAATTAATTCATTATTAGACAGGTTTTTTTTGTACATTGTACATCTGAATGTTAACCTGTACATAAACTCCTCACTATCACAGTTTTGGTTTCTTCCACTGACCACTAAATTTGGCTTGAGGACTGCACCTCAATGGCTACCAGACTCCTATTGAAACTTATTATAGACATCATAACCATTATGCTGTGCAGTTTAGATCCCTGATTCCTTGTTTGTGCTTTCTATGAAAATTAAAAAAAATCAAGCATCATGCCCAGCTCTTCTGTAATAAACACAAAAAGCATATCAAGGGGGCCTTGCCACCAAATACCCCCTAGTGCCAGGGCTGGGGGCCACCTTTATGGAAACTGTCTACGTTGTAGTTACTGTGCAAGGCATTCTGGGAGACAGCTCACCAAATGAACTCACACAGATCACAACAAAACAGCATATTAACTATGAGTTATGTTGTGTTGCTGTTCAGTCCCTACATCATTGGAACCATGAACTCCTGCTGTCCCAACCTACTGAAACACCCCAGGTACTCAAACCACACACACACATATACACACATACACTGCTGCATTAATGTGCATAGTAATGCATATTAATTCATGTTGGTTCATGCAAGTTCCTGTTAGATCCTCAGATCCTCAGGTTAGTGACGTTTCAAGAGTCAGCAATTATATTGTCAATTGTGTGATACCCTGTACTTGCCTATTCAGCTAGTGCATCTATTCCCAAAATAAACTCCTCAAAATAAAACTTCCAGTCCATCATTAGGCTGTTTCTGTATTTTAAACTTTGCCTTTCTATTCAGACACAGCGCGGTGAGGAGAGCACCAAGTTTGCACTGTGCATAGGCGCAACACTTTCTGTGCTTGACAGCGTTATCTTTGTTTTTATAAACATCAACCAGAAACAAGGCTTTTAATGCCAGCTTAGTGACTCACAGCACCCAAAATAAATGTGAAATAAAGATTTACTTGGGTGGCTGTTAATATACGTGGGCGTACGTTTTCCCACCCACATTCTCCCAGCTGGTCCAATGCCTGGACCAGCTGGTTACCTCTCTGTTACAAACTCACTTCTCGATCAATCCCTATTTCTAGTCTGCTGCATTTCAGCACACTGAACTAGCAGTGCTGCAGTGTTTTATGCATATGATCAATTCCCCAACTGTAGCATGGCACAGGCCAGTAGATTGGTCAACTGTTGAAAAGTTTGATTTTTGCCTTTTCACTTCATTGATTTATGGGGGACAAGCATTATTTCACAGGGACAAAATGTTTATCGGTTATAAACTTGATAATATCTGTCGACCAATAAATAGTATTAAATTTGTTTTAACGTTACTCCTGCCAGCTTGGTGTCATGGTCCAATAAAGAGGAGCCTGTGAAGAACTTTCTGGCCCGTGTCTTACGGCGAAGGCTTTTAGAGGCGGAGTTAAGCAGCCGCTCTCGGAATCCTGAGCTGGCCAAGGTTGCTGATTGGCTGCCAGCGGTCTGGCGACACCTCAACCACTTCCTGGGGATGCACAGCTCTGCCGATGTGTCCATAGGTAGTGCAAACGCACGCGCACACACACACACACACACACACACACACACACACACACACACACACACACACACACACACATACATTTAAGCTCCACAGTGGGTAGGTGACTGTGTTCCTCCTTGCAGGACCTGGTCTCTTCCTGCCCTGTCCCATGGAAGTAGAAGCTTCCAGAGTGTGGTTCACCGACCTGTGGAACTACTCTGTCATCCCTTACTGTCTGGAGGCTGCAACACAGGTACAGTCATGTTGCAACTGTAACTGTAATTACTATTAATAAAACTGTAATAGTTAATAATAAAAATTATAAAATAATCAAACTATGTAATAAACCATTAATGTAATAAAAATGTGCCGCTAATCGTGTAATAATAATCCTGTTAACGTAATAAATTTAACATTAATGTAATAAATGTTACCTCCTGTTAAGGAATAACTTTTCCTGTTAACATAATAGTTATTATATTAATGGGTTTTAACAAGAGGGTAGAAAAAATATTCCATCCATCCATCCATCCATCCATCCATCCATTTTCGACCGCTTATCCGGATCCGGGTCGCGGTGGCAGCAGGCTCAGCAGAGTGTCCCAGACATCCCTTTCCCCAGCCACAGTCACCAGCTCATGCTGGGGGATCCCAACGTGTTCCCAGGCCAGGCAGGATATATAATCCCTCCACCGGGTCCTGGGTCTGCCCCGAGGCCTCCTCCCCACTGGACGTGCCCTGAATACCTCCACAGGGAGGCGTCCTGGAGGCATCCTGACCAGATGCCTGAACCACCTCAACTGGCTCCTCTCCACGCGAAGGAGCAGCGGCTCTACTCCGAGTCCCCCCCGGACATCCGAGCTCCTCACCCTATCCCTAAGGGTGAGTCCAGATATCCTACGAAGGAAACTCATTTCGGCCACTTGTATTCGCGATCTTGTCCTTTCGGTCACTACCCAGAGCTCGTGGCCATAGGTGAGGGTTGGAACAAAGATTGCCTGGTAAATTGAGAGCTGAGCCTGAAGGCGAAGCTCCCTCTTCACCACGACAGTCCGGTACAACGACCGCAAAACTGCACTCGCTGCACCGATCCGCCTGTCAATCTCACGCTCCATTTTACCCTCACTCGTGAACAAGACCCCGAGATACTTGAACTCCTTCACTTGGGGCA
Source organism: Hoplostethus atlanticus (assembly GCA_034670405.1). NCBI lineage: Eukaryota > Metazoa > Chordata > Actinopteri > Trachichthyiformes > Trachichthyidae > Hoplostethus > Hoplostethus atlanticus. The sequence goes on along the minus strand of JAXDDX010000144.1, from coordinate 691,149 downwards.
AAGACTCACTCCCCACCCGGAGGGGACAATCCACCGCTGTCCTGCAGAGCACCATGGCCTCAGACTTGGAGGTGCTGACTCTCATCCCGGCCACTTCACACTCAGCTGCAAACCGCCCCAGCGCGTGCTGGAGTTCACAGCTCGATGAAGCCATCAGGACTACATCATCTGCAAAAAGCAGAGATGCTATCCTGAGGTCACCGTAATGGACACCCTCCACACCCTGGCTGCGCCTTGAAATCCTGTCCATGAAAATCACAAACAGGATAGGTGACAAGGGACAGCCCTGGCGGAGGCCAACACGCACTGGGAACGAGCTTGACTTAGTGCTGAGAATGCGGACACAACTCTCGCTTTGGTTGTACAGAGATCGGATGGCTCGAATTAACGGCCCCGACACCCCATACTCCCGCAGCACCCCCCACAGGATATCTCGAGGGACACGATCGTAAGCCTTCTCCAAGTCCACAAAACACATGAAGACTGGATGAGCAAACTCCCATGCCCCCTCCAAAATCCTTGCAAGGGTAAAGAGTTGGTCCACTGTTCCACGGCCAGGACGGAATCCGCCTTGTTCCTCCTGAATCTGAGGTTCGACAATTGGTCGCACTCTCCTTTCCAGCACCCTGGAATAGGCTTTCCCAGGGAGGCTGAGCAGTGTGACTCCCCGGTAGTTGGAGCACACCCTCCGGTCCCCCTTTTTAAAAATGGGAACCACCACCCCTGTCTGCCACTCCTTAGGCACTGTTCCCGACCTCCACGCGACATTGAAAAGGCGTGTCAGCCACGACAGCCCTACAACATCCAGGGCCTTTAGCATTTCCGGGCGAATCTCGTCCACCCCCGGGGCTTTGCCACTGCAGAGTTTTTTGACTACCTCAGTGAGTTCCCCCAGTGCGATGGGCAACGACCCCCCGGAATCTTCAGGCCCTGCCTCCCCATGTAGGGCGTATCCATCGGGTTTAGGAGTTCCTCAAAGTGCTCCTTCCACCGCTCGACTATAGCCCCAGCCGAGGTCAGCACCTCCCCACCCTTACTGAAAACAGCTTGGGTGGGCCCCTGCTTCCCCCTCCTAAGGCGCCGAACGGTTTGCCAGAATCTCTTTGAGGCCGACCTAAAGTCCTTCTCCATGGCTTCTCCGAACTCCTCCCATGTCCGTTTTTTCGCCTCTGCCACTGCCAAAGCCGCTGCCCTCCGCGCCCGCCGGTACCTCTCAGCTGAATCAGGAGTCCCCCTGGCCAACCAGGCCTGAAAGCACTCCTTCTTCAACCTGACAGCTTCCCTCACCACTGGTGTCCACCACCGGGTTCTAGGGTTGCCGTCGCGACAGGCACCGACAGCTTTCAGGCCGCAGCTCCGAGCAGCCGCATCAACGATGGTGGATTTGAACATGGTCCATTCAGACTCCATGTCCCCCTCCTCCTCCGGGACACGTGAGAAGTTCCTTCGGAGGTGCGAGTTGAACATCTTCCGGACAGGTGCCTCCTCCAGACGTTCCCAGTTCACCCGCACTACCCGTTTAGGTTTACCAGGTCTGTCCGGAAGCTTGCCCCGCCATCTGATCCAACTCGCCACCAGGTGGTGATCAGTTGACAGCTCTGCACCTCTCTTCACCCGAGTGTCCAAGACATGTGGCCGCAGATCTGATGAAACGACTACAAAGTCGATCATCGACCTTTGGCCTAAGGTACTCTGGTACCAAGTACACTTATGAGCAACCTTATGCTCGAACATGGTGTTTGTTATGGCTAATCCATGCTTCGCACAGAAGTCCAACAACAAAACACCGCTCGGGTTCAGATCGGGCAGGCCGTTCCTCCCAATCACTCCCCTCCAGGTTTCTCCATCGTCACCCACGTGAGCGTTGAAGTCCCCCAGTAGGACTATAGAGTCCCCAGATGGTGCCCCCTCTAGGACCCCATCCACGGTCTCCAAGAAGGCCGGGTACTCTGATCTGCCATTAGGTGCATAAGCACAAACGACAGTCAGAGCTTTCCCCTCCGCAATCCTCAGCCGCAGAGAGGTGACCCTCTCGTCCACCGGGGCAAACTCCAACACAGCAGCGTTCAGCCGGGGGCTTGTGAGTATCCCCACTCGCGCCCGATGCCTCTCACCCTGGGCGACTCCAGAAAAGGAGAGAGTCCAACCTCTATCAAGGAGTTTGGTTCCAGAGCCAATGCTATGCGTGGAGGTGAGCCCAACTATATCTAGTTGGTATCGCTCTACCTCTCGCACAAGCTCCGGCTCCTTCCCCCCCAGAGAGGTGACATTCCACGTACCAAAAGCTAGTTTCTGTAGCCAAGGTCCAGTCCGCCAAGGCCTCTGCCTTCCCTCGCACCCGTCCCCACCTGTACCCGTCGCACAACTTGTCTGGTGGCCGGGCTTGCCGCGGAGCTCGGTCGGGCCCAGCCCGAAGAAGCCACGTGGGGCCGCCCCCCTGTGGACCCACCACCTGCAAGGGGAGAAATAGGGGAAAAAATATTAGCTTCCAAAAATGTAATAATTGAACTGATAATGTAATAATAGTCAACATTCAATACATGACGGTTACCCATTCACAACTTTGGTCATTAACTAACTGCTACATCTAAAAAAGGGATGAATATGCATGGTAGCTCACATTATCAATAGGCATATGTAACATAGTGAGCACCTATTTATTCTTTATAAGTCAATCAATCAATTTATACATCTATATTTGGCTCAGGTAGTTGACATTTTAACTAACCAATTGAGTTAAACGAGAGAAGGAGGGCTTTGCGCTGCCCTGTCAATCAGCTGCATGCTGATTGCTCCAGGTTCGGTGGGTAGGGGGAGTTTTCCTTCAAGCTTACCTACCATGGCTTTAATTACTTTAATTATTATTTAATTGCCTGTTATTACCTGATCTGTTATTTTGAACTACATTGCTTTAACGAACACCGGGTCCTAGCTGGCCTCTGTAAGCTTGTAGGCGTGTTTCTTTCTTTGACCTGGGAAAGGGGAGGGGGTGTGTTCAAAGCGTCAACTTTGTTTTGATTTAGTTAGCCTGTACAGTGCTTCCTCTAGTGGCAATACAAAATCTCTTATGTTAACGTAAAGAAAATGTCTAATTGTGATTAAATAAGGGATGCATGGTAAAAACTAAAAATTAATTAATTAATTAATAATTGCACAAAGGGTACTAGTACTAGTACTAATGCATTTTGTTTTTTTCACTTTGGGGTGGATGAACTATCCAAAAGTACATCTTCAAGAGAAAAAGTTGTTACTGGGCATGTAAGATTTATCAATTGGCTCTGCTTCAGTCAGGCTGCTCTGGCTGTTTCCAGATGAAAATCAGACTGAGCTTTACAGGAAAGTGCTGCACTTTCCTCCTTAGAATAATTGGTGAGATATTGTCAATAACAAAAAATACTCACACCAAAATGTTTCACGCTAGCGCTTCCAAGCGTCAAGTCTTTTCAACAGAGGTAAATCAGTGAAACGTCCTCACATGTATATTAATATCAACATATGGTGTGTGTGTTGTCTGCCAGCTTTCTGACAGTAGAGTGGAGTGGGAGGATCCCGCTGACTGGGTGACTGACAGCTGGCCGTGGTCCTCTAGTCTTGCCCACCAGGATTTGCTCCGCCTCCGGCCCGAGGAGGTCCATGGTTTCCCCTGGACAGGATCACAGACAGATCCACTGGTTAGTATGCTAGTCTGTCTGCTTGTCTCTATACATTTTTCTATTTGTCTCTATTTCAATCAGTCTATTCAGTCAGTGTCTTCTTCCTCAGGTTTGTTCATCTGTCTGCTTCTTTATTAACAGAGCTCTGATCAACTTACTATTGTGCAAAGAAATTAGTTGAAACTTAAATTCCATGGTGTCCTTATTACTACTAATAAACTCAACTAATATTGACGCCTGATCCCCTGAACTCTGCCCCCTCCATGTCTCCAAGCTGCAGAGGCTGAAAGAGGTTGCCCACTGCTACCGTAGCAACAGTAACCACAACGACACAGCAGCAGAATCCTCCCCGGAGTCAGCCCTTTGATAATTACGGGACGTCAGAAGAAAGACTTTTGTCGCTTTGCACAAAAAGGGCAAAGGATAACAGGAGAGTCGCATTTACTTTATGGGTTTATTTGATTGGGGTTGATGCAAAATGGCTGGAGAGAGGAGCCAAAGATCAGGGAAAGCAAAAGATCTCCCCGATTGCTATTAGGGATTGGAACCGAACTCAGTGCACATGTGAAGTGAGTTTGCAAGTAAACTCAGCTGAGCCAAGGTGAGCAGAAGTGAACTGAGCTGAACTGAGCCGAGCTGTGAACTGGATTTAAGCGGGATCTTTAATCATCTGGACTCAGGCTCCACTCATGTTTATTTCTGTTAAATATTTATAGTCTATACACACAACTTCCAGGCTTTGTTCTGAAATCATCCAGCCTCACCTTAAAGACTGCATTTGCACAGGAACAGAATTTTTTACCCTTGCACTTGAACTTATGGCCTGAACAGATAAAATACTGTGGTTTCCCATCTAACCAAATAACGTCACCATGGTGAAACTCTGGGCTGTCTGATCACATTGTCAAAACATTTTGGCAACGTAACAACTTAAGTTGTCCCAACTGGGAAAGTGAAATTCCAGGATCCATCATCACTACGTTGCCAGTTGGTAGTCTGCACGTTGTGGCATCGTAATAGGGGAGGAGTTTGTTTAAAGATTTATTCAATTAAATTCAATATTTAAATAAATAGGTAGGGTAAATCATGTCATTTGCTTTTAATGCTCACCAGTGGTGGTAATGTAATTTGCTGTAACATTGTTAGGTCAGGAAAGACTCGATGACCGTAGACTCGCTGGTACGCCAACTCCCTGGTGCTCTGAAAGCACCAGGTTTTACCCATCTAGTCATTCACTAGTCACTAGTCAACAACTGCCTCATAGCGCTGTCAGGAACACACAGTCAAGCAGCTCAGTCAAGAGATAGAGAGGATAAGACTGCCTTCAAAACACTAATATTTGCCACTTTTGAAAAAAAAAATCACAGGGGTGTACATAATATTTTGGAAAATATTGTTTGTTCACTACAGATTACTCCTTTCATTGTGGTGCTTTTCATTGCTCAACCAACGACATATGTTCATCAATAAGGGTTTTATTCTGAAAATCGTGACCAGAAGTCCTATTTCTTTTATTCTGGCTGGTTTGACACTTAACACATAATCTCACCTCTCTGGCAAGCTCACTACAATACTAATAATAATCACAATAACAACACTGGGTCAATTGTCCAATTAAGCATTTCTAATTGGGATATTGTTATTCCTATACCAGGAAAGGATTACTATTATACAAAACGTTCAGCTTTTGCCGTCTCATTGTGTTTGTTCATCATTTGTAACCTGAACAACTAGACTATGTAGCCCGATGGTAATTTGATGACCGAGCACATAACTACACCGTGGTGAGTTGGTGTTTCCTGTGGCCGACAGATCAACCTCAGATCAGTCCTCTGTCTAACAGGTAAGTCTAAAGCCTGCAGGATAATTCAGACTAAAAACTAAAAACCTGCCTTTATTATCAGAGCTACATCAACACAATGAATACTTTGGTACCTTGACAATTTTCATATTTAGCTATAATTTAGTTAGATTTTTTTTTCTTCCACCGGCCACTTGTCATGATGCAAGGTAAAAAAAAGTTTCCTGTAATTTGCATTTCTGTTTATGAAAAAGTTCACATTTCTCATTTAAACCCATGGATGGGTTCTAGCTTCTGCTTCCGTCACCATTTACGACGTGCACTACCTTACCATGCTAGAAATTCGAACCAATTTTGAAACCACATTGCATGACATAGCGACAGATTTCGCACATCTCTTTGGTCTCTCAATGGTAAATCTGCTCACACAGACAATAAGGCCAGAGTATCGCACATCATACATGGTATATGATAGCCGTCTTAGCTGTACCATAGTTGATTACCATGCTATACCAGTAAGTGCCAATTCCATCCAGTTTAATGGTAGAGTATTTTCTGTAACATCCACTGTCTAGCCTTCAGCTCCTTCCAAAGACATTGTGGAAAGTAGAGGTGCTATGTTATTAGGTGCTCTTCTTTAAATATCGCTCACTGTTAAAGAGTTGAGCATGAGCAGAATGTATACTATTTTGTACTGTATTAAAGAAACTGGTCAATCAGAGCAACTAAGCAGCAAAATTCCAAAATGAGATATCCACCATTTAGAAAAGTTACCTACTCACTAAAATAAGATTATGAACGTGGTCACAAAATAGGAACATTTGAGGATGTAATGAATCAAATTTAGGCATTTGGCAGATGCGCCAATCCAGAGTGATATACATTAAGTGAGCAGATACAGTGTCTTGCTCAAGGATGCTTCAAGGACACGTGGCTTGCAGAATTGAACCTGGGACATTCTGCTAACAGGATGGGCTCCCCAACCAGTAAGCCACACTGCCACCCTGTGAGTCTGCCAAATGTATTAGCCCCTAAAATACTGAGCACCATTATTCCTGGAAGGTTTTTACTAAAACTGCACAGAGGCGATAATTCACGATAATTCACGAGAACTGAACTAGAACTAACTTCAACTAGAAAGAGAACCAAAGCAACGGATGGACCATTAACCAACCCATCGCTAGTTAGCAGGTCTAAGGTTCAACTAACCACATCAACCCTAGTGACTAGGGTTAGGAGCAGCACAATTCTTTCCAGAAAATACTGTGGGCCTGCCAAAACAAATAATGGCATGTCTCTAGTAATAGCCTGTCTCTAATAAAGGTCTCTTTCGTTGAGGTAAATAAAGGTATGTGTAGCTCAAATCTCAAATTGCAGAGGTGTTCAACTTTGTGCAGTCTGAGGCTTGTGTGTATGTCTGTTTATGCATCCTCTAAGTGTTTTACCCTCCAATAACAGATGCTGAGCTTCAGTCAGTCAATGGTGTTTTGATGATGTTTTGTGTGACTTTTGTCTTTTCATTTTACAGTGTAAAATCTGACTTCCTTCCATCTGATTTAAGGTCTTTTATCCATATAGTCTTGTTTTGATATGTTGTCCAATGATTGTCCAGAATAGAATTAATGAATCCAAGGAATAAAGTGGGAATAAACTATTTTTTTGTCTCTGTTCTCTAACAAGGCAATCAAACATTTCTCATGTCCAACATAGTGCTGTTCATATAAGAGTTTCAGTCCCAAAGGTGCTTACTCTTTTCAGGGTCCACAAAAGCTGCATATATTTAATAATGAAGAACCACCAGCCCAGTACCAATTCATGCGTTATTACTTAATGTGTATGGATTTCAAGTTATGAATTCATGTGTTTTGGCTCAGGTCGGCATAGTCTTGTGATTTTTCAGGAGGCGAATCAAGCGTCTCTTGCTCAGTATGATTCTATGCCTGATGGCAAGTGACTCCAATAATGTGTGGCATTACAGTCCAAGGTAAATTGTCATCTCCATTTCTAGCATCAGAGAATGGTAGCGATGTGTGTAGAGTTAAAAAGGAACCAATGTTGGCATATGTTTTTGGCATGAGACTGTTTGGATTGCTGAAGCTGAGGTGTGAGGCCTATGGCCTTAAGATCCAGGAAAGAAGCTGTGATGTCACCTGTGATGTCGCCTTCAACACACATGGACTATACCAGAACGTCCATGATGAGAGTCAGCAGCTGGTTAGACAAGCCTCTTTCCTCCCTACATTATCCAGATCAGCTGTTAGTGATTTTCCTGGAAAAGTGCACTAAGGCACTCAACCCAAGGTTCTTCAACCTCGGGACAGATGGGGTTACATGGAACTGGAGGGGAGGAGAGGGGTTCTTTGTAGTTTTAGGGTCTGCTTCAGTCCCAGGATATTGGATTGGAGGGTCCATGCCGCTGCAGGAGAAGAAGCTGCCGAGGCCCTCCAGCTGTTTTATCACACGACTAGAGCAGAAACCAGCCCAAGAAATGCCTCAGAAAATGCTGTTTGATGTCAAAGACTGAAAGGAAGAGGACTAAAGTCAAGGACTAAAGTTCCTAAATGTGCGATGTTGGAAAAAAACACTAGATGGCAGACTTAAACCACAATTTTCTCTCTCTCTCTCTCTCTCTCTCTCTCTCTCTCTCTCTCTCTCTCTCTCCCCCCTGAACCTGGCTCCTCAGGGGACTTGCTTTTGGGTCAATGCATGTAAACATCATAACTGGGTTAGAATAACTAGAGTGAGAAATATGGGTGCATTATGGGTACATTTTGATGTCACCAAAAAACATGGCGGAGAGCAGTATTTACTACTAGTATTACTACCTACTTACTATTATTATTATTATTGGGATCATCTTTTTTCCCCCTGCATTAGAAGTAAGCTACTATTGCTCAGTTAAAGAGGGAGGGGGGATATTCTGTTAACTGGTATCACAGATTAACCTGAAGAAGACTGTGTGTGTGTGTGTGTGTGTGTGTGTGTGTGTGTGTGTGCGCGTGTGCACGTGTGTGCATGTGCGTTGTCTGCCAGCTTTGCTATACGCGGAAGGACAAAGTGAGATGACTAGTGTGAGTCAGGCTGAAGGGAGGGAAGAGGAGGAGAGGGATTAGTCGAGTCCCTATGCTTTGTTGTAATTAAATGTCTTCAGCATGTTTTCAGCCAATCACCCATCTGCTCTGTAGGGTTTGTCTGTTTCTGTCTACTGGAGTGTGTGTGTGTGTGTGTGTGTGTGTGTGTGAGAGAGAGAGAGAGAGAGAGAGAGAGAGAAGACTTTAGTTAAGGAACAGATGGGCTTCAGGCCTAGTGGGAACAGAAAGAGAGAACAAGAGGGGATATCATACGAGACAGAGCCATCAAACACAAGAGCAGCATTAGTGTGTGTGTGTGTGTGTGTGTGTGTGTGACAGTATGATCAGTCAGTGTGTAATGTGATTGACTTTCTGATCCTCACAGCAGATCAGAAACAAATGCGCTCGTCAGTAGATTAGCTCTTAATATTAGGATTATTTACAGATTAGAGCAGATTATCTTTTCTATTCACTGTCATCCACATGTGACCAAAACATCAGCTTCTCAGTGAAGACACAATAACGTTATTTTGTTATTTTTCACTGGTTGCCACTTGGTTTAGAATTGATTTTTAAGATTTTATAGATCACTTTTAGGTTTAAGACTAATGGTGACTGAGCTCTTCAAGTCTAGCAGGATCACTATCACCTTCTAAATCACTTTAATAAAACTGATTTTTATTCAGTTGCATGATGCTTGCTAAAAGAAGTATTTTTTCCTGTGTGTGTACAGACTTTGGAAACAAATTTCCTCTAAGGAGGACAATAAATAATCTATCTACCTATGTCTATTGTAATAGCACACAAAAATATTTTGAACCTTGACCTCAATCGCTACTTATCAGCCGCTCTGTGAATGTGCAGTGTCGTGGAAAGAAAAAATGGAGCGGTTTATAATCGGCGGAAGCAAGACACCACAAGATGTGTCGGCTAACAAACACACGGCAGAGAAAGAATCGAAAGGGAAAAAAAAGCCAAAAGTAGGAAATATGACGAAAAGTATTTGGAGTATGGCTTCACTCAGACATGCGATGGAGAGTCTCCACGTCCACAGAGTGGACAGAGTGTCAGAGCGTCAGAGTGAGAGCCTGACTGAGTGCATGAGTTCGACAGGAGATCGGGAGGATCAAGTCTGACTGTGGAGCGGCCTGTTGGCCCGTTAACTCTGCCCTCCTGCCTTGTCTTAACTCTCAAAAGGGAGTCGCACTTGCAAAAAGTACAGTATTGTTGTATTATTATTGTTGATGAATACATTTGTAAAGAACTTACTAATACTAATAATAATAATAATAATAATAATAATAAAGCAGTTTTGCAAGACAATGCAGATGGATGGAATAAGGACATTACATTACATTACATTACAGGGCCGTAGAAGGGCACAAATGGACACAAGGGTTGGGTTCTACTGACTTTCAATTCAATAAATGCATTAAATTGAAATAATATACAGGTTAAAAATCTTTTACACCAATAAACCCAAAACCATGAGGAACTGTGCTTATATTGCACTTCGTTATTCCCTCAGAAAAAGGGTGATCCAGGGGTGATCCAGTGATCCACAGGCTAGTTGTTGTTTGAATGGCTCTTGAACGTGTATTAACGCATTTTTAACCACCTATATATCATTGTCAAATTAATTGAGATACCTTGTTATATTTCTGTGAACTAAGACCGTGGTGGAGACGATGGGTAGCCTCTATCTCAGTGTCCAAATTAAGACCTAATTTCCCATAAACCCCGTTCCTTCCTTTTTTTGCCTTAAAAAAATAGTCCTTCAGCAGAACTGTTGCACCGGACAGAAAAATTGGCAAACTATTACTCCTTGAGCCTCTATTGTTATTCAATTAAATTAAATTCAACCACAGTCCTGCCACTAGCTGAATGACTATTTGTGTTTGTTAAAAAGAAAAAATACAACCACATTCTACCTGCACTTTTAATATATATGTAAATCTTCATGCACCTTATAAGGGCTTGTAGGTGAGGTCATGCAAAATGGAGCTAGCCCCTAATTCAATGGCACTTAACAATATGAACAGATACATTTTATGACTGTCAGAGATATATCGCTGATGCCTTGCAATCAAGATATGTGTTTAACGCTTATTATTATTATTTTAAACATGATTTACATTTTTTAGCTAATTTGCCATTATTATATTGAAGGAAGTAGGGTTAGAGCGATATATCAGTTTGACAATATTGTCTTTTTATTAAATATATAAAAATTGGCCCGTGATATGATACCATTAAAAACTTTAAAAAACAACAATAAATCAGCTCATATATAAATTATTTTCATCATTTTCCTGTAATCGTCGTGAGATAATGATGATAGATGGTAATTTATTATATTCTCAACTCTTGACAAAAAAACCCTGGTTTGTCACAATGTACCACATGATGTCACAGCAGGAAGAACACATTTTAAAGACTGTAAGGTATGTCCTTGCTCTACCTGTATTTGGAGAAGAAGAAAAAAAGATTGTCTGGGTCAATGGCAGATAAATTAGAAATCAACGGCATTAGAAAATACAATCAGTTTTAGCTGAGTTATTAAAAGTCATTCAGAAATATATAAAACATCTGAAATTCTGATTTGAAAAGTACCATGTTATATCTTTTTCTAGGCCTCTGTTTTGTAGTATAGTATAGTATAACAATAATAATAATCAGTTAACTTATTTTTTCCTGAAATTAATATCTTAAATCAATATGGCTTGACCTCGGCAAGTGGTAATTGTATTACATTTTAGGGATGCCAAATGTACCCACAATTATAGAATCACTCTCGAATCCTCTCTAAAGCATGGACTTTGTTGAGCACAGTCACAGGCCGGTATCAGACTATCAAGACTCTCTCTCTCGTCTAACTTTTAGACCTGAGAAGAATTGAAAGAATTGCACATTTTGCTTATGCAAGCCAATCTGGGCGAATAAGGCCCTCGATGTGCATTACAGTGGAATTGCATCAGATGGAGACTGTCACCTCATGTTAAACCCCACCGGGCTGAAATTAAAGAACAACACATCTGTCTTCCCTGGACAAAATTAACAGCAAATAGGTTCTGAGAATGCACCGTGTCTAGATGAAGACGAAATAACCTCTGCCTCTGAACACATCACAGTTAAATTAACAAGAAATAATTTCCTGTTTGTGCAGGAATCTGATATTATTGCCTTTACGATCTCTATTAACATAGTGATCTCTACTGTCTCACTGTATTTATGTGTGCGTGCGAGAAAGGTAAATTGCTTGGCATTTCAGGGGAATACAGCGTCATAAGCAGGTGGATAATCCCACACAGGCTCTCATTTAAATGTATGGGTGAGCTGTAAATACATTTCCTGTCAAATGGCAATCATTTCTGCTGTTGCATTATTCACAACATTTGAGTTTATTCATGATGTTTTAGCTCTGCGTCTTTGCAGTAACAAAGTGAGAATAAGACACAAAACTGATGAGAAATATTTGTCAACACCCAAGTGAGGAAAGAAACAAACAAAGAAACAAACAAAGAAACAAAGAAATACTGTATACTGTGTATATACAATATATATACTGTTGTTTTTTGCACAATCCCGTAAGCATTGCCACTTTCATTTCACTATACATCCTGTATGTGTATGTGACAAATAAAGTTCTTGAATCTTGAAAAAAAAAAAAGGAAAAAAAAGAAGAGGGATGGAGAGATTGGAGGGATTAACAGCAGCTGAAGTAACCAGCTCCCTCCATCTAGAGAAAACTTGGGATCTTTGCGACAGACTCCATCCATATCATCCATAACATCAATCCATATTTAATAAAAATGAGCCTTTTCTTGACTGCAATCAAGGGTAATTAAAGGGAAATTGTACATGTAGGTCAGTAGAATCAGGTGTGTAAATAATAGGGTATGACGTTAACCAGTCAAAGGTCAGATCTTTGGGGGGAGGAGGGGATTCCATCAGTCCACTGAGAGACAAATAATATACAAATGGAGAGCATTTAACACGACAGACTCTTCCTAGAAGTCAACATCTTTCTAAAATATCACCAAAGAAGTCTGTTCTCTGGACAGATGAGTCCAGAATTGAACTGTTTGGTCGCAATCAAAAACGTCATGTTTGCCAACAACCAAAAACTGTCCATTACCAGAATAACCTTCTCCCTCAAGCATGGTGGTGGAAGTGTCATGTTCTGGGGCTGTTGTTCTTCCCCCCTGGACCTGGACGACCGGACATCATTAAGGGAACCATGAACAGAACGTCAGGCCATCAGTCTGAGAGCTGAAGCTGGGTTGAAAGTGTCTGTTGAACAAGGATGATCCTAAGCATTCAAGCAAATCTACCAAAGAAGAAGAAGTTTAGTGTTTTTGATTGGCCAAGTCAAGTCCTGACCTAAACCCAGTTGAGATGCTGTCAGGACCTGTCATGTGAGACCTCAAACCTTACTGAGTTAGTTTAGTTCTGTAAGGAGGAGTGGGAGAAAATCCCTCCAGGAAGACTGATCAGTGATCAGTGGCTCTAGGAGACATTTACTCCAAGCCATCGCTGATAGAGGAGACACCACAAGTTATTGACTGAAGGAGTTCACAACTTTTTGCACACAGGGATATCTGAGTTTTTGTTAAATCAACCAGCTTTGTTAAATAAACAATGCAAGTATACCGTATTTATTTGTCTATGCTCTTTATCTGGGATGTCTTCATTAAGACTTGAGGTTTAGATAAGGATTTTACAAGGTTATTTATTTATAATATATGAATTAATGAATCTTCTGTAGTGGCTGCTAGCAGCCTGCTATCACTCAACATAGTGTATGCTAACGTGTTAGCATGGAGCACCTGAGCCAACGCTCTACCCAGGACACATGGATGAGTTTAGTATATTATGTAGTGTCTCATCACTAAACAGGGAAGTTGACCAACAGGACAGTCTTACAAAATCTTGCTGGATCCCTGAGATCCCTCAGAATGATTGTTTGTTGTTGTCAGCAACAACAAAAAAATCATTCATGTTAACAGCCCCAGAAAGCAAAATGGCGTAATGTTCAGCTGTCATGTTAGAAAGAGAGGTAGAGAGAAAGAGAGAGAGGCAGGGAGAAAGAGAAAGGTAGAGAGGGAGGTCGGGTTCCTGCAGCAGTGAAATTAATACTGAACTATTTTGTAGTTGGGCGTCATCGTTGCAGTCATTAATTCCCTTGTTCACAATTTAGTTATACCCGCTAACGTGCGCGCACACACACACACACACACACACACACACACACACACACACCAATATACTAGCTGTGTGTGTGTGTGTGTGTGTGTCTGGTCTATCAACAGCAGCTTGTCTCCAGGGATTAGCCTTGTCCCCAGGCTCATCTCCATATGAGAGGGAATGAAAATGTTTGCCTTGCTCTCTTAATTAAAGATCACACCCATTTACATTCATGCTCTTGACGAATGCTCTCATCCACAAACACAAACACACACACACACACACACACACACACACACACACACACACAAATTTCAGATTAGAGGAGGGTCAAACGTCACACACAAAATATTCTGGCTCATTGTTCATAATTCCTTGGAGAGAAGGACTGTAATACTGATGACTGTTGTATGAAGAAGAGAACCATGTAGATTTTGCTGAAAATTAATTTTTGACTTCATCCAATTTACGCAAATGTAAATTCAACTAAATTCCACCTCAAAAAGAAAGGCTGTTAAAGCGGTAACCTGGAAGATCCTTCTGGGGTTTTTTTTAGTCTCCATCTTTGTTGATCAGCGTCATTGCTGTGGTGTTCCTTACACTGCACTTCCCAGAGATCACCTGTCAATCAAACCGTGTGTCCAGTACGGTGACGTCTTTCTCCTTGGATTTTCTTTTTTTTTGAGTTTGAGTTTGAGTTTCTGTAGGTGGAACTCTTTTTTGTTTGTTCAGCCATGGTGGCTATCGCTGCTCATCCTAACTACCCAGTTCTTCTTCTATTGATTCCAAACCAGAAACAAAACACATCACGTCCTGTAGGTCAGGATTTTTCCCAGGAAAGACCTACCTGACGCTGGGTGTTTAGAACAACAAATGAAAAAGCTTTCATGAACTGGTTATATGTTGAATTGTTATATCAATAGGTGATGAAAGTATCAAAACCGAAAATGTCACTGATGACTAGCTTCTGTTTTCATTAACCATATTTTTAACAATATTATTCATATCTCAGTAATAAAAATATTTTTAAAAAATCTGGGTTGAATCTGAATGTGGGTTTTGATTCCAATCCTTGTGTTTAGATTTAGATGTTTAGAACAAACAAAACAAACAAATCCATTTATTTTCCAATCTAAAAGATAAAGTCAGGGTTTGTCTTGATTGTAGAGTCAGGATTCCTAATCCTATTCTTCCTCGTCCTCACTTCATACTAAACTCAGCTAAACAAAGCTAAACTCTAAGTTCTGGTGACAGGGTTTCTAAACTCCTGTCTGGACAGAATTTTCATCTTATGTGGAACAACATAATTTACTTACATTGTGTGCATCCTCATAGGAATGATAGTTAGCAGAACTCCTTATTATCAGCTGGTGCTAAGGCTTTGTGTGGTTGTCAAAATGGAAGAGTCAAATCTATTAACAAGGCCATAGAAAGGCATTGGGGGACGCTACAGGTCTCTGAGCCCCTTGCATCACTGTCAACATGGTGTAAGTGTCATTCTAACTTTTATTTTGAAGGACGATGAGAGGATATGGCTTTGGAATTATTTACTAAGTTGGGCTGAAACAAACTACAGCCAAACTCTAGTAGGTAACATTTTTCTGCTTTTTGGAGTATGTTTATCACTTTGAAAAATCCCGTGGAGTGCGATTAATTTGATGATCTTTTTTTTATGTGAGTCATTACATCAGAAACCAACTGACATCAACTTTATTTCTCATCATTTTAATGAGGATGAACACTATGCCAGCCTCTGAGAATTTAACGATTTCTAAACCCAGATGCTTCATGAGACACAATGCGATGCCGACGCAAAATCAACGCAACTAGGGTCGGCACCGGCTTTAAAATACTAAGTTCTGGTGACATTTGAGAGAAGGATTCAGCCAAATCTCCTCCTGTACAGTATTTGCTGTTTAGGGACTCCATGTTGCTGCAGCTCAACATACATACTATAGGGTGAAATCAAACTCTTCACAGATGATAAACTTCTCTTCATGGATAACCAGTGGACACGGCCCCTCCCTCCCCATCATGTATAATGCTAGTGTAAGCCAGACAAAGTAGAATACTAACCGCGGATAAAACACGCCCACCGATGCCAACCAACAGCAGGAGTTAGACTGAGGGCTAAGCTCTGGCCTCCTTTCACCACCACACACCTAGCTTCAACACTGCTCCTCTGGATTGATGTAACCACAGGGCCAGCTGCTGGCATATGCAAATGCTCTGTATAAAGCATTACTGTAATTGGCAGGTGTGAGCGCGTTCATATTTTAGCCACTTGCATGTCAGCCAGACATAATAATCTGGCCTTTTTATTGCCGTCCATCTTGCCAGGCGGGGAAGGAAAATGAAGCAGATTAAGGCTAATGTATGATCAGATGCTGGCGACCCGGCCATTAAATGTATGTCCCGCGTGCTGTCTATTAGCCTTATTAATGTCTTTACATTCACGTCTGTAATAGTGTGATATCTCTCCATCCCCTCCCTCCCTCTCTCATCCTCACCCTCTTCCCTCCCTCCCCACCCTCTCCGTCCATTTATCTATCCCTTCTATTAGTCTTTACATAGGCGTCTGTAATGCTGTGATAGCTTTCTGTCCATTCATCCTGTCAGACAGCAGGTAGGACAGAGACCACAGGTTACTGAGGCGCAGAGGACCAGGTTGGTTAAAGGGATGGATGGAGGAAGAGAGAGAGCGAGAGCGAGAGCGAGAGAGAGGAAATATGAATGTTTTGTTAAAGAAGCAGAAGGCTGTCAGCTTTAAACCTTAAACCACTCACTGTTTCCAGCGTGTAGGGCAAAATAATTGATTTTATCATAAAAACAGATTTGGATAAATTATATTTAGTAATCCCTATTTAAGTAAGTAATCATGTTTGTAATCCATACTCTTTCCCAATTCCCCACCCATACAGTCTGGTATTGAAATTGCTGAAGTGTTTTGATTTTATTGTTTTTATTGCTTATTTTATATTCTATTTCTGTGCTTATATTAATTTTTCTTCTTGTTTTATTTAGGGTTAATTCAGTATGTATCTGCTTTACTGAACATAATTCATTTCCAGGCATCCTTTTACTTATCCTTCCCACTTCCATTACTTATGTTCAATCAGAAATAAGCTGTTTTTTTTCTGGCATTCTTTAATTTCTTTTTTTTAAATAAAAATTGGTCTTAAATCCAATTTCAGGTAGCATTAAAATCATAAAGTCCTTACATTTGTCTTTCTGAAAACCTTGAGATACCCTGGTATTGTATCGCTAGCAGCAATCCTACTTCTGGATAACACATATGGTTGCATGCATATTTAGCGTGAGAGGCCCCAGTGGGAACCAAACCCCCAACCCTGGCAGAATTAGTGCCTTGCTCTATATGCATCCTTCCTCCTCCTCTTCTTCCTCCTCATCCCTCTGTCCTCCCTCCCTCTCCAACGCCCTGTAGTTCAACGTCCCATCAAAGAAATTATTCTGTGATCCCCATTACATGAAAACATGTCCTGACATTTAAATATTAATATCCAAATTAAAATAGAATTTACGATATTAACTGTCTGCTCAGTGAGTGTGTTAAGTTTTTTTGTGTGTGTGTGATTTACAGACACATTATATGGTGCCTCCATTCCCAATACTGCCTGTGGAATACAAAAAACAGCTGAAGTTGAGGTTTTGATTCACTAGCTAGTGTGAGGCTTACAAGCCTAAGGCAGCTATAATTTTTTTTTGGAGTTGAATAATACACTGCTCCAACTTTGTGAGGAGATTTCTTGAATAGTGGCTGGATCAAAACCCAAAATAAAATCTATTCAACGTTCAGTTTTACATGGGTTTTACCAATATAATCCAATGTATAATCCAAATCCCATTGCATATTTGGTTGAATGTTGTCCATTTTGTAACATTTCAAACTCTACACTGAAGTGTCTTCCACTCTTTTGGTATTTTGAACTGGCGGCCTGTCTTAAATCCAATTTCATCCTTCCCGCTGTAAATGGGTGCCAAAAACCTGCAATCCCATTTCTGGACTGCTTTCCCTATTATGCTAAGAGAATGTTAGCTACATTTACATTGCATTTACATTGCAGATATTTAGCTTAAACGTTTTCATATAAATAAACAGTGTTGGGCTCATTACTCAAAAGTAATAATATCACTTTACTCTACTCTTCTATTACTTTTCAATTTCTCCCCCCACCTTCAAAACACCTCAAATACTGCACAGTTTAGCTTTTAGCATTTTTTAATCTAAGCTAGCTAGTTTTTACGGTGTATGGCGCACGCAACGTATCCTTTGGTTATGACGAAAATAAATCTGGGGATGGAGATTGTTTTATTAAACTTAAATTTGATATGAAGGGGTGATAACAAAAGTAACTTTGTAGTGATTTATTTCTCTAATTAGTAACTGTACTATTATTAATGAAATTTAAATAGTAATTTGTTACACTACTCGTCACTGGGGAAAGTAATAATATTACTGTAAAAATAATTGCTGTTCTAAACACCCAGTGTCTGGTAGGTCTTTCCTAGGAAAACCCCTCTGGAGACAGGAGTTGATGCGTTTTACGTTTCCGGATTGTTTGGAATAAACAGAAGAAGAACTGGGTAGTTAGCATGAGCAGCGATAGCTGAGCAGACAAAAAAAGAGCGCCACCTACAGAAACTCAAACTCCATCAACAGAAAATCCAAGGAGAAAGACGTCACAGTACCGGACACACTGTTTGATTGACAGGTGATCTCTGGGAAGTTCAGTGAAAGGAACACCACAGCGATGAGCGATGAGCACAGATGATCACATGACTTCGAAAAAGCAGCATCACTGTCATCAGAGAGCAGATCAGAAGCCCTGCAATTACTGCTGTTGTCAGAGGTCTGGTTCATCTCGGTAAATGAAGGGGAGATTAATTCACTGACAGGCTCTCTGATGGACAGCAGCTGGAAGAAAAGACAGCAGCCACTTGACCCCCTCTGACAGAAACACATGTCAACACTCTGCTTTCTGTCCTCCTCCTCCCGCTCTTTCTCCTCTCCCTCCTCCTCCCCTATCACCTCCTTCCCATCGCCTCTTCTTCCTCCTCCTCCTCCTCCTCTATGTACCCCACCTCCACCTACTCTTCCTCCTCCATCTCCTCCTCCCCCCCCCCCCTTCAACTCCCCTCTCCTCCTCCATCTACACTTCCTCCTCCTCCTCCACCTCCTCCTCCTCAGCTCAGTGTCTCAGCTCAGGCTGGGTTTCTGTCAGATGCTGACAGCTAACCAGTAATTACAGACAATCATCTAAACGGACAGTAATTACTCAGGGTGAGTAACATTGCGAGTTTGAGTCTAGCTCTTGACTAGCTGTTTTACATCATTTACCCCCCCCCCCCTCTTTTTGATTCTCATTTTGTATTAAAGCTGCCACACCATTCAACGTATATGGTGGGTTGAATAAAACACTGTAAGGTAGCCAGTTGCAGGAGAAATGTTAAAGTACAGGTGTGTTTGAACGCCACTTCAGTGGGGGATGTCGTGTACTAATCATTTATTATTTTCACATGTTGGGCACTGTGAAGCCCTTAGAGACTGTAACGGTGATTAAGGGCTATACAAATAAATGTGATTTGATTTGATTTGATTTGATTTGATTCAGTCCTTTGGTGCAAAGTGTCAAAACCTCATCCATATTTGAGAAGGTAAATAACATGAATAAGCATATTTAGAGACCTAAACACAATCAGATCTGACCTCACACATGAATAGGAAGTATGAACCCTCGCTGTCTTCTTCATCATCGTCTCCATCCCCACCGGTTCACTAAAATGCTAGTATTACGCACACTTTACTAGGAAATGAAGAAAAAAAAACTGTTTTAAAGTCTGACATCGTCAATACATCGACATAAATCAAGTTAAGCCAAAATACAGACGACAGAGTCATGTGACTGTGTGTGTGCCATTGTAAGTTCGAACCTTGCATGTTCCTGTTGTATTCATTATTAGTCTTTAATATCCATTAGGTTGAAATGGTAATAATAGGCTTATTCCTTAAAACAATAAAAATTAACGATCATTGTCTCTGAAGCTCTTGTTTCAAAATGTTTATTCAGGTCTTGAAATGCAACTTTCAGAATCTCTGTAGGCAAAAACTGCAGTTAAAAAATTAAAGTAACACTTCATAAATACAAATTTTGCGAGCAACTGGGCACTCACATCAAAAGAAATGTGTGTGTGTGTGTGTG
This sequence comes from Hoplostethus atlanticus, assembly GCA_034670405.1. NCBI lineage: Eukaryota > Metazoa > Chordata > Actinopteri > Trachichthyiformes > Trachichthyidae > Hoplostethus > Hoplostethus atlanticus. The sequence continues at coordinate 671,216 of JAXDDX010000144.1, read as the reverse complement.
TGTGTGTGTGTGTAAGTGTGACTCATTGTGTGTTCATCGTCCAGCAGCATTTGGTTTGACACTTTGAGTGGAGAAATATTGTGTTTAAGATCATAAAAGTATTTAGTTTTCCTTTCGTTATTATTAGTTATTTTGTTTTTCTATTTTTTTCTACTGTAATGGGGTTATTTTTTCTCTGTTTGCTCTGTGATATGATATGTACAGTACTGTGCAAAAGCCTAGATTTTGTTTATATATAATTTTTTTGTTTTTTTGTTTTCTGCATTAGTGTTTTACATTTACTGCTTTTTATAGTAAATTCTTTGATATTTAGAAACTTTTCATATATTTAACCAGTAACAGAAAACAGTATGTGTGTTTGGGCGCTTTATGGAATATTTTTAAATGTGACTAAGATTTTTGCACAGTACTGTATATGCATCTTTCTCTGCATCTTTAAATCTTTCTCCCTTGCAGGTGTAGAGAGGTTTGTGCTCACAAAATTGTTTTACAAGCAACACCTACTCAATATTTATGTCACCGTTGAGGCAGATCTGTGTTAACTTTTGTAACCTGTTCAAAATGTGCTCTGACGTCACAGAAGCACTGTAGGCTGATGTTTTCATTTCTGTTACGCAACACGTTACATTGCAGCACGCAATGTTGAAAGTCAAGTCAAAGTTTATTCATACTGTATATAGCCCTTCATCACAGTTGCAAAAGAATCCTTGAGAAGGGATAAGCTCATCAAATCATTCTCTTCGTGAAAAGCCAACGCTGATGCAGGAAAATGAATAATAAACAGACTGAGTCACGCATCACATGGTTCAAGAAGTGATTTTCCCCCATGCCAGCCACCCGTCCAACCTCATTCTATCACCGATTATGGCCGAACTGCAAGTGCGTTATCTTCTACGGGGCAGGGACAAGGTGGAACAACCCATTATGTGGCTGCTATCATCGCTGATTAGGAATGTTTCAACCTCAAATGCGCTTTTTAAATTCCGCACCCCCTATAAAATACCCATAAGCCTCACCAACTCCCGACCAATCTCACAAACAGAACGGCTCCTGCTGCTCGCTCCACTCTCTCCTCAGCGAGCTAAACGGCTGGTAGCCTAGCCCGTCAGCATTACATTGCTAATAAATAGGTGCGTTTGTGGCCACCGTGTAGGCAAGCGAACCTCGTCGGATCATTTGTCAAATTATGCAAACAGCTGATAGATTTAAATGAACTCCCGCTTAATAAAGCACGCACCTATCAATAAATTCTCCATGAATTCTAAAAGCCTTGAGAAATTTGAGCACACACACACACACACACACACACACACACACACACACACACACATACACACACACAGTGTGTTGGGGTCCTTATTAGGTAATTGTTAATCACTGACCTGCAGTAAGTCGTTAATTGAGACTGTGAATTAAAGATAATAGTCATTAGAGCAAGGAGAGAGATCACCCATCACACTGAGACAGGAGGGACTCAGACCTCTCTCGGGAAGACGAACGACGCCGCTCAGTGTCACGGCCGGGAGACAAGAGGAGAGAGGATGATGGAACGAAATGGATGAGGAGAGCGAGAGGAGGAGAGGTAAAGTTTCACTCGTTTCATGGCAATATGGAGTGCCACTAAGTTTCACAAAATAAACGCGATGCAAGACATCTTGATTTAAGGAACTTGTTTTCAAACTATTTTACTGGGGGTTTTTTTTCACGTAAATGTCTTGAAAGATAGATAGATAGATAGCTAGATAGCTAGATAGATAGATTGTGATTTGTGATTAAAGTGATTTCTTTAAGTTTTAATTGATTCTATTGGTGGTCATTGGTGGTATTTTGTCAATTGCATAATAAAAACATATATTAAAAATTAATCTAAAATGGGACGTCCCATTCAGAAGGCCCTCCTCTGTCAAAATGCCATGAGTGATATTTTCATGAATGACATTCATTTTCTAAACGATGGCATGTAAATCCAAACTATTACCGTCTTGAACCAACAGAGCTACGAACCAATTTACATTAATGGTCCGACGTGATCTTAAGCGGCTCCTTTTTTTCACTCAAAAGGTATTAGCAACACTAATATCACTTAACCGATATTAGTAATTGACTGGGTGATCGCATGGTAATCTAGCCTACATTTTTAAAGGCGTGACACCAATAATCAAATGACTTGACCCGATCGGGCTCATATCCCAGAGAGCCAGCTGAACATCAATGTGACGGAATAGGTTTCGTACTATGAGGCATAAAATCTGGACATGAAATAGAGCACAGGGCATAAAAACGCCAAGATGCTATCCAATCCTGACACTCCCAAGAATCACATTTTCTAGGAATGAATAGAGATGGCTTTATTTTCTGATTGACCACCCTGCATTTTAAAATATTATGTTATGTATTTTTAATATTAAATATTAAATTTTAAAAACGACTGATGAAGACTGATGAACTCCCAATGATGAATTCCATTCCATTTCCAATTCCGTTTCCCAATTGATTAGATTTTGGTGGTGATCCAGATTTGAGATATCCACCATTAGATGATGATCATGTTTTAGCCATAACTATGAAGCTAACAGAGGTGGAGACTTGATGTTTTCAGGGCCAAGAAGTCGGTTTAACTTCAAATGTGAGCGAGAGTAAGGATGCCTTTGGGTGTAACAGCAAGTTGGAAAATGTTTTCAAAGGTTTCTAGGGTTCATGAAGTCCATTCTATACCTATTGTTTGAATGTTCGATTTTCAGCTGATCAGCCGTAACGTCTGCAGGTCTCCGCCGCGCAACAGATTCATGTTGCCCAGCTAAAATGCAAAATTTCTCCCACCAATGTCGTGTGGCACATCTCAATGTAAAACAAAGTGAGCTAAATGAGGCGTGGTGTGTAATGTGAGAAACAGTGTGCTCTCCCCCACACAGAAAAAAAAATCTTTTCCTCTGTCATCTTTTCTTCATCTCTTAAGAAAATGAGGAGATCTCAATTTAGTCCCATTTTGTGATCACCTTCATCTGAAATGTTTCTCCTAAAACCACCTTAGGAAGAAGATGCTAACATGTGACATAAATAATGGTAATAAGCTCTTACTATATGGCTGCTGCCTCCATGGCTTCAAAGGCAAAATGTAGCAGGACGTTAAAAAAAGAACATCATAAAACATCATATTGAGTTTTCTTTGAGATCTTTCTTTAATCTCATGGTTTCATATTCAGGAGAGTTAAATGAAACGTCTCTCAGATCGGTTGGAGATCTCTTGTTTTGATCAGAGTGAGATGGGAGTTAAATTTGAGAAACAGGAGGAAAACGTTTCATCTTAGTCTTAATAAGAGCTCATTTGTGTCTAGGAGACATAAAAGTTAGAAATATCTCTTCTTGGATTTTGCTTTCCTATGGGCAGGGCTCTCGTGTCCTTCTGCACTGCCCCCTTCCATTCCTACCCCCTCCCAATACACCTGGGCATAGCCTGATGTCCTCTATAGTCTCCATTTGTGTGTTAGTGCATGATTGTTTCTGATATCTGAACTGGGCTTCTGTGTGAATATTCACCCTGGATTACAACACAAAGGATTGCATCAACATCAAATCCTGTGTATTGGTAAAAAAAAAAAACACAAACAAATTCATAGCTGTAATTCTATTCAATTGGAAACATGTTTAGCTGATTGATCAAAGTGATTAATTATGATATAGAAAATGGCACATTTGCTGTTATTGGTGCAGCCTTG